>VZTA01012230.1:142520-205022 GCA_013398855.1 Mohoua ochrocephala | reverse complement strand
CCCGTTCCTTACTGCAGCTACACAGGAAGTGAAAATCCCAGAATCCCACTCTGGGTTTAGCAAATATGTGAATCACAGAGGCGGTACCATTTTCCTAATTGGTCTAACAACCTGTCCATCTAACCAAGTTCTTCAACCCATAACAACATCCCAGACCTAATAAACACAGCTTAAGACTTTGGGCCCGAAAAGATGGAGACATACGGTATTATTCAGAACAAGTTATCCCACTGACTTCAGTGGAAATGTCCAGTGTGGGAAGTTAAGCGTGCATACAACTTTGCAGAAAAATGCAGTAGATCTTCATGTTTTCCCATTGAAACTTCATCAAGGGGATTAGAGGTCCCTGAAGTATCTTCTGTCTTTTTGCTGTTACCATATTGTTGTTTAGTTAACGCGTTCTATATAGTGTTCCCTTTTGTCTAGAATTTCCTTGGCAGCTCTTAGAGATTTTTGTTGCTATCATAACCAATTTCCAGCGCATCCACACTCTCTCACAATAAAATTCTAAAGTGTTAAACATCTGCCTCAAAAAGGCCCTCCAAAAGTACCACTAAATTAAAATTGTGCAACTTTTCTGTCAAGCATTTCATCTCTTGAAAAAGATATTATGGCATATTGCACAAAAAGTTTACTTAGGAATGTTTTAATTTTGATTAAAAGAAGACAATCCCTCAAGAAGTTGTTTTTCAATATCTTTTTTTGATTTTTATCTGTAGCCCAATAATATGAAAAACACTAGGCTGTTTGGGTCAGGAAATGTATAGCACAATGGCGACAGTTATCAAGAGTATCAGTAGAGTTTTCGAGTTGTGACAATATCATAGAAAAAAAAATCATATAGCAACAAGAGGTCATGGAAATTACCTTACCCGATCAGGTGACCAGCCAGCAACATTCAGGGTATTCAGGGTTTGGTACAAGTACTAAAGCACAGGTATCTAGGGCCACATGGATGCATCAAGGTGCAGTACGCACAGTCCCAGTCTTTTTGGGATCAGCAGCTTGAAGGAAGATGTGATACTGAGCTTCTGATGTTATAAGAAGTGAATATTGAGGCAATTGATACCTGCTCCCTTTCTCTTTGTATCCTTTTCACGTGGCAGTTCTTAGAAGGTTCCTTGATCCTTTTCTGAAGTGATTTCATTGCTAAAGACGCAATAGCAGGGAACTTCCCTGCTGAAGCTTTTCCTTTCCTTGGAGGAACTCAAATGAAGACATCAGAGTGACTGGAAGCATTCCTCAGCCATTCTCTCAGCAGAGCCTGGTATGGCCAGGAAAAGGCTTGTGCCTTTGTACCCCACTGAGGTCAATAAAGAGAAAGCTGACTAAGGGGTAGGGACCACCTTGAGATATCAGGATAGCCACTTTAATTTTTAAGCATTTTTGGGTTCTTCTTAGGTTTTGGTTTTTGGGTTTTTTTTTTTTGCTGTTGTATGTGCCATCCATGAAGAAAACATAGCCACACAGGGAATGTCTGAAGGAAGAAGAAAATGACGGGAAATCCCTAAAACACAGGAGCAATGATTCCACAGGGAAGCACAGGCACTATTTTTATTACAATCTATTAGTGGTATGAACTGAAGATGTTGCAGCTGTCCCAAGGTATTTTATAAATCAAGGCATCCCACAGGACTGTAGTGGGTTTGCATGACAAGCTTTTACTACTGGAGAGAGCTATAGTAGTGGTTTCTGTGAGAAGCTGCCAGAAGGTTCCTCCATGTCCAACAGAGCCAATGCTAGCCAGATCCAAGATGGACCAGCCGCTGGTCAAGACTGAACCATTCAGAGATGGTGGTAGTGCCTCTGGGATAACAGAGTAAAGAAGAATATAAAATATTTATTGGGCAGAAGTAATTGTGACTAGAGAAGAGCGGAGTGAGAATATGTGAGATGAACAACTCTACAGACAACCAATGTCAGTGGAGAAGGAGGGAGAGGAAGTGCTCCAGGTGCTAGAGCAGAGATTCCCATGCAAACCATGGTGCAAACCATGGTGTGACAGGCTGTGCCCCTGCAGACTATGGAGGTCCATGGTGAAGCAGATATCCATCCACGGCCCATGGAGGAACCCCATCCTGGAGCAGGTGGCTGCCTGAGAGGAGGTGTGACTCCATGGGAAGCCTGCCCTGGAGCAGGCTCCTGGCAGGGACCTGAGAACCTGTGGAGAGAGGAGTCCATGTGGGAGTAGGTTTGTTGGCAGGACTTGTGATTCCACAGGGGACCCACACTGGAGCACTCTGTTCTGGAAGGACTGCACCCTGTGGAAAGGGACACATGCCAGAGCAGTTCATGAAAAACTGCAGTCTGAGGAAGGACTCACACTGGAGAAGTTTGAGGATGACTGTCTCCTATGGGAGAGATGTCATGCTGGAGCAGCAGTAAGGACTCCTCTCCCTGAAGAGGAAGCAGCAGCAGAAACAACATGTGATGAACTGTCCATAAACCCCCATTCCCCATCTCCTTGCACCTCTGGTGGGGAGGAGGTAGAAAATCAAGAATAAAGTTAAGCCCAGGGAAGGGAGGAAAGGTGGGAAGGGTGAAAGGTGTTTTTAAGGTTTGCTTTACTTATTATCCTACTCTGATTCTGATTGGTAATAAATTCAACTAATTTCCCTAAGTCGAGTCTGTTTTGCCAATGACAGTCACCAGCGAGTGTGATCTCTCCCTGACCTTTTCTTGACCCACAAGCCTTTCATTATACTTTTTTCTCCCTTCCCAAACTGCAGAGGGGAGTGATAGAGTGGCTTTGGTGGGCCTGGGTCAAGCCTGGGTCAACCCACCACAAAGTCATACGAGGAACAGACATAAAACAGACAATTCTAATGGAAAATAAGACAGATTCTCACACTTGAAACAGAGATACAGGTTTCATTCAGAAACTCTCAAATCATAGCTTCATAGAATGTCCAGAGTTGGAAGAGACACGTAAGGATCATCAAGTTCAGCTACTGGCCCTGCACAGGACAGCCCCAAGAGTCATACCACATGTCTGAGAGCATTGTCCAAACACTTCTTGAACTCTGATAGGCTGGTGCTGTGATCACTTCCCTGGGGAGCCTGTTCCAGTGCCCAAACACCCTCTGGATGAAAAACCTTTTCCTAATATCTAGCCCAAATCTTGTCTGACACAGCTTCATGCTATCAAAGTAAAAATTCTGGCCATAACATTGGCCACAGGTTAAGTGAATTACACATAATCACAGACCTTTAAACCAAATGCCCTGGAGAAGACAGCATCTCTTTGGCAGGCTCAACATTGTGTAAGTGAAGGTGGCTCTGTTTTGCAATGACTTTCAGAAGAATTTTTCCCCTTTTTAATGGGGTTAGATAGAGGAGGCAACGCCTTCCTTAGAGACAAAGGAATAACAGAATGACAGGCTGAGAAAACAGTCCACCTGTACCACATATTACTCAAATTCTTTACTGAAGTCCAGAGGACTTCTGCACATGGTGGCTCATTGTCATGGCTGTTTCACTTTTCATGCCAGGCTCAGACATTAAGCCACTCACAACTGCTCCTCCTTAAATAAACTCCAGAAGCCTTTGATCTGTTTTCTACAAGGCGTCCCAGCAGATATTGGCATCTACTTTATTTTTCAGACAACACCAATGGAATGAGATTTATGAATAACTTCTGTCCTCTGAAGCAGTCTGGTTGCAAACAGCTGAGTACGTGCCACTCAATGGAAGACTTATGATCAGCAACAGAAGTTTGTTTCCCTCCGAAAATTTTTCTATTTTTCAAGGTGAGAACCACTGCCAATGTGGCCAACACATGAAGACTGACAGTTTTACACTGAAGATCCAACTGTGGTTGACAATATTTTGGAAAATTCGTGACCAGATTAATGTGCAAGGCATCTTCAGGTGATGCTTAAAGTGGAATTTTAAAAGTTATGCATTTTATTACAAAGTACAGGCATTAGCTTCAGGTATCTGAGTTTGCAGTATCAGTCACAAAAAGAAAAACACTAAAAGCACTGGGGGAAAAGTCTCAGGTTCTAAAATGAATTGCTACAGCACTGAATACTGCCAGTAGCATATTGCTGTGTTTCATATAGAGCTGTAAATGTAAATTAACAGTCTGACATAATTGGAAAATATGCTTGATTCAACACAATTAAATGAGAAACAGAACTATGTTTAATCATAACTATATGAACAAAAATCTAAATAAATAAATATACCAAGAGTATTGCAAAATAGACCACAATAATTCTTTATAAAGAGATCTAATATTGCAAAACCTAGGGATCTAGACATAGCATGAGAGGAATGGTTTTGTCTTCTTTGAAATACAGTGCAATATGCTCCCAAACAATGTTTCTCAGCAAATAGGTTGACTGTCTTTAGCAAGAAGACAAGGACTCATTTCAAAAGTGGTAGTATATGTAAAAGTAGGTAAACGACCTTCAAGACTCCATTTAAAGTTCAAGCTCATTTTCTTCCAGCAACTAGTTAGACCCCAGGACACCCTTACAGAAGTACTCATGTATTTCATCCTATTTTCTGCAATGCATCCCACCTTTTCTCTACGAATGTAGTTTTAACTGGTCACCATTTTCATTGCAACATCCTGCAAGTAATTTAGGCAGATTATTATAAACGTTTATATTTATTTCAATTTGACCAAATAAAAACAGATCACTGGGTAAGATTTTCATTCATAATCCTTAAGTTAAAAAGCATCTGTAATGCCTGGAGTTTCTCATCCTAAAGGGAACAAGGCTGGACTTGATGCTGACCTGACTGCAGCTACTCTGATGTGATTGATTTCAATTGTTTCCTTGTTTATATCTACACACTCTAGCCCTGAACAAAATCAGAAACACTGATTGCCCACCAGCATTCCACACTCTTTTATGTTGCATTATGTTTAGTAAACACCTAACTTGACAACACTGGTAACACAGGCAATTCATTTTCTTTGTGCAGCTAAACAAAATAGGCTGAAAGCACACACACACAAGTATTAAATGGCCTGAATTCCAGATGGCTTGCTTGCTCCATGAAGTAACAGTATCTGCTGAGATGATCATGGTACTGTAGTTCTTTCTCCTTACCAAATACATGCAGTAGGAAGTTTTCCTCTGCTCTTTTGTCATCTTCTTTGCTGCTCTCTTATTTCATGACCTCTGAGTTAATCCTTCTATTCTTCCTATTAGCGAGTTTAAGCAGGCAAACTTCAAACAGACTAGTGATGGGTCACAAGGTTTAATGGGCATGTAGATAATCATCTAAATTACATTTCTGCAGCTGATGGGCCAGACAGGCTTAGAGAGTAACTTTACCAGCTTTCACTGCTAATCAGCAAGGATTGTGTGTCTCAGTAAGTATCTGCCTTTGCCTGCCTCCCCGAGGGCCTGGGTCATACTGACTGATTAACAAAGGCAGCTGCATTAGCTTTCTTCTCCTGAAAAGTGTGGCATGGAGGCCCAAATGACTTGAAAGGCAAATGTGACCACAGCTCAAACACCAAGCGCTCTCTTCTCATCGCTGTGGAATTGCTGGCCCTCCTCTTGCAGGTTATGATACTTGGCACAACAGTTGTTGCCAATTTTCATGATCTGTTAACACTTAGGAAGCCTTATGCTGAAGGCTCTTCTTTCACCTCTATTGTGGTATCATCAAGGGGAAAATTCAACAGACTATTTCCCATTTTCAGATGAATTTGAGAGCAGTGTATGAGGTGAACTGAAAAGAATACACCAATTGAACTGTCAATAATGAATGCCCTGGATTTCAGCTTTGAAACACAAACTGTAGAGGGCCAGAGAATAAAGAGAATAACAATTCTCTGTAGGATATAGACAATTTTACAGCCACAGAAATAGCAATGGATCTATACTGTGAACCTGCTTTTCTCAGCAAAGGGTATCAAATCTGAGTCTCCTCTTTGTCACATATTGGTGATTGTGTTTTATAGAAGTGATTGTGTTTTATTCTTACCCTGATTCCAAAAGGAACAAGAGCAGTGGTGGATTGGCTTCCTGGCTTTGGCAGAAGTTTGTCCTTCAGGTGTTGTACTCATCTTGCATAGTAAATACTTTTCAATGACTCATTTTACTGGTCTTTATTAAGTTGTTAAACAAACACAAAATCAGACCAATTAAGCTATGATTATCCATGCAAGAACATTTTGCCATATTACTCGGGAGGAACATAGGCCAAAACCAGCAGTCTTTAGAACAGTAAAACCTTTTTCATGCATTTACAGCTCCATACAGAAAAGAATCTGACAAGCCAGCTAGGATTCTATTTTGGATCTCAATGAAGAACATTCTACAAGAAGAAACTACTGAGGAACAAAGCAAAATAATCTAGAACACTGACTTCCTTATTTGTCTCTTGAACTTTGAGAAAAGAAGTTGGATTCTGAGTTTCCCAAAGTTTTTCTAGATGAACTATAAAACATCTAGGTTTCTGTGACCTAGGTACAACTACTTCTGACAGATGTTAGAGACATACATGAATTAAGCTAAATACTTCTATGATTCTCCAGTCCATGAAGTATGCCATTTCTCAAGCTTCTTAACAAGGGTGACCAAATTTCCCACTTTTATCACAGACAGGCCCAGAACTCAAGGACTGCTACATATTGTGCTAAAATCTTCAGGTCTCAGTTTTGTTTGAGGTACTCACCGAGATATGGAATTATCTCATTTCCCATCTTTTGTGTGGTAGCCTAAGGTACCCACTCCTGGAGCCCCAGCATCCACAGCTCTTTCGAGGAGAACAAAAATGGTGAGACCTCTATACCAGTTCATGAGACCCACAGCAGGATTTTGGTCATGTCACATCTTCTTTACCAAAATAGTGCAGAGGGAAAACAACCTGCATTTCAAATATGCACTGTGACAGTATAGCTGGAAGAGGTGACAGCCTTTATGCAGGGCAGCAATAAATCAATTCACTCTTCATTGTTCTACTGTACCATTTGGCTGAATTGCAGAATCATCCTTTTTTCCTTTATTTTACCAAATCAGAATTTTAAGACTGTCATTAAAAGTCCAGACAAATTGCTGTTAAGACTTATGATGCCATTACTATGACTCATTAGACTTCCCTTTATATATACATAACAACCTTTACCCTCTACTTCGCTTTACAGCTTTTCAATGCCACAATGCCACCAATAATTTCCACTAGCATCAAAAACTGATATGATCA
Source organism: Mohoua ochrocephala (assembly GCA_013398855.1). Classification (NCBI taxonomy): domain Eukaryota; kingdom Metazoa; phylum Chordata; class Aves; order Passeriformes; family Acanthizidae; genus Mohoua; species Mohoua ochrocephala. The sequence continues at coordinate 197,849 of VZTA01012230.1, read as the reverse complement.
AAGACCAGCTTTTTTTTCTGGAGATGCAATAGGAGGCATACTCTTTTCTGCAGACTCATTTTTTTGATCCTGCATGTTAAGAAAATAAGTCTAGTTAGGTAAGATAAAAATTATGTGGAAGTCAAAGGGAGTATTTTCCCTGTTCAAAGGGCTTGAATTAAGGATATTTTTCTCTTTTTTTACTGTTCTACACATCACAAAATTGGGCGCAGAAGCTTTTACTAAATCCAAATGACAGTCTACTCGGAGAGTCCCAGAACTGGAAGAGCTGAGGTGTACACTTGTATAACTAAGGAACATGCAACTTCTGTGTGCCCCCAAACATAACTCTAGACAGTTTTGCCATACACCCCTCATGATGTCTATGAGCATGACAGAATGTCTCGCAGAGTAATAAGCTCATGTACCAGAAACTGGGATATTCCATTACCATGCAGCTGGAATGGCCTGGGTGCCATGTAGCAGAGGCACCTTGTTTGCTCCTTGTACTTGGACCAGCTCGCGCACAGTCGGCACAAACAGCCCCCTCACTCTACTGCCACACTAGCCTTTTAACAAGTGCCACCATTCACCAAAAAATGTTAACAAGGCACCACAGAGCCCTGGTGTATCACACCAACCTACCGAAGTTTAACCTTAACAATAACTTCTGCTTCAGTACAAACTGCAGTGACCACTTATAAAAACCCCACAGATTTACGCTCAACATATACTTTGCAAATACTTCACCCACATGCCTGTACTGATTTGTCTGTGATTTATAAACTGGCAGTCTGATCACGGTTGTAATACTTTGTGTGCTGTCATACAGTGCAAGTTATTTCTAATTAATGAACTTTCTCTTCATGACTCAGGTACATTGACAGAATGCAAACACTGACACAGCTATTTACCCAAAACATAAGCTAAATACTTCAGTGAGGCTTCAGAAACTTTGGATGACCCCTTCTTCTTCCCCACCCCCTTCAATTATTGTACGTTTAAATGTCATTGGATTTTCTGGAACTTGTAAAGGAGAACTGCTTAACTCAAACTTTACGTGGTTCATTCAAAGACCTGTAAGGCTTTATGTTTTACTGAGGAGTTAATTTTTAAATCCTAATTTAGCCTAGTTAATGTAGGCAATGCAAATCCTGACCCAGCATGGTGATTGAGACAGCTAAGCTAGGTTCCCTGTGGAATCATGGAAAAACAACAGCTGGTAGAGGGAGACAGAGTCCTCAAGTACATCATCTGTTCCTCTCCAGAGATGTCAGGTGCCTTCACAAGGTAATACCATCAGTACAACAGAGGGCATGACTCAAGAGGACCTGCCTCTGCCTGCCCAGCACCTGGCTCCAGCAGTGCCCTTCTGCAGGCAGGAGCAGCCAGAAGGAAGCAACCCAACTAGTCAGGCTGGGCCAGGAACCCCCAAACACTCTCTCTCTTGGCTGGCCTCAGGTTGAGGTGATTCGAGCGTGTGGCTCCCTCTTTTCCCTGAAGGGCCATCAGTCCATCAAGCTATAGCTCTCTGCCTGAACTGCACCACAATGCAGCAATGCATGGAGGAATCACTGCGTAGGGCAGAGAGAGGAAGGAAGAAAGAATAAACATTAAAAAAGTCTATGCTATGAAGAGTCTTTTACAAAAGTTACTGCTACCAGTTCTCTAGCAAAATGTAATTGATTCCAGTGGTGCTGCTGGACCTGTATTATATTAAAAACATCAAAAATAAGAGCATAGAAGGACCGTAACTGAAAATCTAAATATGTGGGATGATTGCCTGATAACTTAGCACAAACAAAAAACCACATAGCTGACAAAAATCATATAAAAATAGGTTTTCTGATGAACTTTTCCAGAGAACAGTGTTCTCCCAGGAGCAGAATTGCCTACCCAGCATTTACTGTCATCTGTCTCCTTTCACAGCCACCCACAATGATTTGCTGCTATTATTTAAAAAGACATTTTAATCCTTTGGTTAAAGGCAAGGAATCAGAAAAACCTGGATCTCTTCCAGTCTGTACTAACAGTCTGTCATGGGCTCAGAGATAGCAGTGTATCCACAGAATCTGCACCCACAGCATTGTATCTGCCTCAGTATCTCCCCGTCCTGCAGCACTGTAGGGAGCAGCTATTGTAAGGCTGAAATGTCCAACCATACACCCCACTAGCACCAGTGGGATTTTGTTCACCAGTTGCAATCACACAGGTCACAATTTAACTCCCTGACATTTTTAGTCATGCAATTATGGGTTTCTCCTTGGCTAGTTTATAGGCAGATCTTCATCTTCTGTATCTTTAATGTGTCATGCACACTCATGGGATGACATCGGTAATTGCATGAAAGGGGAGAATGACCTGAGCATACAAAAGAATGGAACTGCTCTGTCACGGCATTGAGTTTTATCTTTTATGGTTTTTTTCATCACATAATTATATACTAATGACATTTTTCTGTGGCAGCATGACAGCAAAATCACCATTCAAGTCAGGAGTCACATAACTGAGTATCTAGGAGGGTGGGATGCTCCTAGTAAGACTGTGCTAAATTGCAAACACATAAAAGAAGAAAAGAATGGTAGGAGATACTAAATTTTCCACTGCTGAGGTAGGCGGTGCTACAAACAACTCTCGTTCTGTCAATAAACTAAGTGGTGCTGAAGAGTAGTATCACTCCTGACTAAAGAAGTCCTTATCCACAAGAGTGCTAACCAAGGAAAGGGAACATTGGAAAAACTAAGGCTGAAAGCTGCCTATAAAATTCTCAGTCTTCAGGGGCTCATTATTGTAGTGACTTAAAACTTCTTCTGGCTAATGATTATGAACCAAATGAGTTTGTTGGTGTCACCTCAGTCACTATTGGCTTATAACTGTTGAATCATTGAATCAGTACTCATATGGATTGTCTCAAAGCACTGGTGGCAATTTATCCGTCAGTGATCTGTGTAACACACCATTTCCTAAGTACAGCGCATCGTAATGATGACAAATGTAGCTGCTGCTACAGGGAAACATCCGCTCTCTTCAGTCTCTGCTTGAAACTTCTGGAAACACTTCCTGGAGGGTATCTGGTATTAATCTTGAATCATATGTTAAACAGGAAACTTAGCTACATAGAGAAGACTAAGCACAATTAATATATAATCAGGAGAATAAGCAAAATACTGTAAACTGGAAGATTATAAACTTTTCTCTGGGCAGCTGGAGCCAACATGAACTTGAACCTTAAAGTTTGGGCTCTGTAATGTAGCATCCCCAAAGCATTGGAGAGTAGGATGATGGTCCTAGTCAGGCACAGCCTACTGGAGATACAGAATAAAACTATAAATTTTTATTCCATGCTCAGAGCAAGAGATGCCTAAATAGAAGCACACATAAACTCATTCTTTTGCTGTTTCTTCCCATTTTAGGCTGTAGTTGTGCCCATTTGCTCTCTGTGGCCTCTCCAGAGTCCAGCAGGTGTCTCACAGTGAGCACTGATTTTGGGAACTCGTGACTACCAGATGATAGTGCAGACTGTCGATGAAGTTAACTTTGTAGGTGAAAGATGGGCTTGACTTCTAGAGAAAACCCAGAGCGTTATATTAATTCCTTCAAATGATGGATCTGTGCCCTGCTGAATTTTTGAGAGCTTTCCTTAAAGCAGCAGATACTGGCCACTGATGAAGATGTCAGCCTAACAGCCACATCCTGATTCTGAGAACCATAAGGAGTTCAGCACAGAACTCCATAAATATAAAGAATATCCATCACAATGGTTAACTGTTCCTCTGACTCATCTACAGAGCAATGCTTTAAATCATCACAAAAGTCTTTGGTATAATTAAGAAAATATGGTAAGCTGTCTCTCCCCAGTGGTATAGATGTTGACAAAGACAGAACATGCTGACTCTACAAAGTTTTCTCTGAGATACACGCACAAATGAACCCTCTACTTGAAAATTAGCTGAGTGTATTTATTATTTACATCTCTCCCTTCTATAACATCTTAAATATACTTTTTTAGAAGCACCAAGATGTGTTATTCAATTGAGGTGTTTGTTCCGTTTATACTTACAGTGAATGGTGATTATACATCCCTTGATCTTGAAATACTTTAAAACACCTTCAATTAGTTTTTTAGATTATCCTAAGCTGTTGTTTAACCTAAATATTTAGGAAAATTACTAACAAATTCAGCAGCTTTATGCAAGTGAATTCGCTCCTAAGCATTGCCTGGCATATATAATGGAAGGGAATTCAACTGTAAGTTTCTGTCAGGACAGGTACTCAATCAGTATAATTTGGAATTGCTCCCCTGAAATTAATTGAACCATGCTGACATCCAGCAGTTGAAGATGTAAGACCTCAGCCTTCTTTTCATGGCAGTCTCTCTCTACTAGCTCTCTGTTTCGTGGCTTTCACCTGAGCTGCTGACAATTTAACATGTGTTCAGTTTGCTACGTATTTGCTCCTCAAGGCTATGTGAGCCTCGCTTTGTTTTTCCTGGGAAGCGGGTTGCAGTCACACAGAACCAAAATAATTTATAGATTAATAGCGATGCAAAAGCACTTCTAGTGTTTTTTGTGTGTTTCCCCCCATAAATCACTTCTACAATTTTTGAACATGAAGCTCCTGTTCATTCAAAACCAGCAAGAGCTTTTCACCCAATTTCAATCTGAATTTCTTTCATGAAGAAAGAAAAAGCTGCCTTAAACAGCACCCACTAACCCTCCTTCTGTGCTCAGCTGCTCGTTTCTGCCCCTGCACTTACCCCCTCCCTTGTGTTCACACAGAGAAAATAAGAACCTTATCCTAGAAACTAGTTAATTTTTAAAAAAAAGTTTTCCCATCTGGTTCATGAGTAGCTGCAGGCAGGGAAAGGGATGCTTAAGTTGGCATTGCTCCTGGAAAACATGACTGTCATACTGTGCTCTCACCAGTGTTCCTGAGGAAAATTTAGACTTGGCTATTTCAGATCTAATGAGTGAGCTTTTTGGTTGTCCCAGCCACTCCCTCCTTAGCATTCTGGACTGCACAATAGCCAAAATATCTAACAGTTGTATCCATACAAACTTCAAATGCTAAAATCTTTAAATCAAATAGTCCTCACTGAATCAAAACATCCTCTTTTGAATAACAACAGAAAAAAGAACTCAAACCATTTTTTTGAAGTCTGGGGCATTTTTATGTTGTTTTCTGAAAAATTCAAAACCACTGAAAAAAATTCTCACCAGCTCTGTATCTGAGAAGGTGGAAGAATGCAATGCATGATTGCTCTTATAATGGATATTCTTTTTTTTCTCTGAAAGGGAAGTAAGCTAACTTTGCAAATAAGATACAGTCTGGTTGCTGATATAATTGGACTGTATATTCAGTTCCAGAGATGCACCTTCCATGCCTTTTCAAGCAAGACACTCAGAACTGCCAAGAGGGTCAGTTTCTGCTACAATGATGAAAAACAAACTTAAGAGTCTGTTCGCAGCATCCACAATGTCCTTAGGACAGAAGAGATGGGTGGTTTGTGATAGGGTCACACTAAATCTAATGAAGCTAATGGGAAATCCAGAAGAGACTAATGTGCTTCCAGCCTGTCCTACTACAGCACAAGCTCTTTGTTTCTCTCCTAGGCTGTTGGGGGTTTTTTTTCACATGATTTAGTATTTGTAAGGTTCTTTGAAATCTTTGCATGAAAGTACTAGGCAAAGACTTTATTTCTACTGTCTGGTATGAAAAGCTTTGCAATGGCAACAGCAGACAGTTTAAAAATGAAGTAAAACCATTTTATTTTCCTTTGGAAATGTATAACTTGAGCTGAAAAAATTTAAGTATTCTCTTATTTTCCTGAGCATAAAAATGAAACTACTTTTTTTTTTTTTTTTTTTTTTTTTTTTTTTTTTTTTTTTTTTTAAGGCTTGTTCCTTTCTAAAGAGTTTTTTCATCTCTACCCCAAAACGTCTACAGTAAAGTTAAATATAGTTAATGAGCTAGGCTTAGGTCTCAATTGCTTTTTGATCAATAGAAGCTGAGTAGGCAGACAGAGAAATCAACATGTTGTTGCTAGCATCTTGTTTCCAGCTGCATTGCAGCCATTTAGTGTTACACAGTCAGCAATGCTATGTCAGTATTTCATCATAAGCTCTCTTGGGCTTCTTAAGCTATCTGGGCTCCAGGAAAAGAATATGATAAAAGGATTTACAAAAATACAAGAGATAATAGTACACAGGAATAAAATGTTCTATAAAAATCAGGAAAGTTTTTGAAGATGTTCTGTAAGTTCATTCTCTCAGACCTGAGAAAGGTATAGGACAGCCAGAACATCAGCCCACTGCACTGCACTGATTTTGGAATCAAATGTACAAATGCACAAAATAAAATGACAGAGAATGAAACACAATATGCTATAAAAATAGCATTAGCTATCCACTGCTCACAATATAAATGCAAACCCAAATAAATAACGGTATTATTAAAACACAACATCAACAACAAACCCAAACTCACCCACAACCAATCAACCAACCAACCAAACAAAACAAGCCATGTGGCAACAGGACACTGTAGGTACAAACAGGTACAGGAGTTCACAGGGTCAAAAGGTTCCCTAAGCACATCAGCAGTTAGTCTCCATGATCGTGACTAGGCAAATATTAACAATCAAAGGAGGTAGCATCCACACATTTCAAGTGAGGCATAGATAAGTCTGTTTGCATTTTAAAGATAATGGGCAGTGCAAGAATGAATAAAATATTTTGTCCTTTACTACAGTATGTACATAGTCTGGGATCTTTCACTTGAGAGTGATGCTGATAACTCTGTCTTAAGAGCTCACTGTTTTTTCTGCTGACTGCCTTGGATTCTGACTATCGTCATATCACAGCTTCAGAGGTGATAATGAAATGGCACCGCTTCTTTTAAGGATACTTAATTTGAATATTGTCAGCAATTGCACAAAATTAAGTTCAAGCACAAATCAATAACCTCTCCTCTGCAGTCCAAACAATACTGCATAATGCAGAACACGGACTGGAAGACAACGAAATCTGCTGAAGGTGCTATTGTGAGACAACAGTTCATCCTCTACTAATTTGGTTTTAATGGGGATATTATAGCTGCTAACAAAAAGTACAGGAGACAATATTTTTTCCCCTTTTTAGGGCTTGCAAGGCTTGGAACCACACAGTTCTCAACTCAATACCTTGAAATTAATCCAGGATTATTCAACTGCATGAGAATTGTTAGACTGTTGGAAACCGCATCCCACACTCTGTCTTTTTATTGTAAGCTTCCTTACAGTATCATCTTGCAGTGAAACCTGAATATCCTAATGGGATTAAACATAAAAGAAAGTCAGGAAAAAAAGTTGCTGGATTAGAACTTTAACTGAAGCCTTCTATGAGAAAGACCACACCACTATCAGTGGCCTTTCTCTCCTCATGTGTGATCCCACTTGTGCCTAGTCAAGTGTCCAAAGGAGACTCCATCAGTTCACGCTGTATTTATCCTTTTGCTCCTAAACAGGTGTCTCATTACCAAGAGAACAAGTATTCATGCCACTGATGGGGGTGTATCAACCCACTCTGCAAGAGTGCATAATTTTCTCTGGTATGAAGAGCAAAATGTAATGATGTTGTTTAAGACCTGAGTTTTGTATTGATAAAAAAACATTCTAAGCAAAAGACAATACATTCTGTTCTAGCAAATAGGAAAAAATGCAGGATTTTAAATGTTTTAGAATGCCATTTCTATCTCCAGCTCCAGCCTTTGTTTGTTTTTTAAAGGCGCACTCTGATAAGTTCGCCTCTAACATATCTAAAAGTTGTTTTAGAATCTCATACTGTATCTTCACAGTGCTTATTAGATACCACAAGAATGCTTTTCATCTCATTTTTACTCTAAACTCCTGAAGTCATCCCTAGCTCTGAACAACTGTATTAATTAGAGAGTAGTTATTCACAGAGGAGCAGAAAACCAAGCTCAATCAAAAGAAATTTCTAAAACACTTTTCATTTTTATCAGTCTAGACCTCTTTGCCTTTGCAGTGCTTCAAAGATTCATACTCAGTCCCATAAATGCTATCATAAAACATTAACAACAGTGTAAACTCTGGCGTGGGAAGACATTTTTGAGGTTGAATTCCTGCTCCTACAATCAGATACATGCCCCAAATAAGGAAACAAAAAGAGCCTTTCTCACATCATTCCAGCCAATGAGTTCTCCTAGTAATATAACTCTAGTTCAACTTAATGCTGTTCTCTTTTTCATCTTAAGTCATACTTAAGATGTCAAGCAGGTTGCTGTACACCTGAACTGAAATCTCAGGTATTATATGCGTTTATTCTTATTTTACTGTAGCAACTACTAGATGTAATGTTGAGTCAGTACAAATAGTAAGAGGATGATCCTTGACCTTTTGAGCTTGCAAGAGAAGTCTAAGAGAAAAGAAAGAGAATAGGTGGAGGGCCAGACAACACCATAATCAGGTATTCAGGTCAGCAGTCAGTACACAATGACTACCACATACATTTTCTACGGCAGTCCTGATTTGCAGATTGAGATAATTATTGTCAACATAGGTTTTGCTATCAACATTTATAATCTATTTGGCTCCTGTTTTAAGCCCTAGTGCTTATTTCTCCACAAGAAAAACAAAATCCCTCTTGATCTGCCCCACCATATAAAATGCTCTGCCTTCTACCACCCTGGTCTCCCAACCTCTTCTGCAGTATATAGAAAGAAACCAGGGAAGGGAAGCAAGTTTTGCTAAAGGATATGTTAAGATCTTCATAAAGAAGATAAATAAAGATAGGATGAGATATTTGACATGAACATGGATGACAGTTTCAACACAATAGTTTTGAAAATTCTGCTTCCTGGTTGCAGAATTAATTGTGACAAAATATATTACTCCTGGATGCTCTGGAATGAACCCGCCAATCCTTTTAATCTGCCTAAAACTCCACAGACAAAAGCACGGCCCGTGAGTAGCATTTACAATGTCACTTCCTTCTTTGAACTGGCTGGCTTATCTTTGCCCACCATATCAAGTAGCAACCAACATTTAGTCCTCAAACTTTTGAATACAAACAATTCTGATCCAGCATGTGTCCCAGGTTTTCTCTCTTATGCATAATATTTTAATCACTATAGTTTCACTAACTGAAATCTTCACTGTTACTTTCATTACCTTTCTTCCATTTTTGTGTCTAATTTAGCCTGAGATCCCCTTTCCCAGCCCTTATTAAGCCCTATTGCACAGACTCTGGTCCTTTTTTTCATTCAACAGACCCACTCCTTCCTAAGGATTGCTATTTGTTGGGAGTAAATGATGTGCATTCTCAAATTTGTACTTGGATAAATGTGATGTAAGCAACAATCATCCCTTCCTTTGGAATTATGAGTGAGTCTTTTTTATTATGTTTATTGATCTAGAATAAACAGTTTTCATTCATAAATTATGTAGCAGCATTTGTCTTGAACACTGATAAATAGACTGGCATCATAAATATCTTTCCTGGTAAAAGGATTTCCATGGCTCCAATGTCAGAGAGAGACAGTTATGAAAAGTTATGAGAAGGTTTTGGCTGACCAAGGTAAGGATTAATTAACCTGGAGCTCTCAAATACATGGTAACAGGTACATACGCTGGACTTACCTTTTCTATCCAAATGTTGCGTAAATGCTGAATTTCATACAATTATAGTGCTTAGAACTCAGATTCTAATCTCAACAAAAACTGGCTCTACATGACCTTTGGCTCATGTACCCTAACTTATACTACTGAATGAACAGAAACCAGCTATTCTTACTAATGTGTATAGCAAAAGAAGGCAGAGACAATACCTGCACAAACCCACACATCATATATTCATCAAACAAAGGGAGACTGGGGCGGTCCTCTCGATAAATTGTGATTTTGTAGCTGCTCACAACCTCAGGGCTGGGCGGCGAATCATCCGTTAAGAGAATGATGACTTTGTTCAATCCAAGGCCAAGGGGGTAGTTAGCGATGCTGCACGACAAAATAGGAGAGAAGTGGAATAAACACTAAAGAAACAAAGATTTGCACTCCTTTATCTATGGCTGCTGAACTTCACTTGCTCCTAGAGGCTGCTATTTCTAACATTTTCTTTGTATTACAAAATATATGAGATTTTAAATAAAAACAGAGTAAAATAAAATTTGTAAGTATTTGTAGTTCTTTCAAGAAGACAAAATACTGAGAGAAATCCTTAGTGAAAACAGTGGCAGAGGCAAATATTCTGACATGAAATCTGTGAATGAAATCATTAAGGACAATAATTCCTAGCAGGCCCAATTTTGTGATGAAATCATCAGGGAGACAAATACAATCAGAAGTGTAGCTGCTGAAATTGTCCACTAGCTAAATGTGATGGATTCCCAGACAAACTCCTCAGAGTGACAAACCCGAGAAAAGCTGAGCTGTGCTTTTCTTCCTTTAGCAGGGAAATAAATGCTGAAAGGCACAGAACCTGCACATGCAAGGCTTTTACTTTTCAGTGCAAAGACCATCTTGGTACTCTTTTTCATTCTACAAGGAAGAAATCTTTTGAGGTTTTCACATATATCCATGCTGACTGCCAAGGCAGTTAACATTAAAACATCAAAATGTTGGGTGGGAGAATTTAATGACAGGTTCTTTTGAAATGATAAATCAAGACTGATTTCTTATTGAAAATACAGGAAACATATTGGGCATTAGATCAGTAACAACTGCACAGACTTTCTGGTTAATAGCAGACATTCTAGGTCAAAGCATCTGCTTCACAGTCAGTCAAAATATGCTGTGTTGGTTAAGCACTTCATGTCATGAAGCAAAGCTAGCTCTGAAATAGTTAAGAATTTTTCTTCCCAAGTAAATCACTGTCCCTGTTCTCCCTTTTATCCACTCACTAATGGCTAGTATGTAAATAGGCCAGTTCTCTGGTTCTGAGGTACATGACCCAGATAAATAAACATTTTTTGTCCCTCCCAACATTAAAAACCAGGCCCTACCCAAAATACCTATTGGTATTGTCCCTGGTACATGCTGTTTTCTCTGACAGAGCTGGTTGGGAAAGCCAAAACTGTGCCAGGGATCATAGTAGCAATTAAACATCATGGTTTATTGTGGGTCAGTGCTCAAATATGATGTTTAGTGATGACTCTGCTCTCTCCTCTATTGTTCACCTTTATAGTTCTCTAAAAGATCAGATAAGCTGGGACTCTTGTGGACGACAAGATGACCCACTTAGTGGATGAGAGAAGGACTGTGATTGTTGCCTACCTAGACTTTAGTGAAGCCTTTGGCACTGTTTCCCACAGCATTCTTCTGGAGAAACTGGCTGCTCACACCTTACATTCACATACATTTTGCTGGGTAGAAGACTGGCTGGATGGCCAGGCCAATGATCTGGACATGGAGAGACTGAGGGCACCCTCATTCAGTTTGCAGATAACACTAAGCTGGGTGGGAGTGTTGATCTGCTGGAGGGCTGGAAGGCTCTGCAGAGGGATCTGGACAGGCTGGATCCATGGGCCGAGGCCAAGTGTACAGGTTCAACAAGGTCAAGTGCCAGGTCCTGCACTTGGGTCACAACAACCCCATGGAGAGTTACAGGCTACGGGCAAAGTGGCTGCAAAGATGCCCAGTGGAAAAGGACCTGAGGGTGCTGGTCAAGAGCTGCTGAACATGACCCAGCGTGTGCCCAGGTGGCCAAGAAGGCCAGTGGCATCCTGGCCTGTATTAAGAATAATGTGACCAGCAGGATCAGGGCAATGATTGCCCTCATTTACTCAGCACTGGTGGGGCTGTACCTCAAATCCCGTGCCCAGTTTTGGGCCCCTCACTACAAGAAAGACATTGAGGGGCTGGAGCACGTCCAGAGAAGGAAGGAAGCAAGGTGAAGGGGCTGGAGCACAAGTCTGATGAGGAGCGGCTGAGGGAGCCGGGGGGATTTATTCTGGAGAAAAGGAGGCTGAGGGGAGACCATGTCACTCTCAACAACTGCTGGACAGGAAGTTGTAGCAAGGCAGGGGTCAGTCTCTTCTCCCAAGTGATAGGACAAAAGGAAATGGCTGTAAGTTTCACCAGGGGAGGTTTAGGTTGGATATTGGGAAGAATTTCTTCACTGAAAGGGTTGTCAGGTATTGGAACAGACTGCCCAGGGAAGTGGTGAGCCACCATGCCTGGAGGTATTTAAAAGGTGTGTAGATGTGGCACTTAGGGACGTGGTTTAGTGGCGGGCTTGGTAGTGCTGGGTTAACAGTTGGACTTGATGACCTTAAGGGTCTTTTTCAGTGTGAGTTATTCTATGATTCTATGACAATTCCTTATAATACAAAAATGGATCATTCTGAGACAGTAAACTTGAACTTATTTCTTCTTTTGAAGCCACCCGCCTTACTCTGACCCATGTAAGCAGACCAAGCCCAGCAGGGCAGCAGATTAGGGCACTGTGCAAAATTAACACCTGGATACAAAAGTTCAAATTCTCTGTCATCTACTGTGTGCAGTGTAGTGATGGTCTGTTCCCACTCAGCTTTGATGTTGTCAGTGACCGCAGAAGCTGGGTGAGACACTGCAATTGTACACTCCATTAAGCTAGGGTGAATTATGCCTTGAGAACAACATATAACCATTGCCAATAAATACAAGTTTCTCAGTGTTGAACTCCCTCTGATGTTCCTGTGACTAATCTATTTGTGTTCTGGGGTTTTCGAAACAAAAAAAAAAAAATTCTGGAACATTATGATATACTTCCAAAATTAAGTTTTACACTGATATTTTGTTTCTCATACCTTGGCCCTTTCTTGTCGTCAAGGTGTACGTGGCATTGACAGTTAGAGGGTTCTGCTCCTATCTTCACTGTCACCATGTCGAATGGCACTTCTGCATAGTATTCTCTGATCTTTGGGTTAAACTGAGGATTCAAGTCCAGCTGTGGACTGGTGAAGATCTGTCTGATATGAGATAGGGTATCTTTATCTGTTCCAAGAGGGTATCAAAGAAAAAAACTGTGAAATGTATGAACATCTTGGAACTACATGCAGCTTCTGGCAGATTGATAACATGTACAGTGGCAAGACATTTAATGCCTAGTGACTCTGAGACTCATAATCTTGCTGCAAAGTTTTAATGGAGTTTGTAATGGCACTTGAGAGAAATTTGCAGGCCTTGGAGGGATTTTAAAAATTCAGTGTCCAATCACTTTAGTCCTAGTCACGGCACTCAAAGACTGTGTAAGCCTTTGAAAATGGAAGGATTAAGTCTGGGAGAGCTGTCTCTAGATGGTTAACTGAAACTTAAAGAAGAGGTAGGCCAAAATTCATAACCGACTTAGGTACCAGGCTGTGTACAGGGTTTATGTACAAGTGTAATTTCCAATAAAAATCAAAATAAGTTAGACATACTCTTAGTGTTCATAAGAACAAGTCACATGGAGATATCAAGACCTATGGGGTCATTTGCAGTACAGCTGGAAGAATGTTTTATTAAAATTCCTATATCAACAAATTCCAGCTCCTCTCCTGTGTATGCAATCTCCACAATCAAATCCTATTTGCTCAAATGTGTCCTTTATTTCATAGTGTTTGCCAAATTACTCATGAGAATAATTATTTGTTGGCAACCTACTTATGACAAATATTTTAATCCAGCCTATTTGATTCAGATTTACAGTATAATTACACATTCAAAACTGCTTTACACATATATCCACTGGTACATGTTTTAAACTGGGTACTTCAGAAAATATTCCAGATAGGAAACTCTTTTACTATGATATCTGAAAAATCTTGTGGCTTAAAAGGGTCAAAAATTATGCAAATAATTTTATGTGAACGTTTTCTACCTTGGAATATCTGCCCTGAGAAACAAAACGGGGAAATTTCAGAACTCTCTCACGTGGATTAAAATTTAAGGGAAGATATTCCAGTGGAAGAACAGAATTTGGGCTAGATTTGTAGGGGAATAGAGTCTTACACATTGACACATAGAAGGTATTAAAAAAACCCCCTACAGATGAGCATAAACCTTTCTCCAGATGCTGTATGCCTAACTTAGAAATGTTGTCTCACTATTAGCTTAAAAATGAGGAGGAATTTCAAAATAACATTAATTGAGGTATTTTTAAAATAAAATCTCATGCAATTAGAATGGTGATGCCAGTCAGCCAGCCCAGGAGTATTTCTGGCCTCTCCCTGACACAAGATTAGTTCCTGGAGGCAGCATGAGATCAGCAGCAGGGGGGACGTGAGGCTCAAGGTGTAGCAGAACCTTTCCACAATAGAGCAATGGCTTCACATTTACAAATGGGCCCCTCAGATAATTTGGGAATGAGGAAGGCAGCAGAAGGCATTGCTACCACCAAAGGAAAAATATATTTTATGTCTTTACAGATCTTCAAAAATATTTTAAATATTCCTACAAGCAGATATTTTGGAAAAACTCCTCATCTCTTAAGCAGCTCCTTAATACTCTATTATTGAGCTGAAGACAAAGCTTTAAACAAAGCTGATTAAACTCCAGACAAGTGTAAAGGTTTTTCCACAAGAACAAACGTATGCTGAGGTTATTGGAAAGAGGGGGGCAAAAGTCTTTTGAAGTGTGACAAGGGATCAATGAGTGCTGGAATACTCACATTAATATGCACATACAGGAAAATTTAATTTTGGTTTTGAGGCTTATTTAACATAATAGCCCATTTATCGGGTGTTTTATAAACATTCTTGCTACTTAAAAATCCTTTTTTTTTTTTTTTTTTTAGTAAAAGCCTGCAGATGCTCTATTCGCTTAGAGGTTATGTAGAGAAAGCCAAGAAATTTTTTCAAGAAATCTCTCTTCATTCCCCTCTGTGGTCTAGAAAGACCTTGACTTACCATAACTGCATCGTCTTTCCTCAGTCTTATTGGAATAATGCAGTGCTGAAAGATAAACAGAAACAGCTAATAATTTTCTGCTCTCAGCCTGATTACAGTCCTATTGAAGAAGGAACCATCTTTTACTTTCATAAGAGACACATTGTACTTTTATTCTTTACAGTGTGAGATCTTTACTTGAGGCTTGCAAATGCTGCTCATGGGCTCAGTGTAGCAACTTATATAAGATAAGGAAGAAAGTGATCTTTTATACGTAGTAAGCTAAGACTTTCCAGCTGGAATGCAAGACAATGCAATCTAAATCCACATGTTATCAGAAATAATACAAATAGGAAAAATATACCGTACATAAAAGACCTTACTCTGAACCCTTACCTTCATGATTCTTCCTGAAGTCAGAAGGAACATTCTGCTTAGGACTCATATTTTCTTGAGAAGGTTGCCTGTCAATTCAATAGCAGACATATTTCTACATGAATGGAAGGAACAGAAAAAATGAAATATTTTGCAAAAATTTCTATACGGTATCCCAGGGCACATGGTATTTTAGTATTCTCCATGGAAAGATGAACGTTCTGGAATCATATTCCCAGCATTAGAGATATTACCTGAGTGAACATAACAGAAAACACACAATCCATGGCAGCGCATCACATCAACAGAAAAAAAACAGAAATAAATTCCAAAACATGGTTGCATTGCTGGGAAAAGGAAGATATAGCCAAGAACAAAATAACCCAAACCATTCCTCTTAACTGCTTCTATGATGGGTTTTTTTGCATATACTTGAGATTAAAGTTAGACTTTGTTCAAAAAGAATTAAATAAAAATGAAGGCATGTCTCCTGGGGATTATCTGTACTGACATTAGCATGAATTCCTAAAATGGAACTTCTATGTGTTTTGCTTTGTTTGCAAATTGAAAACAAATCCAGAGAGTGTGTATATACATACATACATACATACACATATATATATATGTATATGTAAAATCTCTGGGAAAAAAAGACAAGTCAATTGCAACAATTAATCAACATGTCAGTGGTGTCCATCTTGTGAACTCTACAGATTTTTTCTTTCAACTAGAATTTTGGTAGCATGGTAGAAAAAAGGGAGTAGGCTTCTCTTCAATCCAACCCTCTGGCTGATAAGACCTTTTTGGAGGTCCATTAGCATTTCTTGAAGCTTTCACTGGTTTTCCTCCTAGTGTTTCCTTTAGAAGTTCTCATAACAAAGCTTCTTCCTGGATACTGCAGTTTGGATTTTGAAGGACACAAAGTCACTCTCTGTGCCAAGGAAGGGAGGTGGCGATACTGTTCTGTGCAATCATCCATCACTGATGTTTCAAGAGGAGCTTCTGAAAGCAGTATTGAGGTGAATCATGGAAAAAGGTAAACTGTCCAGTGATAAAAAACTGTCCAGTGATAAAACAGATTTCTGCATTAACTCAATGAGATAAGAAAAGAAGCAGCTGGCAGATCTGCGTGTCTTTGTGTGTGCAGGAAAATGTAGTTCTGAGCTTGCAGTGTCTAGACACCACCCTAATTTTATTCACATTCATGACCTACTTCAAAGGAGGCACTTAACAAACCATTGGAGTTTGCTTTCCAAGTTGTAAGTCATTTTGCACCCCTCTTTCTGCTTGTCAAGGAAGTAACAGCTAACATCTGTCAAATACATTTTTTCTCTCTGCTGTTCCTATTTGCTTGCTTGGTCCCAAACCCTGTTTTAAGGTGAAAGCAACATGTCTTAACTCTGTAAAATGACAGACTTTGGTTTAGTCAGAGAACACGCGAGGAGTGCGGCAGCCACCACAACCTTAAGGTCCCTGCTCACAAAGGAACAGCACGACCTGTATGAATCTCAAATCTGAAGAGACTGCAATTAACATCAGACAGCATTAAGAGACATAAATAACTATATCTGATTATTTAAAAATCATATTAGAGAAAAATACTCAGATTACAACATGGCTAGCAGGACTGGGTCAGTGACAAAGTACTGGTGAGGCCACACCTTGAATCTCGTGTTCAGTTTTGGCTTCTTACTACATGAAAGACACTGAGGTGCTAGAGCATCTCCAGAGAAGGGTAATGAATCTGGGAAAGGGGCTGGAGCACAAGTCTTAATGAGAAGTGGCTCAGAGAGCTGGGGGTGTTTAGTCTGGAGGCTCACGGAAGACCTTATCGCTCTCTACAACTCCCTGAAACAAGGTTGTAGTCAGGTGGAGTCATTCTCCCACGTAATAAGTGATAGGATGAGAGGAACCTTTTCAACATAAATGACTCTGTGGTTCAATGATTTTTCTCTGCTGCAGCCTGAGCGTTTTAATCATCAGCATCATGAAGCTTTCCTTTGTCCAAGCTCCTTGCAATAAGCAGACTGAGGTAAGATGCAGTTATGAAGCTCTTCCCAATACAGAGGACTCTGCAGAGTACTTTCCTTCACATGCTGTTACTCAAGAAAGGACCTTCATCTGTCTGAGTGGTCCCCTACTCACTCAAGTATCTCGGAGGTTTCGAGTATAGATGTGTGCTTTGCCTACACACTTTGCTGTTAGCTCTAATGAAACTAATGACTGGTATGTCAGTACCCTTGGTGAGTGCATGCTTGTGAATGAACCTGTCAAAAGATTCCCAATGTGTACATCACAAACTACTGACTGTGAACCTGTCCTTCAGGAATCTCTCTGATTCAGCAAACAAGAAAGGCAAAGGATTGACAGCAGCAATAGTAATATAGCTCTGATGGTCTATGCAATTAGACATAAGCAATGAAGGACATGTAGAAATGTAATGTTTCATAAGACTAAAATATAAAAAGGAAAAAACTAGTCACTTCTGGTGTCTCTGAGGGATATGTTAGTTTTGAATGGTGCAACTTTTAACGGGTCATAAACTCAACATTGAGACCATATTTCAATATTCAGTAGAGTTATGAATTTTCTTTCTTTAGATGATGTTATTTCTATCTCTCTTCAAAACGAGCTCTCTGTTTTGTAGAGTGTTTGTTTGGCTTCAGTCACAGAGTTTCCGTGAGGGCATTTGGCTCCTTAAATGAAATACCTTGCGCTGATCTTCAGAAGTGAAATAAAAAAATTCAGACTCAAGAGTGGGATTAATTTCCTGGCACTTAATCCCAACTGTCTCTCTCCTTTCCTCCTTCCTTCTGTCTCTCGCTCCTCCCATTCCAGGTCAGTGATCTTATCCTTGTCTTCCTTGTCATTGCCTTTTTCTGTCCCATAGTCCAAAACATGTTAATTTCTCAGACTTTCCAGGTAGTTGACATGACCAAGTTAAATTCCAAAAGAGTGTTTTCAGCCCAAATTCAGTCTGAGGGCTGATGCTTCTAGTTTGAACTAAAAAAGGGATATGAGAAGCTAGAACCACTTTCCCAAATACATCAGTTGATTTCAAAAAGCATTTGCAGCTCTTTGACCTGCTTAGGCTTTTTGTCTTTTGCAGATACAGAAGCGTTAGCTTTACTCACTAATCTGATTCTTCCATGCTGTCTGACATAGCCAAATATACTTTCCATAACACCTCATAGCCCCTATTCTAAGAGACAGCACTTATGTATGTCCTAGTCATATCACGAGTACAAACTGCATAGAGTTGAAAAAAGTCCAGAAAAAATGCCAAAAATTTTTTTCACAGTACGTGTTAGGTGTAATATCTTACACCAATACATCTGAGGTGGTCATTTTCACCTAGGCTGTAATTATTTCATTATAGTTTGAGATGAGTTTCTAGAGTTCTTCTTATTTCTTGTGTGGAAGGAATTCAGGGAGTTCACTAATACCATTTAAGGTTTCATCCCTAGTCATACAGACGAAATGAGTTAAAATATGTAGACTAGGAAACATCTTTATATCCTGTCTTCATCCTATGGAGTCATGATCAGTGAACAAAGTAACTGCACAAGACCTCAGTCAGAAGTCACTATTTTTCCCATAAATGTCTTGTCTGCTTGGTCAGTTATGCAATCGCTAGATTTGATAAATGGAAATACCAGTTTTCCACAGTCAGAGAAATAAGAACTGTTACATAAATCGACCGAACAACCTGGTCTTAACTGAAGAAATTCAGGAAAAGTGTTCTGATATACAAACTCATCAAAGCTGGGGAAAAAAAAAAAAGATTAATAAAAGCTCAACGAGAATGCATACCTGAGTTATTTGGGGAGTAAATACAACTAAGCTCTTTCTTCCTTGCAATTAAGTATAATTACATGCATATCTGACACATGCATCACCATCACACGCATGTAGCTAAAGGAGTGGAAGATTCTGATTTAGCAATGTCAAAGGACATGGTTTTTATACAGTGAATGAAGAGAATGGTGTTATTAGCTTAGCCACTGCAGAAGAATACAGTGCAAAGAAGCAGATTGGCCTATGCCCTGGAGAAAGGTCATGGTACTTCTACATATTTATACACATACAATAATGTTGAGCTTGAAGGAAAAAAAGAGGCCAAGGGGCTTGCTCAAAGTGAGTGAGTGGCACAGCTTAGATTAGAACAGAAAGCTGCTAAAGACTGGTATGCTTTGATATGCAAACCTAAATATTTCTGCAAAAGGGCAAGGGCTTACATATGAATGCAAGCAGCTGCATCTTTGAGTTACTTCTCACGGAGAGATCAGAGTGGTCGGCAGTAACAACAATAACTTAGCACTTTCATGGAACTGTGTATTTTCAAAACACTCATAAACAGTTACCTAGTACAGTGATAAAGTGTAAGCTTCCCCTTACAGTAAAGCAAACAAAGATACAGACAATTATTGATTCGCTGAAAGCCACGCCCAATTCAATGAGGAACAAAATTAAAACTTAAGAAATCTTACAGATGCCTTATATACTCACTACAGCATTCTCCCAGCAAAATGTACAAAATAATATCATTCACACATTCATCTTGAGACTCAGTGGAATAGAGCATACACACTGTCTAATGTGCCTGTTCCCAAGTCCTTGTTTGTAAAATCACAAATGTCAGTAGTCAAGATGGCATACATGTATATGAAACATCATTAGCTAAGAGATAATGAAAACAGAAACCATATTTTAACAAATTTTATAGTAAACTTACAGTATACTACAAGTTTTCTCCTTCTTTCCTTCTTTCCTTTCTTCCTTCCTTCCTTCCTCCTCCCTCCCTCCCTCCCTCCCTCCTTCCCTCTCTCATTCTGTCCTTCCTTTCTTCTTTCTCTCCTTATGAAAGTTAAAACTTTCATAAAAATTTCTCTCCTTATGAAAGTTAAAACTCTCATTAAAATTTCATAAAAATTGCCAAAAGTTCAATACATCTACCCCTGTCATTATGGCATTTTTTCCACCTTTTCACAAACTGTTAAAATGAGGTTCTCAGAGTATTATGCTCTCTGAGCTGTCTTTTGTTGGACAGAAAATTTGGAGCCAATCAAAATTATTCATTCTTTTGGAAAAATCTTCACCTGAAATTTTATATTTTCTTTGCAGTTTTGCTTTTAATTGGTACATAAATTAAGACAGTCTTAACCCTGGGAAACGCTCCTAATTCAGAGTTTACAGTTGTTTAGAAAAAAACCTAATTAATCTTTCTTAAAAAAATTTTACAGTAGTTCCAATTAGTTTTCAATCCCGAGTCCTCCATATCAGATAGAGAAGCAAAACCTGTTCTATTTAGAAATGTAGCTAAAGTTCCAATGGCAGAATGGCTGACAGGGCTCCATACGGGATGAGAGACCTTCACCTCAAGGATTGCAAGTCCACCTACATCTACTGAAGGATTAAGTTTTATGATGCTCACAGGAGATACTGCAATTATGTAATTTGAGGAACCACTCTCAACATATATGATAGTTATCTTACCACTCCGAAAGATTTGTATGTGCCTCTTTATTCATGAACTGGAATTGCTGAAGTAAACTGGAAAGCAACCAATGCACAGTCAGGACTGAGCTAAGACGCCTCATTGGGTCTACCATTCCATAAAGGTCACGCAGCAACGTTTGGATCTTGGGTGCAGAAGAAGGGAAAAGCTGAGAAGAGAGACACTGATCAGAGACAACACAGTATGATATTTGTAGAGTGTAAAGACATGAGAAATGATCAGAAGACAGTATATACAGCATAGGGCTGGTTGTATATTAATGCTCTTTCCCACATGCTTACAAAATGACTGTCATGCCCAGCCTTGCAAATCAGGATTACCAGTATGGACATGGAAGTTGATCTCCTTGGCCTCTGACCTGACCCTGAGGTTAGCTCAGTCATGCAGAGCATGGAGCTAATAATGCCAAGGTTACAGGTGCGATCCCTGTATTGGCCATTCCCTTGAGAGCTGGACTTGATGATCCTTCTGGGCCCCTTCCAACACAGACGATTCTGTGAATTCCAGATCTGTTAGACTCCATGCTTCTTCAGAAAGTGTCATCAGTCTCCATCCCTAATACTCATCCAGGAAGTCTCATAGAAATCCTGATATCATACAGACTTTCCGGACAACAGATTCAGTTGCAGATCCTTTATTTTCCCAATACTCACCATTTCTCTCATTAACTGTGCCTATTCACAGACACTGATTGTTATTCCTTCATCTGTGTTCTTCTCCAAAAATGGACTCATAGCGTGAAGAAGGAAACGTAACATATTTCATGTCCTTCTTTTTTTTTCCTACTTTTTCATCTATATCTACTCTCTGGTCGTGATCTCAGTGTTGTACTTTCTCTAGTCCTTCCACTCACTCCTGCTTTGCTTTGTTATCATTCTATTTTCTTACTACCTCATTAGTCATTTACATTGCTTTCCTTCTTTCCCTTTCCTTCGATTTTCTGGTCTCTGTTTCTGCTTTAGCTGCTTTTTTCAGTGGAACCTCAACTCAAATTCTCTGTTGTATTTCTTTATCTCTTTTAAGTTAAATTCAAATGATCCACCAAAATAAAATCAGTGTTACCTCTATCTCCTTGTTTCCCTGCCCACCCAGCCTAATTACATATGCCAGAGACAGCAGAGAATGGTAATGAAGGAGAAATATTAAGAGATATACATAAAACACATATCCAATGAAACAAAACCCTATTTATTTTACCAGCTCAAATTGTCCAAGACTCTTCAGCTCCTTTATGAAAGTAATCATTGAATTTATCTCTTCTAAAGAGAAACATTGCTCATCTTCTCTGTTGTATGTTCCATCCTGTGAAGGAAAGGGCAGCGTGTTCTGGTGAAATGACATGGAAAGCAGTGTGCTTTCATTAGACCCCAATCCCTTCACTGATCATAGGAACAAGTTACAGCAGCTCTCAGCTAGCCCCAGCCTCAGCCAGCCAGCTCCTTGATAGCTCATCCAATTTTTCAGTCTAGAATAAAGCAGACTGTGCATTAGCTTTGTCTAGAAACAAACCCACAAAAACTACCAGTCTCTGGAACACGGGCTGGGTAATTATACCACTACATGTCTGTATCTCTGCAGCTTGCTACTTTATCCTGCCATAAACTTAGAACCCACGACCCTGTTTTAGCCGCATCTGTCCAAGAGGCAGAAGTTGCCTGGATAATTTAGTCCCTGTAAGTCTTTCAAACACGGGACTCCTCAGAAATGCATCCTTAAAAGTGCCCAAACTGAGAGAAATATTGCTAAACGAGATCTCAGCTTGTCAGAAATGGTTTTCATTAGTGAAGCAAAATTTATACAGATTCTATAAATGCAAAAAAAAAAAAATACTGGAATTGGATCTTGCACTGAAAATAAGACAAAGTTGAAAGAAGCAAAATTTAATTCCGATGTTCATGGATCTCCATGCACAAGTAAATCAATTCTGGATGAAATTGTGAAAACACACAAATCTTTATATTAAAAAAAGACTGTTTAAAAAAATAGTGGGAAAATTACTTTGTTAAAGCTTTAAATTTATCTTTCAAGCAAAGTATTTTGGAAAATTATATAATTTGAGAGTAGAATTTTTATGAAAGACAATTCAGTTGTTCAATATGATTACATTTTTATTCCCAGAATAAAATAAAAGAAATTTTTGATTAAATAAGTCCTTCATTCTATTAGTTGACACCAACAATTTCAGAAGCACACAATTTAAAATTAAATATTTTCAAAGAGTTAATATTAAGAAAAAGTAGGCATGAACTACCTTGCTCACAGATGATCCATATATTTTTTGCAAAGCTTCTATGAAACTGGATGTTGAGGATTCATTAGATAAGAGAAATTTAAATGTATCTTCAAAAAGAAGTTCTTTGGAAATTTGGTCCTGAATAGTCAATTCATTCTCATCTTCAAAGTCAAAGTTTCCATGCACCTGTTGGAAAATAATATAAGAATTTATAGTTTGAATAACAAGTCCAGTCTTCTCATAGCAATAAATACTAAACTGGAACTTTAAAAAAAAGGTAATAATAACACAAACTGACAGGATTATAGAACGACAAATGCTGTGCCACATTCTCTGTCACAACCCCATACCATAATGTTTGCTGACCTCCAGTGGAAAGAGCGCAGTATTGCAGAAATATGTGAAAGCTTTTTTCCGATGTTTGATTTGAAATTTGATTTAAAAAATTAAATGTCAGGTTATATGTTAACATATGTCTTGAAAAACTCATGTGTTTAGAGTTACTACATAACATCTGTTACTATGGATGAAAGTATAAGTTTTACAATATATAAACATAATGAACAAATTCATGGTTCTAAAATATGACTAAATCATTATTTTAGCATAAACACAAATATAGCATCAATATGAATAGTTTGTGTGCATACTACAGTTTCCAAGTGATAATATTGAAATTCAATGTTGCATTAATTATCAACTGCTATTTTTTAGAACAATGTGGGTTTTCATAAGAAACTACTAAATCCTACTAATTTACTGTAAATTTATGGATAATGGCTAATGGTTGAAACTTCTATACAGACAGATAAACATTATGTTTTATGTTTCATTTTTTAAGCACTTCTGGGATAATTTTTTTACAGCCTGGTATACAATTATTGGAATGTTATGACATACCACACTTCTTACACTAGCTAAGTAAGTCTTCTCAGACTAATTAAGGATATTGTCTTCCTGGACTTTTTAAATCGTGCAAACTTCCTTTCATGCGTGCATTTTTCCTATGTGTTTAAAGGATTGTTTTTCTGAAAGATGGAGAGATTGACTGCACTGTTGTTACCAGGCACTTGAACAGATTTTAAGTGGGGATCTCTTAACTAACTGTCGTTAATATTTGTATATCATAAATACGAAGAAACATTTTACATACCTAGGCATAAACATATTCATGTGTATACATGAGGTAATGAGAACAGCTGGAAAGCAGCACAATGTTTGTTTCAGGACAGGCTGTTCTGAGGCAGGAGTGGTACAAAAACTGGCACAGCTCTCATTTCCTGGTTTTAAGGGCCTTGTGGATCATCCAGGAAGAAGGCAGCACAGTGGAGGTCAAAGCAGGTAATGAAATGAAGAAGTACAATCTAACTTACGGAGAATTTTAATTTGTATTAAAAGCCAATTGTGGTTTCTTAACTTCCTCCCTTCATCTTTGTTCTGTCACATTTAAAACCTAACTCCACTTTCATGCAATGCTTCCTATGGATTTTGTTTCACTGATATTCCTTTGAGGTAATAGCTAGTCTTTTAATGTAAACTGAAGAGTTTGCACATTTTGATGATGTGGTGAACTTCATCACAGGAACTCTGACTCTTAAAAACTGGTTTCTTCTATAGCAACTCTCCACAATCAGGCAAAATTAATATTAAAGTATTGGTACATTTCTTAGAGATTTGAGGGTACCTATCAAAGAGGGTTTCCTGCTGTGCTCTTGGTATAATTTTTTTGAGTCAAGCAATAATTTGTGCAATTTTCTCACCTTAAGAACTACTGGGTGTATGGACATGCGAAATCCAATGTCAAAGGTTAGCATTTGAAAACATTGGCTGCATCTGAAATACAATATAAAAGAAATCCTTTTCAGCGAGGTTAGGTACTGGTGTGAAATACAGAATCATAGAATAATTGAGGTTGGAAAAGACCTTTAAGATCATGGTGTCCAATCATAAACCTTGCACTGCCAAGTCCACCATTGAACCACCTCCCTCCACACAGTAAAATTCCATACACACACAGGTCCAGACAACACATGTAAGAAAACATGCACACATAGGTCAAGACACAACATGTGATACAGAATAAATAAATTTCTAAGAAGAGCCAGCAGCATTAAACACGGAAGGAGTCAGATTGTGAGGTGACAAAAATAGTGCTGTATAAAAGTGTTTTTAATGCTTGACAGAGAGGGAGATGAATTATGCCAAAGGAAAAAAAAAAAAAAGCCTTTTAAAGAGAATGAGGCCCTGCAAAAGCTTTGAAGACATTTGGAGGCCCAAGAGATGGTGAAACGCTCCAGGCTCACTGAAGCCGAAGAGCTCTGCTGCAGCTATGGGGATGTTTGGAGGCACGAGCCAGGAGTTACAAGCAAGTCTTGTGTTACACAAACAAGAGAGTCCATTTCATTGGTAAAAAAAGAGAGTTTGGACCACTGTCAAAATAGCTTCATCCACATTACACTCCTCCCCTCCTTGCTACCCTCTCCACTCACAATATAAGCTTTATTCCCAACTTGTGTAAGTCAAATAATGAGCTTTACATTACTGCTACTAAAACACCTGGTTCTCAAAATAGCTTTTTAAAACACATAAATGTAATAAACAGTTAACTTATTTAGTACTTATCATAAAAATGTCAGGGATGGGACATAACATATATAGAACAAATATTAATGTTATTTAGTAAAAATATTACATAATAGAGTTTGATTTATGTGTAAGAATTATAACACTAATAGAAGTGATTACACACAGAAATATGACTGTTGTTGCCCAGGTATATTTCATAATGTACATTTCATAAAGTGTTTTACAGTGTCTCTTGTTCAGATTGCCTGCCAGAGCCAGCTCTGAACAATCTGGGCTACTCTAGCATTAAATATTTGACATATGACAGAATGCTCGCTGAAAGGAAATACAGCTTTATATATGTTAGGACTAGCCCAATTGTGAGTGATTTCTGTTCATTTGTGCTGCCTGAAACACTTCATTAGGACAGCATCTGGTCCTAAGTATTCATCAAAACCTTTTCACAAACTAGAAACACTGTGGATATTGAAGAGTTGTACTTACTCCTTAAATGCAGCATGTCCTCACTTTACAAAGAAGTATGACATAGATGGGAATTTTTTATTTAAAGAATCTTGTATCCTCTGCAATTTTTATTCTGTTCTAAGGAGCTATCTTGACACCAGCATTACAATGACTACTGCAAGTCACTTACTGATTGAAAGAACCTGGTCCTGAGGCGGATGATTTGCTGAAGACCTCAGTTATAAGTAGAAGTTTGTTTATGGCCTCCTTCACGTTGTTGAAGGCTTGTTGGGGAGAACTGTTTCTGAAGAATATTTCAAAAAACCTTTGCAGCTGAGAAAGAGAATACATATATTTTTGAGCATTTACATCAGTGCTTAAAATCATATATTAAAAGGCTGACAGAAATAAAAATTGCCTTGGAATATCAACTGCAGTTCTTATTCATTTGCACAATAAAGTGGAATGAAAAGCTCCAGACAGCAGAGGGAATATAGAGAACAATACAGAGAACAATGGAGAATGACTTTTTATTTACAAATAAGTATATCAAAACCAAAATCTGTATTAACAGTTTTAAAAAATATTGCTCAGAATCTAAGCTTACTTTGATAAAACCTTCTGCTGTCACTGGTTCTAGGCAAACAAACTCACAAATGCTTCTATTTTCATCAGTGGGTAATAGCACACTCAAAATAAAAGCCTTCTCTTTTCTTAACACACTGTGCCGAGGGCTATCCCACTTGACCTTGACTACAAATCCTTACCCCTGGTCAACAAGCTTTAAGTAGAATAAAGAAGAAAGATGTTGGAAAAATGATCAGCCACCATGGCCTGTGTTTCAACTGAACTCTGCATGTTCTGTGGTTTTCAGACTCATGAATCCTCCCAATGGCATATTTACTGACCTGCACAGCACGGTCCTCAGGTGCTTTCATCACTCATGCAAATTCACCCCATCATCACTTCAGACAGAAATTCAGTGAAACAACTGGAGCAACACAGAGGCCCAGTGAAGAGTGGGACAGAGGCAGGTTTTGTAATATCAGAGTCCCCTGTACTAAGAAGGGGCTGCCTTTGAATCATATTACCATTACAGTTTCCATACAGCACAAAACCCAGTTAAGGTCTGAACTGTGTGAAACTGTTAGATAATTTAGTAGTGCCATATTACCAAAGAGTCACTTTTACATAGCAAAAAAAGACTATCTTCAGAAATAAAGCATGTAAAGTACATGTAGAACACATTTTGTATTAACTTTAAGAAAGGAAAACTTTCTGATCATTTCTAGGAATTTCTCTACTGTAATTATTTCCAGCACCTCTGCCAGATTCTGCACACAACCTACATTTCTGCTACTCTGGCTTGTACCTTTTCTCTAACTTCCTAAATCTGCAGTGGGTACTGAAGGAGTAAGCGAGAAGATGTGCTGTTTTGCTGCACAGGGAACATAAGGAGTTGAAGAGTTTTGTAAGGAGAGATGGGGATTAATGGAAGGAAACGCAAGAGCACCACCAGCTCATTTCCTCCCTCACCATCAATCAATTCCCAAGCACTTTAACACAAAGGGTACATAATGCATACATTTCTAGTAACAATTGATGAAAGATAGGCTGGTTTGCCCTACTGGTACTCAGAGCATGCTGCTGGCCATAATAGCCAACTGTTGCCATCAGAATAGGCATTGAAATAAAACTGGCATCTCCAAGAAACTTCATTTTAGTTACAGCTCTCCTTAGCCAGCCGAGAAAAGAAACATTGCTCAACAGGTTCTCATTGGAGGATATCAGATTTTAGACCAATGTTTATTCTAAGACAATGGCTGAAAATAAATATTTAGTCAAGCTGGTTCAGGACCAATGGAGATGAGAAGAATACTTCAGGTTGAATTCCAATTCATAAAAAAAATCCTATTTAAAGACGTTCAGGTTAGGTTTGAGTCCAAGAGATTCCACAGGATTTACAGCAACAGATAGAAAAAATCTAAAGTGTATGGGTTAAGGGTGATAAAGTGTGAAAATCTGCAGCAACCTCAGGTTCTTCTGAGTGAATAAAAGTATAGAAATATCTGTGTTCAACTGCAAAATACCAAAGAGCGGAAGGTTTCTTCAAGTGACCACCACCGATGCTGATCCTCTCACCTTCAGAGGAAACAGACTGCCTGTCCAGCAAAATGAAACCTCACCATTGATAGAGAGTGATTAACAGAAGCATTGAACAATTTGAAGAGGACACAGTAGGAAATACTGCTGGCAATTACAGGAATCTATTCTGGGAGAAAGCTGACCTCTGTCTGGCAAATTTTTAAGCCGAGGAATAGGGATAAAATTTTAGTAGGCCGTAAGACTTTATGCAGACATGCACATATATTTTATACAATGACACCATTATGTACAGAACTGCAAGACTTCTCAGAAGCCTGAAGGTGCTCATCCAAATGCTGGACTCATACAGTTGGAGGCATGTTCCAAATATTTATGTAATGCCTTACAGAAGTGTGCAAATGCAGTCAAGTTACATGGATCAAGCACACATTTTCTGTAATGGCAGAATGAACTAGAAATACTCTAGATTAATTTAAACTCATTGACCTTTCACTCCCCAATAACTTCCTTTTGCTTTAGGAAAAACCACTGGGAAGAAAAAGGCCAACTCAGTATTACTTTTATGATGCTTTTTTCTTTACCCATTTTGACACCCAGTTTTCAAAACCTGCAGTCATTAAAATTAGACTTACACTCTCAGTGATATGATCCCTCCTTTAGCTCCTCAAAAATACACTGAATCATCAGGTAAAGGTCTGACACATTGAAAAAATGCAATTTAATTGACAAGGGAATCCTGATTTGCAGACTTCATGCACAGAGTCACGGAGCCTAAGGAAGAGCGGAAGAGTGTGGCACTCACAGGGCTGGATGTTATGATGATTGTAGTAATTCCCTCAAGATTTTCCTCGGGCAATTTTTCTGCAAATTAATTTCTCAGGAGAGATGCGGGGGCAGCCTGGGGGAGCTAGCTGAATGATCAGCTGAGGATTGCCCTGGGAAAGAGTATAAAACCAAACTGCAGGGATTTTTCCGAGATTGCCTTCTAGTTCAGTCCTAAACAATCTTGCCTCCTGATGAAACAAACAAGAAAGATTTTCCTTAACTAACATTGGGAATGGCAACAAATGCAAACTTAGAACACCTTCCTTCACTGACTGCACTGACTAGCTCTCTGTAACAGGTGTTCAGAGACACAGCTCACATGAAGACAATTCACTCAGGTGCCAATACTGTAAAGGAATCCCACACTACAAGGCTACACGGCTTATGTCTATGTACAAGCTAAATGTCTAGGTTCCCTTTACACCTCACTGCAGAACACAGATGCTTGAAGAGCATAATTTATGCCATCCTGAAGCAGATGTCTCAAAACAGTGACATTAATTGCAATCTAAAATTGTTTGGTTCCCCTGGGGAACCTAAGTGAGACACTGAAGACAGTTGGAGATCTATCACTGGAGTGCTCATACAGCCTGCCCACAGACAACACCACCTGTGTGCTTGGAATAATGCAGAACTGTCTGGGATGATGTTTGACCAAACTTACCACGATAAAGAGGAATGCAACCATCAGCAAGGTTAAACAGTAACCAGGAAATTGCAAAGTGACTTTTGAAACAAAGAAGTAGTCAGCTTCGGAAATAATAGAAAAGCAACATGAAAATTTGCAGCAGGGGAGAGACTTTGGGTGGAGAAAGCAACAGCCAAAACCTGGTCAGGCACTGCCACAAGTCAGCCAGCTGGCACTACAGCTTCTGCCTAGACTTCAGGGAATACTGGGATGTAGGGATGGGCACAGGTCCTGCGTGGGTACGTGTGAAATGGGCACACATAGAGCAAGGGCCCCCACTTCTCCGAGCAGAGGTGCACAAAAGAAGGGAAGCTGCATCCCAGGAGAGCAGGACTGTGTAACCTGTGTTGCCTGTGAGATAGAGGCTGGACAAACATGGCTGAATGAGCAGATGTCACTAGAGTTTCAGAGGGTATTTACAGAAGGATGTTTAGAAATGTGCAATGTTCATTGAAGTGTTTCAAGTGTCTGGTATCATGATTTATCTCTTCTGTTACTGAAATTGATAGAAGGTATATTATAATGACTGGTTGCCAGTTGATTGTGCATCATCAGTTAGGCACTTCTGGGTTTGGTTAAACTATTTGAACTCCTACATTTTTTCCTGTAACAGTAACTCCCCTTCAGAAGCATAGATGAGCTCTGAACCAGAGCTCAACCTCAGAGACAAGGAGGTAGAACAAGAGAGACCACTGTGGCTACTGAGTAATTCAGTGCACTTTTGAGGTTTATATTTTGGGATTTAGAGCATCCTACTTTACAGTTTTTTGCATGAATCGATTTTGAAAGACCTTACTGGTTTCTAGTGGTAGCCCTCAAAATGACATGGCAGACAAAGTTACCAGGATAAGAGTTGAAAGTAAGGTTTATGTCTGAGGAGTGAAAGCATGACCTTTGGTTTCAAGAAATTACCCTTTTTGAAGTAGCAAAGGGCATCCTCTCCAGATTGTTCTGCTATGCACTGGAGCTGTTGCGCTCCTTCTGATCATCTGGATCTGCAGGGTCTCAAAGATTTATGGTAATTGCCTCTTCTTGAGAATAGCTTGAATAAATTCAATTAATCTCTAAAAACTTTCAACATAGGCTCTATCCTCTCAGTTCACTTTTGTACATTCATCCTTCTTACTGGACGTATCTTTGGTGAAATTTCTTCACCAGGTCCAAATACTTTTGGGCATAAGTAGTTGTTTATAGGTACAAAAATATGTTTTACACACAAACAAGAACTTCTTTGATTATTTGTATGGAATTACCTAAATATCTAACATATCTGCAAGAATAAAAACTAATTCCACACAGAAGGCCAGGAGGAAACATACTTAGCAATGAAGCGATTTTCTGTATTTTCTGGTAGCACAGGCGGACCTTTCCACTGATCGGAGTACATAGAAATAGTCAAAGGCTAAGTTATGGGAGAAAAATGTACCCATGAACCATGTACCAACAGTTCCAGAATAAACCACAGAGAAAACAGTTCAGTAATTTGTCATAAGTTTATAGCATTAGCTTCAGGTAGATCTGTTTATTCCACTCCTGACTTATTGTTATGATGTGCCCTTTCTCTGCAGCTCTAACATGGCACTCGATGAAATCACATTAGTATTCAACTATTTTTTACAGTAAATTTCCCACTTCTGTATATATTTTTCATTATGTAAGACTTTTAAAAAGATGAAGTTAAATTGTTCAGAAAAAAAAAATTGTTCACAAAAAACCCCAACATCTTGCCCCTTAACACTTTCACAACTTAATTACATGGTGAAGAAAAGGCCATCTGAGTAGGGTTTCTTTCCTCTTAAGCTCCTTGCTCTTAAGACTAAGTCCAAAAGCAAAAAGCCACTCACCAGCTTCAGCAACCATGGAATTAGGCCTTTTGACTGAGACTGAACTAAGAATGGTTTCCCGACTCAGCACTGACTTCTTAGTGGGAAATTAAAGGTGATTTAATAACAGCGTTTCCCAGGTTGCTGTGAGAACCAAAAGTGTATCAGCTCGACTAAGGGAAGCTGGAAATCAAAAAAAAAAGGAAAGATGAGAAAAATCAGGATAATGGGAGGCAGGTCTAGGAAAGCTGGAAGCCACAGAAGGGCATGCTTACAGAGCTGACTGGATTAAACAGCCAAAGAAAGAGGATGTATGAGCTAGAAAAAAACCAGAGAGCTAAGGGCCAGGATAATAGTGTAAAAACTTATGACATGTCCACATGTTGTAGAGAACAATCAGTCTGAGCTCTTACTCAGCTAAATAGGGATGTTCAGAATGAGAAAAGCAGAAAAGAACTCTAGAAAGAATTTTATTTGTGCACTGCATGACAGGTTGACACAGATGAAGAAGACAAAGAAGGAAGGATTTCTTATTCTTTCTTTTAAGACAAGAATTAAGGCTATGAAATCAAGTCATATTTGACTTCGCTGAGGTTTTAAAGCAAACAAATACTCTTTCTCAAGCAACATGTAAATGATCTGTACAGTATCATTGCTTGAAGACTTTGGTAAGACTGAAAGCATTCATGAATTTAAAAATCTAGTAGAGAATTGCATGCATAAAAGCCCACTGGAGCTTATTAAACATCAAGACATATATTCCACTTCCAGTTTTGTGTTTCTAACCCTGCAGGTTACCAGAAATAGATATAGTCTGCCTAGGGACCACTACCACTTTGTGTTTGTCCTGCTGCACAGTTTCATGATGCTCTCTTGCCTGGTTGCTGCCACAAATGAGTGTCAGACTAAGCATGTCTTTGATCTCCCCCAGTCCAGATTCTGTTCTTATATCAGTGAAAAGAGAAATTATAGGGCTCTAGGTACCATGAGGAAAGAAAACAGACATGGCATTTATATTATGCTCAGTCTCCCAGAAAGAAGAGCATTACAGCATTCTATCTGAACCTAATGAGCAAATTTCATTTTAGTCCCAAATAACCCTGCAATCTAATTGATTAAGAATTGATGGTAATTTTTCTTTTGTGTTTGCTCCTGTAAATGTCAGGGAAAAAATATTAAATCTAAAAAGAAAACGTTAAAAAAAGGCAAAAAACCCCAAGCCTTTCTGCTGTTTGCAAGCATTTTGCTCTTTATCTGTATGTATGTTTGCATTCTATCTCACTTTAAACACGCGTAGCGAATACTTCAAGTAGTATCAAAACTGGCCACTTGAGGGCAATACTGCAACCTAATTCCCACCACGCTCGGCTCTGAGCCAGACCGCCACGTCATATTAAAAGGTGGATTTCCTGTATGGGCGAGGGTCCACTTTTATTTGCATGTATGTTAAGTAGGAAAAAAAAAAAAAATTCTTAACTCAAGTTTACTTATGCTTAATACACAGGGAGAGTTTCAATAGCAAATTTAATAGCAAACTGCTTTAATAAATTATACTTACTTCACAACTGGAAAATTACTTAAGAACAGAGTTTCATCTGAGCGTATCAAGGATTATGCAAGAACACTAGTCAAGGAATTCAAGTCCAGGAGGCACCTGTCTATTTTGGATGAGCAAAAGGATGATGAGCCATAGCAGAGGCCATGGGAAGTTGCTGACAGCACAGAAGTGCCTTCCCTGATGATGCAGGATGTGGTACTTCTGTCTACAAAAGTGCATCCCTTCATAAAGAACTGGGATCAGGTTGGGAAGGGTTAATGGCAGGGCAAAGGAAGCAGTTTGCAGTGTGTTAAGCCTTGAAATAATTAATCATAAATTACTGGTTTGCACACTGGCTTCTATAAACCAGAAAATTATTCAGAGGTCAGCATTCTTCTCAATACACATGCATAATGTCGATTAACACAAAAGGAATTATTGCATACATTGACAGAGACCCTTCCCTTAATTGGTACAATATGCAAAATAGAAAGCTTCTATTTTATTAATAATTTTTCAACACACGGTCTAAATAAGCGCTTTCCAACTCTCCTCAAAGACATAGGGCTGTTACACAAGCCTCAAACCTAAACATCTGTGTGGCAGAAAGCCATTCGCTCCCCTGCATCTCTTGCATCTTCCCATGCTGGGCCCAAATCTGGAGTCGCACTTTTTGTTACCCCTTGACTGCACACAAAATCCTCATGCCAGCTCAGGATTTACCTTCTTTTTCTTTCTGAAATGAAATACTAAAATATGTATAATCCAGAGAAAACCTGGCAGCTGGTGAGCAAAACACACTTGAACTCTTCCTGAACTGCCATTTGAGCAATGCTTATTCAAGGAATCATTCTGAAGCCATGCCACGATGACGATAAAAACCAAATATGCATTGCAAAAATCATTTACAATAGTTTACTAACAAAAAGGCAGTGGGGAGTGCAGTATTATTTAGTTAATGAAACTCTTGGTTTTTCTTTACACAATTTCTCATAATCATCGATATCATATAGCTACCCCATCTCCAGGTTTTTTTTTTTTTAATCTCTCCTTCATATATCTCACATTCTAGTAACTCCTAGCAGTCATAAGGCATTGTTGTGCATGGGAGATCAAATTTTAAACAACATACTGAGTTTGTGATAGCAAAACTAAGTTGACCACAAATGTGGATGAATTTCTAATTATAAATGTTGTAATTGTACTGGTATGGGAAAAAATGTTCTGACCAGGGGTCTATATACACTGAGGAGGTCTCTAAATTATGGTATAACATTACCAAAAGCAGATAATCAAAATGATTCTCATCTCTCCATTAAAAAAAATAAAACCCAAAACTCAGTCAGCTGCTCTTGGGGAAAAACACTGGCAAATTTTTCCAGACCAAAGTCTCCCGTCTAGGCATATTGAGTCCCCGATGGGTATTCTGTCAATCGCTGGAAAAACAGGTCTTGGAGATTCTGTCTGCATAGACTATTGACAGGTTGAAGCTTCAAAACGTGACAATTTCCATCCTACACAATAGAGCTGGCAGAAACTTAAAGCTTAGGAGCTTTCTGGACCAGGCTCCTTGGCACGGTACAAACTCCACTGGCTACTTTGGGAGAGATGACTCTGCTGGCATTCTATGTCTCACTGGCAAGTGATGGAGGGTTCCATGAAGTTTTTGAGAAACGTGACAAAACCTCTTAACAAAGGATATCAGTGGTTCAATTCACACCTTCTCCCAAGTATTTTCTGATGGGTGACCTGCCCGTTGCCTCTGCATCAAGCACAGACCCTCTATATGATTTTCCTAGTAGTGCTTTCTGGCCACTCTATGAATTCCCAGTGTCTCACTTCTCCTGGAAACTCCCTGCCCCTTTCCATGTTCTTTACAGGGCACACTGTGCTGAGAGGCAGCCTTACACACCCCATTTCCCATCATTTTGTTAATTTGCATTTCAATCTCTACATCACTACAAATGTGCTTTCTTTCACAAATGGTGCCTATCTTTTGTGTATTTTTCACAATTTTGACGAGTTTGTCCAAAGCTATGGAAGGCATAACACCACAACAACAGTAAACAGATTGGAGCCACTGTAGATGCACTGCTGCTTCCATCTATCATTTTTATTGCTTCTTCAGCTGCCAAAGTGCTCTGCAAATGGTGTCTGGCACCCTGTTCAGCAGACTTCCCTCAGTGGGAATTGTTTTACAGAGCCATATCACAGTTACTAATGACTACTAGCCTTTAAAGTAGTCCCTGCAGCAGTGATGCTGCTGGATATTGTACTACATTAAAAAACATAAACCAAAACTGAATCCCAGGGTTTGAAAGTGAGTGGCCATTACTCTTCATAAATGCAAATGGAGGAAAATACAGGGCAAAGTAATATATCTTCATGGGCTTCCATAGCTTACATGGCGGGGGGAAGAGAGAAGAAGATTCAGCTCACCTAATTTTGGCAATCCAGAATTTGGCATGTTCTCTAAGAATGTCATAGCCCATAGAAGGAAACAAACACTTTCGCCGGGAAACTCATTCCAAAACTGGTGTCTAAATTAAGTGGGATGATTTGTTCTCTAGAGGTGTCTGTTTCTCCAATGACTAGAATTAGATAATGAGCTTAAACTAGGCACCCCACTTGGCGAGAGCTAAAATTGTGGAACGTACCAAATGGCTGACATCATCGACAGTCCCGACAGTGACACCGCAATGCTCAGACTGATCCAAAGCCGAGACCTGCTCCTACCCCAAGAAGGCTACGTGGGCAAAGCGCACCCATCCTTTAACAGCTGCTGCAGGAGCTGATCTGCGACCTCGAGAAATCACCGTCATGTTGTGACCTTAATTCTTCAAAAGGGAAGAAGCAGAGGTGCAACTGTAGCTTCTTCACAAACAGCTGATGTGTTGCAAGCACAGTCCCTTGCTACAAGAAGAAAGGAATGGGAAGGCGTATTTGCAAATTCGTGGGACTGCTGAGCAAGCAAGATGTGGAGAGAGAGAGGTATCTCCAGGCACTTGGAGATGTCCAGAATTAATCTAAGGCGCATTTGAAACATCCTTCTTCATAAAATTGAGACCATGGGGGGCCCACTCTATCCATGGTATACTTCCTTCCCCTTATTTAGAAGTGCCCTGACCCTCCTCTAGTCTGTTTTACTGTACCTAAAAAAGAAATCTAAACAAACTGTTTTAAATATTTACTTTCCTTTTTCGCAACACTTTCAATATCCCAGCAAAAGTTGCTACTGCACGGCAGCACCCACACTGCTGTGCCTTAGAGAAAACTCTGACCTTGCAACTGCTGTCAGATGCCACCAATAAAAACGGGCTTGGAGACACGCAAATCCCAGGCCCCCAGTGCACAGGGCAAGGCTTTCCTGCTTCATGAAGCAAACCCCACTTGTTCTGAGAAATGAAAACTGTACATTAGAAGAATATTCACTGTAGGCTGTGGACTGCTAATAAAGAAGGGGTAAAAGAGAAGAAAGAGAATTTCTAGTTTTCTGTCAATGTACTTTGCCTGAAAGATGGAAAACTGAGGAAAGGAAATGTCTTACCTTTATGGTAAAATGCTTCTTCTTGGGTGGGTGCCAGACAGTGGTGGTTGAATGAATGAATGCCCGCAGGGGTGTTAAGGATGTCACGAGCACATATGCTTTGATGATGACAGAAAGGTCTTGAGCTTTAAGGACATCCTTGTGGTCTGATGAAGCTGATACTTGATTGCTGGAAAGTAATAAAAACATGTAGCATTAATACAGTTCTTTTGCAAATGAGCTATGAGAAAATAATGGAATAGTGAAATTAGTGGAAATAGTAAATTAGTCTTTTTTCCCCCCAAGTTAGGCAACACAGTAGATTAAATCAAGTAGGCTGGAACAAAGCTTTGCATTAAGTCATATTATTTCTTTCAGCATTTTTAAATCTTAGTTTCCAAACACAGGAAGCAACTATATTCAGAGAGAGTGATGTTTGAGAGTACATACATATGGGTAAATGCATTGTGGGAATAATGTAAGTGTTAGAAATCCAGGACATTCAGAGTGAAAGACTAAATCAAGATTAAATTAAACATTAAAGAAATCTAAAGCATTTTAAATAACAGAAATGCATAGTCAAGGTACCGTCTTTAACAATGATTTGTAGTGAATTCAGAAAAACACCCCCACCCAACTCTATGGAAAGACTGCACAATTGTTAGCACTTTCTTCTGTAATAAAGGGACAGAAACATGTGGTGCTGCATACTTCCCCTAATGAAAGCCACATACAATATTTCCAAATATTATGAAAGACTAGGATACCTAGAAATAACCCATAATAAAGCAGTTAAACCTAAGAATTCTGCAAGCTAACTTTGTTTAAGAAGTGACACAGCTCTCTAAAAACTGGCCTACAGCTCCCATAGTACACACAAAAAGAGTCAGCCATAGAAACAGAACAGAAAAAAAAAAGCAAACCCAAGAAAAAACCTGTTATTTAAAAGCTCATTACTTGGGGAAATCTGAGCTATACTTGTGCACATTCACAATGGCATTATTAATCTGTCTGTTAAAATCCCTGAGTATCAATTTACCTCGTAGAAAATTCAATGGGAAGATGACTACAGAAATTAAGGGTCTCTAAGACTGATTACTGGTAAAAGACAAGGGGCTGTCCTTCCATTTCTGTATAATTTTTGGCAATACGTGGCCTTTCCAGACCTCGATTTTGCTATCTGTTAAGTAAATCTAATAACATCTATCTTAAGGAGGACTTTTTCTCGCCTGTGCAGAACAGCAGGTCCTCAGAACATAAAATTTGTGAAATACTGCGATGTAGGAAACAGCACTTGATAACAGACAAGTCATCAAGTACTTCTTGGTTCTTCACTTAAGGGAGGATCTCTGGGCAAAGGACTACATATGTGTGTCTGCAGTAGGGGCAAAGCAGGGATGGGAGCAGGAAACAGCCCAGCCACCATGAAACCTAAAGGTTTAGGGGTGTCTCTGGGTCTTTATTTATCTGTCTCGGTGCTTCACTGCCTCAACATAAAGACTTAGACGTTTATACTCAAAACATGTGCAAATTTGGCTAATACAGAAACAAACTTTATGCAAGTATGAGATGCGATACATCCAAGTGCTCCCTCTGCTGTGGTCTTCTCTTTTGCTGCAATCTGAATCCTTGACTCCCAAATAACTGCATGCTAAAGCACGGGCAGTTTCTGAGGGTGGGTTATCATTAACTTACAGCTTTGTGCTCGTGCTCTGCTTCCACCAGTGCTGCAGATGGGAGGCACGTGCCGGCTCAGTGCTGCCCTGGGACACATTTCTTGTGGCACTGGCCCTTGGCAGTCCAGGCTGGCCAGAACAGTCTGGGGTGACAAGTGGGAGCTGCAGGTCTGAAAAAGTACCAAGGCGATGAGAAAGGAAGTCAGCAGAGCATTGAAAGCAGGGGTGGACTCCTGCTGCTAAGGATGAAATGTATAAAACACAATAGACAGAGAGGAGCTACCAACATCAGATTAAACTGTAAAATAACAAATGCTGAGACAATAAACCTTTTTGGATCTGCTTGCAGAGAGTTTCACCCTCACCAAGCACCCCCTTCCAGCTGCAAGCTGAGGCTGCAGGCTGAAAGGCTTAGTTGCAACTCCCACTTTAGAGGTGAGTGCAGGAATACTGAGTACAAAAAGCACCCCCTGAAATCCTTGATTTCTAAATATAGAATACGAAAACTTAGTTTCTCATGGAGCACTAATTACAAGAAATGGGAATAAGAAATTTATTTGACTAAGGACCAAGGGACTTTGCCACTGTAATAACATAGACAGCTCAATAAATAAGCACATATCCTTGTTTCTATGTTCACCATTTGAGGCTACAATTTGCAGGTACTGAAACCTATGGGAGGCTTAGTTCTGCCACCAAACACGGTAGGAGCAGGACTGATGTACCACAGTTCTCAAGACTATTGAGGCATGTGACTATTAATAGTTATCAAAATATTATGATGTGAGATCAGTCAAGGGGTGGCATGTATTTTCTGCTTTTACTGTGCTCGGTAAAAAAGGCACAAAGCCCTTATGTTGTGTCATTATTTCATGTAGGGTAGTTTTCATTAACTCTAATACACCTCACATTTTGAGTTCTTAAGTAAGGAAAAATCAAGCTGTTTGCATTATTCCCAAACCTTAATAATTTTCTTTTTAATGCCATGCTGCATTGTGCTATGTTATGAATTTATTTGTAGAGCTTCTTTTTTAAAGCATGCACTCTCAACTTCGGTACATGAAATGAAAAATAAAACTGAAGTTGTGTTCCTATTGATGAGCCGTAAACAGATATTTAAGGAAAAAAACGATTCATTTTCCCAGAGATCCTATTAAAATGACATCGTGATTGTCTGTATTTATTGGCTGTTCATTAGATCAGCTCGGTTCAGCCTTCCAGTCTCAACTGGGATCTAGAATTAATCTGGTCCTCTGCCTTACATGCACCGTTTAGCAGGATTAAAGGCTCCAATAACCAAAACCAGGCAGTTATTTAATAGAGCACGTCAGGCTTGAGCTATATTCACACTGACATCTTTCTGTTGTGTTGTGAATTATAACTGATTTGAACTTTGTAGGTGACTACCTGGTTTTCGAAGGTACAGCGACAAAAGCAGACTGCTCTGCCTACACGACTGTGCAGTGACAACAGCAGTAAGCCAGTAAACTCCCATTAAGTCATTTGTTCAGCAGACTTGCTTTTGAATATGCACAGCAACCAGATCTGCAAAATCAGGTTGTATTTTTTTCCGTATCTGACTTGATGTAAAGACACAAGGGCATTTCACTGTGGCAATTTCTACCCTGTAGATAGACAATGGCATTTCACCATGGCAATTAGCAATGGTCCCATGTAACGACTCCTATGCATCACTTTAGCTATTTAAAAGAAAGTAAACATTTTACTGAAAATAAGAACATGGCAGAGAAAGGCTGTCCGGATCATGACTTAAGAAAAAACAAAGTGTCTTTTCCTTTTAAAAACATGTTTCTAATTGTGTTGCTAAAGCAACAAGTAACCAGTATCATATTAGCTCACAAGACGGAGTTTGAAAATAATGAGATGAGGTTTTTGTACCTGAATTTATCCCTCTTAAATGAGAGTTTTAGCTGTTTCAGGGAAAGGAGAAAGAATACTTTGACATTAATTCATTTATTACTACCCTGTGGACCATGTACTGGAGCTGGATATAACAAAGTAAAACAAATGGGTAGGGACAGATGAAAAACAGAGATGTCCTGGAATTCTCAAACTACTGGGTAGAAGATCCTTAGTATTGCCCTAAGTCATTGCAAAATGCCTCAATTTAAAACAGAAATCAAAACAAAAAAAAAAAAAAGAAAAAACCCACAAAAAAAAACAAAAAAAAAACCCCAAACAAAAATATCCCCCTCCCCCCCCCCAAAAAAAACCCAAAAAAACCAACCAACTGCCATGTCTTAAGGAAGAGAAGGTTAAAAAAATGTCAGGGTGATGATGATTAGCACTGAAAACTAAAAAAGGGCAATTGTCATAAATTATGCCTCATTCTATAGAGCATCCTGAGCATCCTGTTTGTATGGTGCCTTACACGCCTTTATTGGACTTGTGTTGGCATGCCCCTGGGAGAGAGCCCATCACAGGGGGGCTGTAAGAAGTGAGACTGTCACTAGGGGCTTACTCCTTTGAGATGACACAGAGCATGTACATCACCAGGCAGAGTTAAGAGGGAGTGAGGGAGTGACAGTCCCTCACTTTGGTAAATCTACTCCTAGTAATCAATAAACACAATTATCATAATAATAAAGAGACATCAGTAGGGCTGAACTGAGCACACTCAGCTGCTCCAGTTCTCATGGCAACTCTTCACCTGCTCCTGCACTCAAAAGCAGTAACAGTGTTTATTAGAGCCGTGTATTTGTTAATCAACTTTATCATCAATGAAAATTAGCCTGCAGTGCCTTTACTGTTTGCAGTAATTGCCATGTTTTTCCATCTTGAAATCACTCTACAAGCTGTTGTTAATTAAGCAGTCCTCTTGAAGTACGTAAACAACATCAACATTTTATAGCGGAAGAGGTGAAGCAGGCTCAGAGGTTGATGTGTCAGGCAGCTTGGGAAACCAAGTTAGAAAGAGTCTCAGCACCCTAACAGTATGTCCAGACTACATCCTCTCTTTCAAAAATCCAAATCTTAATATTTGTAACGTGTAAATCGTAACTTTTGTAGCAGACTCTAAAGATCAAAGGAAAAAAATTAAACAAAAAGATAATTTTTCTTTTTACAGTGACTATGCAGTAATGGAAATGTTACACAAAGTACTGTTTTTCCTGAGGGGCAGCTGAAGGCTTTGCCGCAAGTACTTTTTGCTGCTGCCATTTTTGATTCTCCAGTGTAAAGCAAAGGACCTATGGCTGGATACCTGCTTTCACTTTGAAAAAATCACAAAGCTTCATTTCCTTGAAATTCTGGCTTGAAGAAGGTTTCTGATGCTGACATCTCTGGAATGGTACCATCGAAAACACCGACGAACAACACACTTTACCTCTGCCTAGGGTGTTCACTGTGAGGCCATGCTGATGAGTAAGGAGGCCACCACATGTTCTCACCGGAATTCACACATTAACCACAGCAACAGGTAAAACATAGACCTGAGACATAAGAACAGCCGCATGGCACATGTGAAGAGGAGGTATAAAATCCACCAAAGCAAGTCAACACCTCTAGATCAAAAAAATGAAGCACCTCTTTGTCACACGAACTGGTGGCAGATACTGTTCTGTCAACTGCAATCTCTCAAAGCACAACAGTCAAACAGATCAGTTGACAGTGACAACTGATACCAAAGGCAGCAGCCTCACTGACATCTAATAAGGCCTTTCAAGTGTTTTACACAGCTATGACTTCTTGCTCCTTCTCCCCCCATCTCCGGCTCACAAGTTATTTACTTGTCTTTGGCTCAGAGTTCTGAAGTGTAACATGAGATTCAACACATACACAATAAAGATTAGCTGATTTAAGAGTTACAATGTGTGGCTGAGCAAAAAGGTTTACCAATAGCTAGAAATACATTTGGACAAATTACGAATTCCTGGAGCAAAGCCAGGTTGCGGCCACCTGAACTGGTGGTAAATGGAACACTTAGGTTAACACAAACATCTGGAGAGCTGCAAAGGCAAGGAATTCAGCAGGAGAATACCCTACTGGTTGAACTAAGTAACATTTGGTTGAAAGAAAAGGAAACAGAAGATGAATGAGAAGGTGTCCTCTTCTTTATCTTTCCTTCTGTAGTATCCTTTGATGTTACAAGGAAGGTTATGATAGGGGTTTGTTAGTTAATGTTTTACTTTGTACAAGATCAAATAGACTATATTTTACACACTTCAAACATGGAGCAAGGAACAATTAAGACTATTGTCTGTGAGAAAAAGGCCATTTTGTTTCTAAAGTGCCCATCAACTGTCAGATCTGTTAAAAACATTTCAAGAGCGATTGAGTCACCTTGGGAGCTCCTGGTTGTTTAATGAAGCACAAAGCTAGAGATGGAATGAAAAGTAACTGAAGTGCTGTGCTTTGTTCTGAGCCCAGCGCACTGTTAATTTCTTTCATAAAATGAAATTGTAAGCTCAGCACATTTGTACTTTCAAGGTCTTCATCCGATTGCTTTTCTTTTTAGCAGAAAAAAACATTACTTTAGAACATTAAAGCACACTGATGCTGAAACTGTACAGCAGCCTTTCCATCTGCATAGAAGCCTTATGAATGTCTTCCTAGATTTTCATAGTGGTAGTCTGTTTCTAGCAGGAGCCTGAATTCTCTCACATGAAAAAAAAAAAAAAAAAAAAAAGAGAATGAGAGGCACCTCCTGTCATTTATCAGCATTTTCTACAGTACGATATTCAGGAACTACTGATAACAGGTCGTCTCTGTCAGCCTTGCAGGTTCGTACTCTGACAGGCCACCTAAGTGAGTTAGAAGAACTCCATATTGCATCCTGTTCTGGGATCATCCATTTTCCTTACTGGTGTGGGCTGCTGGAGCACAAAGAGTTTATTTGTGATACAGACCAGGCAAGCTGTATTGCTACAACCTGGTCCTCCTCTAGAATTTACAGCTGGGCAATTTTCCAGCCTCTGTAGGTTGGAAAGATGTGTTTAACAGCTGCAAAGATTGCTTCGCATCAGGAGATGCCTACATGGCTTTCATAGATTCTTAGGCAGACTTCTGAGTCCTCCAGGACGAGGAATTTTGATCAAAATAAAGCCTAGTAACCTTTGCCTCAGTCAGGTATAGCAACCCACTCTAAGCTGCATAACTGCGAAAGCAATGAGCACTGAAAGTGCAATTTTTTTCCATTTTTCACTGTTGATTTTGGAGGATGGATGATTTCACTTGTACGGCCACTGCATGCCTTGAGACTTGTCACAGAAAGCAGATCTATCCCATTTAATCACCTCCTGTTACCCATTTGACTTTTGGATGAAAAAAGATTAGTTAGGTGCTATGGCTTACACAACCCTGAGGTTGCTAAAGAAAAAGAGAGAACCTTTAGCACTCAGTTTTATAACCTATGTATTTAGAAAAGTGTGGCTGTGAAACTCAAAGTAGATTATGAATATTTGAAGGAAACTAGAAAAACTAGCTGCAGTCCTGGCCCCCAGTGAAGTCCTGGAAAAAATTCCATTGATTTCACTGGAATATGGTTTCTTGCTTGAGATGTGATGGTCTTGACATGCGTTACAAGCTTTATTTGTGATGTCAACATTGCTGCAAGTCCAGTATCCCACCCACTGCTGACTACTGATTCAGCTATCCTCAAAAGGTGTTCACATTAAAAAAATCCAGTGATCCCACCCTCTGTAATACACTTAATCCCAAAGCAACACACCGTGGATATTTAGAATGGAGAAATGTCAAACTACTTGTCATTTCTGGAAGTTTAAACTATCCTAAATAGGTTTAGTATTGAAAACCAAACAATTTTATAGTAAAACAGATCTAGAGGTAAATTCATTTATACCGTGGGTTGAAATTCCCCGAAATTCATTGTCAAGTTTCAGAGTCAAAAAGATAAAATAATGATAGTGCATCATTTGTATGATGATGTTTATTACTCCCTTTAGAAACACCAGCAAACACATCTTCAGTTTAGATTAATCACTTACCATGTTTTTTGACTCTGTTTTGGTAGGTGCATGAAAAACAGTATTTACAGTATTAAGTACAGTGTTTGTGTCTTCATTCCGAAAGCATCCTAAAAGTTAGAGGTGTGAGGTTTTTTCCAATATTTTTCAGATGGGCTGCTTCTTTTGTGTGCACCCAGCATACTAGAACTTAGTTACACAGATAAGCTATAAAATTTTGGAAAAAGCAACTCAGTGAAAATGCTGGCTGACTGTTGCATGACTAGAGGCACAATTCTGTACTAGTGGCAGGGTAAAATATAGAAGAGGATAGGCCAAGTAATTAAATTAATTTAGCTGCTTTACTTCTTTTCAAACTACTAATATTTGCTGTTACGTTGCTGTTCTTATCCTAGCTGAGATTTGACAATGCTGTAAAACCAATTAAATTCCTGCCCCACATAGTTAATAATCAAATTAACTGGAAAAAATCAGACGCTGGTTTTATTGGCCACTCTTGAGGCTCTCAGTAACTTCAGTAGCAGAAAGGCAATAGTCACAAACCTGATCGAAACGGGTGTGCAAAT
Source organism: Mohoua ochrocephala (assembly GCA_013398855.1). Taxonomy (NCBI): domain Eukaryota; kingdom Metazoa; phylum Chordata; class Aves; order Passeriformes; family Acanthizidae; genus Mohoua; species Mohoua ochrocephala. The sequence continues at coordinate 153,181 of VZTA01012230.1, read as the reverse complement.
ATTTATAAGGGCCAGCTGGCAGAAGAAATGCATCCCCCTATAAAAAAATCAAGTTCCTGTCTCAGAGATATTGAATTGTTACGACAGAAAATAAATTTGATCTATAATTTCTCTCTTCCACAGGTGGCTCCACTGAGTCTTGCTTCCTACCCTCAGGTCATAACCTTTCATGTTGACCCCAGAGTAACCCAAGGACACTGGGGATGGGCAGCAGGAGAAGAAAGCTAGCACGGGGTTAGCACCAGACAATAAACATATCACAGAGTGGGAGCACAGTCACACAGCTGGACTATCTTGGCTCTCCCTCCCAAACCATTCATTAGGCTCATGCCTATCCCAAGACCTTCTGTGTGATTAATGCTGCTGGCCAGTCCAACAGGAGATCACGGGAGCACACAAGGCTGGCAGACACTCATAAAGTCTCTGCACCAGTGGCACTAACAAACCGAAACACAGAAGGAAGGCATACAGCAAAAGCATTATTTGAAAAAAGGATCAGTGATCTGCACGGGGAGAGAAAACAGCTATGCAGGGCACAGGCTGGGCTCTGGAAGCAATGAAGTGAGACAAATACTTACATGGAAAGACAGACTAGTTTGGATTCCTTAGGGAACAGGAAAATTAGGAGGCTATGCTATAAGCAGTTCCACTACTTTCCCAGGCAAAACCTGTCAAATACAGTATTTGTTGTGCATGCATCAGGATGCCTTTCCTGTGCCCTACACCGAAGCTGGGCAACTCTGCTCACATTGTGGACCTTAGACCTCTCCATCACTTGGCTGAGAGTAGTTCCAGGAGGAACTGGCCCGATATTTTGTATAAATCATTTTCTTTCCTATACAACAGGCATATGAGAATGGGCATGCTGTCTTATTTACAAAGCCTAGCAGCTTAAGAGTTGCACAACAACATATAAAATAACATTAAATAAAACCCAAACCCCTTTACCCCTGCTTATCAACATCAACACTGTCATAGCCACAGTAAATCCAGTAATTCCATTTTCTCAGCTTTGCTGTCTGGCGTTTCTTTCTACAACTTACTATGTCTTTAATTAGAAAACATAATTCTTTGTGTTTTCACTTTTACAGGAAATTGCTTGGCTCCTTGGAGGCTGACTAAATGACAGTAATAACAAACCAACCGATCCTCTTTAACAGGAATTGCAGAGAAACCCTGTTGACTCAAACACACAAGAGTGAAAGTACATAGACTGATTTGAAAGGAAACAAACTGTTCTGTGGAGGCATCACTGATGAGAACTGTTCTTTCTGTGAATAATTTTAAAATTGAGGATCAAACAAATCCTGCTAATTGGAAACTCTGCTGTTGTTGGAAAGAGAGATCTATTGGAGAATGCAAGCAAAAGAAAGTAGAAAGAGCTGGCTTTATCAGATGAATGGAAGGGGGGAGTATCTGAAGTCTCACCTCTAGACTAGTTTGCTCTAATTTATGCCTTTTTGTCCACTGAACCCGAAATCAATTTATTTACCCTTCTGATTCTAATTTCACCTTTTATGGATGAGTTCCACTCATTCTAAATTACATGCCACATATCCAGTGATACTGAATGGGATTAATTCATGGGTTGAAACACTTCGAGGTCTGGTCTATATAGAGATGACCCCACTGTGCACTACAGTCTAAGTTCCCATTCCTGTCGGTGTACATCAGTGTAGCCTATACAGTCAGTGTGGAGCAATTCAGCTAACCCTGAATTATGCTGAAAATAAATGCTCTTTTGGGCTTGCTCACTCTAAATACCAAGTGTTAAATTCAGTCTATTCACAAATGGACATCTACTGCCATCTAGGATACCACAGGATACCCCTGTGAAGCTCTAGCTGCTGGACCAAAAGGACATGGGTCCTGTGCCGAATCTGCCCATTCCACTGGACTCTGGGCATGCTGGACTCTGCATGGCATCTTAAGTGTCATGAGAACCTTGTATTGAAATAGCTATCTCAGCACTAGGCCACATGCTGATTTGGAGATACCTAGATTTAAGAGATGGATTTTTTTTAATTTTTACTTTAAAATAATTCAGCTAATTTAGGTTCAAAACCTTTCTTATTGGTAACAGAAAAGTGAGGGGTGGGCCTTTTTCTGTATGACAGTTCTTCAGCAGAGTGCCAGAATAATCCTCCTTTGCTGTGTGGGTAAGATTCAGAGCCCTGCTGCAAAGCACATGTATTACCTCCATTTCAATGGGATTTCAACATCAGTCACAAGGCCTTTTCTCTTTGCCAGGAAAGCACTAAAAACATAAGTAAGGAATAAGATGCTTACAAGTGGCCCTTCCCTGAAGACAAGATGTGGTGGGTTGACCCTGGTTATATGCCAGGCGCCCACCAAAGCCTCTCTATCACTCAGCCGAACAGGTAAGAGAAACTGTTATGAAATGCTTGTGAGTCAGGATAAAGACAGGTCTGAGAGATCACTCATTAATTACCATCATGGGCAAAAATTGTGTAGATATTAATTGAATTTATTACCAATCCAATCAAAGTAGGATAATAAGAAATAAAACCAAATCTTAAACACTTTCCCTCCATCCCTGCCTTCTTCCCAGGCTCAATTTGACTCCTAATTCACTACCTCCTCCCTGCAGTGATGCAGGGAGAGGGGAATGGGAGCTGTGGTCAGTTCATCACACAGTGCCTCTGCAGCTCCTTTCTCCTCAGGGGGAGGACTCCTCACACTCCAGCATGGGGTTCCTACCCCCAGGAGACAGCCCTTTGTGAATTTCTCCAAGAACGGTCCTTCCCATAGGCTGCAGTTGTTCACGAACTGCTCCAGCGTGAGTCCCTCCCACGGGGTGCAGTCCTTCAGGAACAGACTGCTCCAGCATGGGCTCCTCTCTCCACGGGTCCTGCCAGGAGCCTTCCCACCGGGTCACAGCTTCCTTCAGGCATCCACCTCTCCTAGCACTGGGTGTTCCATGGGTCGCAGGTGGATCTCTGCTCCACCATCTACTTCCATGGGCCGCAGGGGCACAGCCGTCACCCCATGGGCTGCACCACGGGCTGCAGGGGAATCTCTGCTCTGGTGCCTGGAGCACCTCCCTCCCCTCCTTCTTCACTAATCTCTCCAGCTGCTGTTGTGCAACTGTTTTCTTTCCCTTCTTAAGTATGTTATCCCAGAGGTGATCACCACTGTTGATAGGCTCGGCCTTGGCCAGCAGCAAATCCATCTTGGAGCTGGCTGGCATTGGCTCTGCTGGACCTACGGGAAGCTTCTGGCAGCTTCTCACAAAAGCCACTCCTGTGGCCCCCACTCCCAAAAGCTTGCCATGCAAATCCAGTACAGGAGAAAACACCGAGCAGCTTCATAGAAGTGTTGGATACAAAGTGGCTTGTGCCGTGTTCATGGACGGCAGTGAAAACGCGCATGTTTTAAAGAGAAAGCTCTGTGTGTAGTAAGTGCCTCTTGTGTTTGTGGTTTCGTGGTAGTAAAATAATAAAACCACTGCAATCGACCTTTCTTCAAGTAGCAGGGCAAACCAATGTTTTTTAAAGGCAATCTGTTACAACATGAGTAGGACCTACCAATTTCTCCAGGCAGTGGTGAGACGTAATTGGGTAGCAAGTACCTGCAGAGACTAATTCAACACACCTATTTTAAATACATATTTTAGGATAAAAAGAAGTAGCATTTGTAGGTATGTCTCTCTCTCCACTGACTGAAATGGAAGACTAGAATACTGCTTTCAGAAGATGTCTAACTCCTAAATGGTTAAATGAGATATAATGAATCCTTTCCTTTTGTGTTAGATTTAGCATATATATAAAAAAGGTAAAAAGAGAGGGAAGTTTAAATAGACCTAATACAGTGCACAACAGTTTTTTTCCAGTTTCTATTCAAAGCTGAATTTTACCCATGGTAAATTAGAATTCTTTGGAAACTCGCCCATAACCTTTAAACTTTTCTGGTTGATGATCTTAACACACAAAGGCTTTTTATCAGTAAATTATGTCTGGATGGAAACCAAACTCTGGCTCCTACTCCTTCTCCATGCCACAACATTTTTGTAAAGCTGAACAAACATATTACACCAAACCCAGGGCACAGAAGTGTGAACACCAATACACTGTACTAACACAAGCCAGTCCAAAAATAAGACACTTATAGCTAAATTATTTCTGCAATATGCAACAGCTAAACAATACACCATCTTTACCTAGAAAGATATCGTATAATTTTAATCTATAATTAACTGTGTCTAAAATGGATTATCAATCTTTCGTTTTCCCCCTCTATGCATTCATGACTAAAAATAAAATGGAATTGTAAGCTTGACAGTCTCATTTCAGAACTTCCTGTGACAACTATTAAAAGAACATCATCACATATGCAGATTTGAAGAGATCAGATTACCTGAAAAGGCTTTTGTTATCTGGCATAATCCCTCTTTTCTGCAAAGAAAATGCTGGATTTCTGGAAGTAGGTTTACCTGTAGGTAAAAAGAGAAGCTTTAATGATTTCACTAAAAAAAAATGTTCTTTTTTCTTCAAAGAAAAATGCCTTCAATGATTTTGTGTTTAATTTAGCAGAGACGCCTCCTGTGCAAAACTCCCATCATTTCAGAGGAAATGACAACTTTGCCCTCCCTGCAATGTGGGAAAAATGAAGTTAAGGTGTGGACTCTTCCTCCATGTCCATAACAAACCAAAACTTTAGGCCTTCATCTCCCTTCTCGCTACTGAGTGTTGACCCATTCCCTGTCTCCTTTTCAGTCTCTGCAGCTTCTCTGTTCTGTCGAGTTACCAACCACTGTCTCTCCCTGCCAGGAAATACCCTGTGCTTCTTGAATTGCTGTGCTTGGGATCAGTAGTAAGCTAATGTAGTTAAACCACAGGCAGGCTCTGCAGCAAAACACTGTGTCGCACTGTGGTATGGACATGCCAGCAGCGAGCAATGTTAGCTCAATATTTAAAGTTTTCCGGAGGGATGGCCCATCTGGATTAAGCCCCTGCTCTGCTGCAGACTTCCTGAGAGAACTTGGACAATTCCTTTGATCACCTTGTGCCTCAGGTATTCATGTGTGACACATCTGGACATTGCAGCATGCTGTAAGGATTATTATATTGCACAGCATTAGAGGCTCAGATACGGTAATATAGGCAGAATGAGCAAAAAGCAGTTTGCAGAAGCCTGGGATGTTTCACTATCTGAACATGTCCAAAGCATGCATATTTCTAGCAAACTATAACTGCCATAAAAATTTCACCTTGAATACATATAGATATGGCATCCTGTCCTGGGGAACCCCAGTGTACACGCTCCTAGTGCTGACTTCTCTGGACACCAGTGGTTTTTGGTATCACCAGAGGCACCTTTTAAAAGCAGCTCCATTTCTCTCAGACCCTCAAGCTGGAGTCTATAATTTAGAGTCTTGCCGTTATTATCTGTGCTATTTCACTTGAAATACAAGTCAAACTGTAATCGTAGCTTGGTCACATTTTATCAAAGACTTCAGTTTATATCTCTTACATATTTTTATCAACAGGTCAGGTGTTTACATAGACATTACATATCTAAGTAACCTAAAAAAAAAAAACAAAAAAGCAATCCTGAAAATACCAAGATAATTGGAATTACTGATGCTTTGGACCATGAGTAAGCAAGTTGCAGTGCCAGAGAAAGGAACTCCCCTGAAGGCCCTGGTCCAGATTACACATTATCGATTGTAGAAGCACTGTCACTGTTTGGAGAAGTGCCTAAATTATGTTTACAGAGAAGGAATTACATTAGGTAAAGCTCAGTAGTGATATAAGATGTGAAGCCTAAATTCATCCATGTCTATCTTCTGCCTATATTATTATTCTGAAATATTGCATCTATTTTCTCATTGTTTCTCACCATTTCTAAGTTCTCTTTTCCAATGGGGTAAATTGCTTAAATTTCCCTTGTAGACACTTTTGCAGCCAGACATGCTGGTTGAGGGTGGCCAAGAATGCAAAAGTGCAAGCTAAAGAAGAGAAAAGGGAAACTTGACACTGATTTGTAACAATTTTCAGTATTTACACTGAAATACTTACAGCCGAACTAACACACTATGTTCAAATGAGAAATTGCTTTTCATAACTGGGTGTGATATAAAGAAGAAGGAAATGCTGGTACCTGATTAGTGTTTTTCAGTAAATAGAAAACATGAACAAACTTCATTGCTGCTAAACCATGCTGCTGCAGTATAGAATAAACATTAGATACTTTTCTTTTTAGGAGTGAGGGCTGAAAATCTGGGCTAGCCTGTCCTTCCATTCCCACAAAGGATAACACAATCATCTCATACCTTCTGGAAAAGCTCTAGATTACGCAAATCTTCTGTTTGAAAGCAGCCAGTACCACCATTTTTTCTGGAAGATAAGCAGATCAAAAGATCCCAAGGGTTCATACCACCTATGCGGAAAGAAAAGAAGCACTTTGAGAAAGAAAGCATCATGCAATTCTTATTTGCATAAAAAATACTTAGAGCGAAATCCTGAAGAACAGAAAACTGTTGGAGAGCTAATTACATGAACAGCTACAGGTGGCAGAAGGATAAAAGACATATTTGCTATCACAGTTCAAGCTTTGGAACTATATTTAGGTGTTTCACTGTTGGCATTTCCTCTTATACCTGCCTGCTGATGTCCAAACCCTGCTGTTTGACCTGTTTAACATTCAGAAATTAAAAAGTTTGCTAACATGATGCTGCTTTAAGTTGTTCTTTTTTTTCTGAACTCCTCGACATGCATGCTTTTAATACGTATCCAGTACATGCAGTGTGATCTTCTAAGGTGTTTCTTTAATGAGAAGCAAATTCTGCAGGAAGTATTACTGGTCATGCTATTGCAAACAGCAGGAATTTTGGTGTAGTGGATTCCTAAATATTAGACACCGGACTGCCAGATCTAGAACTGGTGTACAAGTGGGAATTAGATTGCCAGCTTCCGAGCTAATGTGATGCTTCCTTCCTGGGGCAAAGCTGACCTGAAGATACAAACAGGTCTTGAAGTTGCCCATATCTCAGCATGTGATGTGGCGTAGAAATGCCAGTGTTGCTTCAAATAACCTTGGTCAGCTTCCTCATGTGGTCATTTGTTTTATTCTGTGTGCAGCCTTTGCTATCTGGACCAGTTAGAGGAAGTGGCAGCTCACAACAGAATTATTAAATCTGTTGAGGACACCATGAATATGTTCAATAAAGGGTAAATTATCTCATTGGCAGGAAGACAATCAGTAATAATGAACTTCCAAACAGAAGGGGCAGTCAGAGAAGCTGTACAGCATCCAAGGCAGGGTATAGAATCAGGTCCCAAAGCTCCCTGCAGAATAGCTGTTTCAGGGACTGGTTGGTTCTTTTTCCCAAGGTTGAGAAGATTACATGTATTTTATTCCATTCTGTGCTATCCATCTGTGATACCTTCTTAATTTTATTAGATTACCCCCTTATTTTGGTCCCACTGATGGCCCACAGAGGTATTTATTTTATTTATTTCCTTTCTTTCTTTCTCCGGAATGTATTTTTTTCCTATCCCAGTCATGATTACAAATGTCAAGTGGGGTAAAGATTCCACTTAAGGAGATTTAACACTCAATTTACGTTAAGTACAGTAATGAACTGATTGTGTAGAATGGATCCAGGACTATGAAAGTAACTATCACTTTTTTATGTTTATAAGCAGTGTGCCAAAGCTGAAGAGATCAATTTTCAGTTATACTGCATTTATTACTGTAACAAGTTCTTCAATTTCACATTATGAGAACCAGTATTATGGTATAAAAATAATTAGGGTATATGAAATTTAGGCAAGACAGATTCACTACATGCTCCTTTGTGAAAGAAACAACAAAAAAAACCCTGCAGGTAGATAAAAATGTCACAGATAGCAAACAAACGAAGCATTAAAGAAATGTACAAGCAAATACCTCATTTTAGTGCAAAAGTTTGGCAGTGCTAACAACCTACTCAATGACCTCACCAGCTATGTAATTATCAGATAAGCAAGATGTTATGCCTCTGACTAGTAAACACCTTTGAATAAATCATTATAATTACATATAAATCACAATGCCTAGTTGTGTGCAAATTGAAAGGGAGCTGGAGGGAACTCCATTTCTCAGAAGCAGTTCATTTCCTTCCCTTGTTTATTGCGACACATCCTGCCCTGGGAAGAATTTGATCCCTGACTCCAGAGGATATGCTGCACTATGTATTTGCCTTCAGGATACATCAGAGTGATCAATATGAATGTACCTAAGAGAAGAAAAGGAAAATGTACCCTCAGATCTGGTGGGCTTCTGAGCCAGTGCCCAGGAAGTAGAACAGTTCAGCAGAGTTTGAATGCCTGCCATTACTTGTGTTTTCTATTCAGAGTAACGAAACCTTTAGCCAGTTATTTCAGTACAGAACAATCAGAACTGAAACATGTCTATTTATAGAAGTCAGGAGATTTCCTATTAGAAAAACAGTGTACACCTCGTGCTGTCTCTCAGATTCAGGCTGACAAAGCAGTGTGACTTCTATTTAAGTGTGTCAATATATTCCTCATAAACTATACCTGAGAAAATATTCTTGGAAAACAAAACCAAAAGAGGCATGTGTTACAACAGCTATTTAGTTCTAGAACAGGCTCCTCTAGGAACAGATATTGCCTCAAATTTGCCCACGTCACTCCTTTCACAGCTTAACTTTTTGTGGAAAATGAGCATCTATGATCATGAAACCAACAGTCTGTCTTCCTTCTGCATATTCAATAATTACAGAACTAGATCTCAGGAAAAAAAGTGCTACTGTTATTAGTATTCCAAGAACATCACATGAGCCATGCAAAGGACCCCAAGTTCTGTGTTTTAACATAGAAGATCCCTTTCACAGAACTTATTCTTAAAGTAAAGCAAGATACATGTGAGGTAAAACATTCTACAATAAAAGAGGAAGAACAAAAGTGGCAGTAATAATAAAAGGCATCTGCATGGAAGGACTCATGTTTCAAAATGGTTTTAGAGAGTTTAATGAAGAAGCATTAACAATGTCCATAAAATTCCATATTTTTATGGAATTTTTTATTTTTATTTTTATGTCCATATTTTTCAATGTACACACTGTTTTGCTGGTTTCCTGCAGGCTTCAAACCACAAGCAGGCTTTTAAAGGACATTTGAGGGGGAAGGTTAAAAAGAAAGCTTCATATCTGAACAATTTAATTACTAGCAATTTGCATGAAGCTTTTCCCACAGAATGAACTTTGTCTCTAGTTATGAAAATCCTGTTTGCTTTATTCAGCAAACCAGTGGAGCTCAGCACACAGGAGCCACAGATCAGTTAGACAGTATGAAATCACACCTCATGGAGATACTCTCTACTGTTTGTATTATTTTGCACTCGGACAAGTAGAAGAGTGGTAACAAGATGAGAATATGCAATTGCATGTTCATCTGCTCTCTAAATATCTTTTCAAATCAAGATTGTTTAGTTCAGCCTGGTAATTAAGGCCTTGCCTGCACAAGGAATGCTCATCTGCAGAATTACATCTAATTATGTAAAGTGAGCTTTATATGGATACATGCTGGCAGTATGATACTTTTATCCACCTGTCTTTTGCCAGCTTTTAGCCTCTCCTCTCCTGCAGTCTTTGTATCCGTCACCCAGTCTCATCCCAAAAAGTATTTGTACCTGCAGTGTGTATCTCAGGTCTTCCTAAGAATATCAAACCAAGTTTCTACTTCAACTACTAGTAGTACAGCATAATTTGATTGAAATCTCATGTGATCACCTTTATTTACTTTTATTCTGAATGAGTCAAAGTACATGCTATTCAATTCAGAGAGCAATAACTTTCAACTGAAAATTGATACAATGCACAAATTATAATTTTCAACGAGATAGCACTGTTTTCACCGGCTTTGACACTGATTTGTCATTTGAATGCAGAAAAAATAATTTAAAAGATAATAGTCTAGGGAGAAAAACAAACATGTTTTTTAGCAGCAGAACAATGCAGACACCAATAAAAACATTTAACTTTTTCTATAATAATATTCTGCAGAGAGTTTTTGTATTCTGATATCATAGACTAAAGTTAACAGAATGAGAACTGTAAATGACAACTGTAGGATTTAGTGGGGTTTCCAGTTTATAGATACATGTCAAGAATTTCTGAAGGTGATTTCGAAAGTAAAGTGGTCTTATTCCAGTCTTTGAAATGACCACATTCTCCCCATGAGCTGTGGCACTGGAGGCTAAATTTTGCAGGAAAACTGTTAGATGCATGCACCTCTGGAATTTTTAATCTCTTAGGTGTATATTATTTAATTTAATCAAATGACTAAGTTTCATTTCATTACTATAGACTGAAATTTCATTTTGCAGTGTTAAGGTTTTGTCTTGGTTTGAAAGACAGGTGTCTGCCAAAAAAGGCAGGAGCCTCCCTTGGAATGGAAAAATGTAGCCCCCTTCCCTCCGTATTACTATAATTTCGAAATAAAGGGGCTTTCAGGCAAAGAGATGAGAAATAGGAATAACAGTTCTTTACTGATATACGTCTATCAAGGCAAACACCCACCAATGACTGTGTCAGTGACACCAAACAGAACCAGAACCCGGTGCCGGCCTCTCTCGGCCTCAGGCCCTTTCCCCTTCGGTGCAGTTCCGCTCACCGCCGGCAGGGGCGCTGG
>VZTA01012230.1:82711-142385 GCA_013398855.1 Mohoua ochrocephala | reverse complement strand
AGCAGCGGCCGGCTCCCAGCGGGGCAGGGAGAGGCGGGCTGGGGATCCCGGGGTTTTCCCCTGGGGCACCCCAGCAGATGGTGAAAAAAGTCCCTCTCTTAGTGAGGTAGGGTGTTAAATGGGGTCCCAGTGCAAGGGCTGCTCCAGCGAGCAGAGCTCCACTCACGGTAGAAGGAAAGGCAGCAGAAGGCAGAACCCGGCAGTGGTGACGAATCCTCCCCACAGCGACCGCAGCTTTTCCCCTCCGAACGCTGAGAGAGCAAGAGAGCCAGGGGCTGCACCCAACCCCCTTTTTCCCAGTCCAAATCTTGCGGCATCTCTGCCCTACACAAGAAAACCCCAGGAAAAGAGAGAAGCCAACTGGACCCCTCCCCCTGTGGCTGGGGTCTTTTGTCTCTCTGAAGTATCCAATCGTTAGTGTCTCCTGGCAACACGTATGGGGAAAATTCCTTAAGAGAAAAGGGAAACAAAAGGGGAACTCCTAAAACCCTAACAGGTTTCCATCCTGAATCTTGAAATGAAAGAACTTTGAAAATCAAATAAAATTTTCATCTTTCATGTTTATCTTCCTGTATTTCATTCATTCTGAGAAATAATAAAAAAAAAAGCCACTTGGATTTATTTTTATTTTAATCTCAAGTCAATTACATTCCCTATTTAACTGTCTTTATCTCAGTTCATGAGTTTTTCTCACTTTTACCCTTCTGATTCTCTCCCTCATCCCACCAGGGGGAGATGAGCAAGCAGCTGGGTGGTGCTTTGCTGCTGGCTGGGGTTAAACCACATCACCACGGAATAAATTTTTACCCATCCAAAATCAGTTGTCTCTTTAATCACTGGAGACAGGGTACAAAGTAAGCATTTTAATTTGCAGCAAAGGGTACATGAAGAACAATTTCTAAACACATGTATCAAGTACTGGAATACCTTACTCTAAGGAGGCTATAGAACCCCTGCTAAAGGAGATCCTGAGATTTGTACAGGATCCTTTTTTAAGAGAAATTCCTGTCAGCTCTACTTGAAACATATTTTCAGGCACCTCTGAGCTGTATGGATGTAAAGAGAAGATTTTCAGGAAAAGTTATTGTTTACATATTGATGCAATCAACTGTACTCAGTTATACTTATGGCATGTTGTAATCCTTATCTATAAAAAAAACCAAAAACAATGAATATAGGTTTAGCTTCATTAATTATGAGTCGTCAAAGTATACAAGGGGAAAAAAAAGTCAACCTCCCCTGCTCCTGTACGGTAATGGAGTGAGCACAGATTGTACCAAGTTTGGTGAGGAGGCACGTATTTATGGAAGTAGCTGTTTGTGCACAAATCCTACTTTAAACTGGACAGAGGAATATGTTGGGCTTCAACCCTGCAATGTAATCACTTTATAAGAGCCAATAGTTTGCTAGCCAGGAGTTTAAAGTGGAAGCACTAACAGATGTCTGAAAGACAGAACTTTGCCTCACTGACTGCCTCTGGATTCTAGACTGAATTTTATGCCCTTCAGCATCTCAGAGGGCAGCGGCATCAGGCAGGCTGCGTGACGGGGTCTGGGGAAGTGGGAATTCTACACCTCTGAAGATCTGAGCTTCACTGATAACACTCCAGGGGAAAATATCCTTTGAAGCCTATTTCTGGTTACAGCAGCTTGGCTGTCTTGTTGTGCAAATATCAGAATGCCACTTGTTGGACTGAATAGTTTTTCTTTGTTAATAATGCTTCCTCTTACACGTTTTTGATATCACTGTTTCATTGTAAGACTTTTCCTAAAGGAATGTCTCACACCTAGGTGTTCAGGAATTTTCTCCTTAAAAAGTAGTTATTGGAAGCATTTTAATTTCTCTTTTGGTGTGGCCCTTGATGGTCATAAACTATACCAATATGGACTCAGTATCACAACAATGAAGAAATGATCACTCCACTGAGTGATAGCACAGGACAAGATGGTGAGGTTTCTGATATTTTCTGAACTATTCTGGAAAGCAGCTGTTCACACGTCCATATGCAAAGCTTTCACTGTTTCACACAGTGTGTTCAGATTGACTGTACTCTGCCATAATACAAAGCCCCATAACCTCTAGCTTAGCTGGACAAATTAGGCTAAAATCTATTGTCAAATTAATCGCAGCAGAGTATTTTAAGTGTAAAAATATACTCCACCCTATGTATGAGGCTGAGATTGTTGGACACAGTCAATTCATTCACAAAATACTTTGTGCAGCTGCTGTATGGCTGCCAGGGAAAGGCTGAAGGAATCCTGAGGACAGTCACTATTCACTCCCCTTGAGGATGATCAGGATTTTTTTTTGGCTCAACTACTCCCTAACTAAGAGAATATGAAGTGCCAAGGGAACCATTCTTTGTAGAGTAGAGGCTGGCGTGAACCAAATGGAACCAGTTTAATTCCAAGGGCACTTCATCTGTCCCTGAACGGCTTAGCACAAAAGACTGCCCTGTGCTCAAGAATTAATGCACAGTCACATCTGAGTTCAGAATTTGGGCAGTGAAATAGGCATTTGAAGTTCTATTGCAGTGCCTCTCATAAAAACAGAGTAATACTTGACTATCCTGTATCTCTTCTGCAAGTGCTGTGGAGGGATATTGAGTCTAACTACAAATGGAGAGGCATAATGCTTCCACTCTTGCCTGAAAGAAAGAAAGAATTATTTTATTACTGTTTATTTATGTCAGGGACAGGTTTCAAGCCTCCTTTTCTTGTCAATCCAAAGGCGAATTTTAAAAGTAAAAAAATGAGCATAACAAGCCAAGAGCTACCTGTTTCTATCAGAAATATTCTCAAATGTGGAAAGATATTTTAATTTCTCCACCTGGTCTCAAACTCTAAAACTGCCTTAGACCCAGCTACCAAGTCAAAGAGTTATCGTGTTCCTTACTGGAGCAATTGATAATACAAGGCTTTCTCTAAAAGAAGCAAAAGAAATCTATTGCAGACATAAGTACAAGAATGAAGAACAGACAGGACAATCCCTTCTCCATTTATGTCACATTTAGTCATGCAATAGATTAACAATCCTTTCTTCAATCAACAAATTACCATACTATAAGAGACAAGCAAAAAAGAATTTTCAGACCTGCAGCAAATGTTTTAAAGTTGGGTTTTCAATTTGCAGATAACTGCCAGTAAGACAACAAAAGGTAATAAAAAAATTAAATTGCAGTATTATTAAACTATATCCATATATTTTTCTGTGGAACCAAAGAATGGGCAGAATACTGGAAATGAAAGTGCATTCAAAAGTTGTATTAGTGTGACATGGAGAGAAGAATACTGCAGTATTGTAAGGCAGGTGCATTAGATGGCTCTCAGTCTATCTAGGAAAGACTGTCAGGCTAAGAATAATTCTCCACTGAGTTGTATTACAGACTGTAACTCTAAAACCCTATAGGTTTTATCATGGCCTAATCCGTCAACTCAAGGTATGAAAATATGCTGTCAAAATACTTTCTGAGCTGTCGTAGAGTTCAATAGCAAATAAAAGGAAAATATGCAGTTCTGACCCAATGACAAATATGTTGGGGCAATTCAAACACTCAAGCCTGTTATTCCACTTCTGTGCTTACACACCGTGCTTTGGATGAATATTCAGATTACTCTGGTATGTTCTCCGCACATGGCTATCTTCTGCACAGCAAGCCTCAGTGAAACCAAAAGCTCCTAATAATCCAATATGGTATGCACTTCTTGCAAGCAAGCTAAAATAACTGGCAACCCCAACTGCTCCCAAATGCTGGAATTATTACTTTATATGTATTCAATACACAACATAAGCTACGACAGTCAAAGCTGCTATATATGTTTCTCGCTCACACATTGTGGGACTTAGACCTAACCTTCAATGGGATGGAAGTATTTGATACCTAGTGAAAGCACAGGCATCACAGATCCACCAAAGCTCAGCTAAATCCATCTGTGTAGATGTTTCCTTACCTTTGGTGAAGTGGAGAAGGAAACTGCCTGATAGAAAAGACAGACTGAGAGACATTAGAGACAGGCTACTGAGAGTAGACTGGCATGAAGAAGAACCAGGTGAAAACTGGAAAGAGAGAATGTGCATGTGGGAAGAAGAGTCATGCAGCTGAGACGTGCAGGGATGAGGCTGCGCAGTGGAGCCCAGAGGAACTGCAGCAGGTGGGAGAATTCAAACAGCCCCCTGCTCCAGCTGCTCCCAGGGACATCGCAGGAGGGGGATCTGCCCACAAAATACTCTTTCTTCTCTCTTATGCATATCCACACACACACACATACACACGAAGGAGCACAGAGGCACAGTGCTGGGTGGGGTAACCCCAGTAACCCTGTCAGAGAGACACAAGCCTCTGCCCTGGTACCCCCAAGATGTTCCTGGGGAGACTCCACCACAGTGCCTATCATGATGAGTGAACAGGAGCCTTAAAGCACCTTGTGGACCTGAGGAGCTGTGGAAGCACATCCTAACTTGGATGAGTGTGTACACAGAACTTAACAACCAGAACAAGTGATACTGAGGCACCCTCCCCACTAGACTACTGCAAAACCTGCAGATCCTGCTACTTTTATAAGGAAGAGTCTGGGCTTTTAGGAAGGCACACACAAGAAACAGAAAGAGCTGGTGACTGGGAAGAAGATTCAATTGGAAAGTAGTTCCTAGGGAGGAGAAGTTCCTCCCAAGGAAACCAAATTGCCAGCTTGTGTATACTTTCCATCCTGCATTTCACCCCAGCCTTTCTACCACTCCCACTCTTTGCAACAGAACATGAGGTACCTGAGCTGAGAAGCCCTCTGAATGATGGCACTAATGAGAATTCATCATTGACTTTAAAAGCCAGAAACCGTGCTAGAGCTGAGAAAACAGCCTCTTCCCTTCTATGGATATATAGGAGCCTCAGGATAAGCAGCTAAGGAGTAAATGGGTTTTTTTGTCTTAATGTCCTGTCTCATTCTAATTACAATAAATGAGGATACCAATTACAATGTAAAAATAATGATGTTTGATCACATATGCAAGAAACAAAGACACATATTTTAAGATCCAAATGGCCAACCTTGATCACTGCAATTACAGCACTCAGGCATCCTATACCAATCCTTATGAATGTATCAGATTCCGTAATACCCAGGAGACATGAAACAGTACTGAAAAGAAGCTTGGGAATAAAGGCAATTGCTAAACTAAACAGTGTCAGGACACAGGCTCAACCACTGGCCTGCAATCATCTACTGTGTTTGTTTTCTTCTCCCTGGGTGGCCATGCAATGCCCCAGGAGACAGCCTAAGCCTGTGACAGTTCCTAAAACTCAGCAAAAAGCAGGCCACCCTCAGTCAAGGGAAAAGAGTTTAGATATATGGACATGAGCCATGCTGCATCACTTGTCCTTAGGACTAGGGAATGGACCCATTTTATTTATGAGTTAGACAAAACTGCAGAAGACACTGATGCAATAATTAAGTCATGCCAAATGCAAGGAGATTTCCAGCTGTACTTCACAGATACTGTTTTCTATGTTTCATTCTATGCTGCCTTTCACCTCTACTCACCTGGCATGCCCCAGGGTAGTGGAAGTCCATGAGAGATATCTGGACTGCCATGTGGAGCATCCATAAAACATGGACTCTAAAGTAGACCTTAAAATTATCTCTGCAAACATTTTAAAGAAATGTAGGGTCAAACCCCACTTTTGAAAGTCAACAAACATCCTCACATTGTTAGATTAGCAAAAAAATGTTCACTGTAACATCTGGGGTGTAAATCATTTGTGCCATGGAGCTGGGTATAGGCAGAAGAAAACCTGATGCTTTCTCCTACTTCACACATCATCCTGTCATAAAGAAGGCAACCTAGCTAGTCTACAGTTACTTTCTGGGCTATTGAATACTTCTTTTTTTCTACTCACAGAGCTTTTTTTTAAAGCCCTAACAGTATATTCCTAGGGAAAATAGGGCTAACATGTCAAACTCTATGTATTTAAAGTGCTTGACTTCAGCCTCATCTTTATAGAAAATTACCTCAATTATCTTTTGTTGAAGAATGACTTCTAGACAGGCTCCACTGTAGCTGTGAAACCTGAAGTGAGAGAGTTTTTGTGATACACTTGCTGAAGTCAAATGGGTAAAAAATATTTAAATGCCTAATTCCCATTTAGAAAGACAAATGCTTCTTGATTTGTTCCAAAATAGCTAGATCTTGTTCTTATTTTGTCTACCAGCTGTTGAACAGTACTTTGGTAGGCTGATACGTTTTCTATTCTACCTATTGCAAAAAAAAAAAATTGTAGTTAACTGGTTTTCTTTCAAATAAAGAAAAAAATTCTTGTCTTACCTCTCCATTTTACACTAAAAGTCCTTTTTCAATAAACAGATCAACTGAGCTGTATTCTGAGCTGTCAGATCTAAAATAACTGTGGTTCTGCCAGATTCATCTTGCATTTACAAAACACAGAAGAACACTCTGTAAGCTCTCTTCTAGATATACACTTTTTGCTATAAATTAGTTGCTATAAATTAAAACTGAAAATCATTTTTATAGCTAAATATTTATTTTTGAAAGCATTAGCACAAATGTCAGAGACAAAGTCATTACAACAATAATCTTGTTGAAGAAACACTTTATGACTTGAACAATTTGGTTCAGACTTTCCAAAATGCATACCACTCAGCTCCTCTGTCCTTTTATCAGAGTATGATTGTATTTTATTTATGTTAGGCACCATTGAAAAAATATGTTCAGACTATATTTTTTAAATCTTGCTACCGGTTAAAGTTGCTCAAATCCTATTCCTTTGTTACTTTTTAAACCAAATCCCTTCAATATTTTGCCCTTCTGTTGTGAAAAATGGGCATTGTTTTGTAAGGAAACGTGCCTGCCAAAAATGATAGAAATTCATGGTATGTGGGGTTTTTCCTTTTTAATTGAAGAGAGGGTTTCACTTTTAGTAATACTTTTCTGTATGAAATAATTTTTTCCAGAAATCTGAACATTCTCATGACAAACTTGAAACTGAGAAATAGTTCCAATTTCTGAGTATGTCAGAGGAGTCTGTATTCTCTTTGACATCTGTGCAAACTGAGATTACCTCCAAATGGACAACCTCAGGGGCTGAGTAAAAAAAAACATTCAATATTACATTGAAAAATCAACTCTGAGGGAGTACAGTGAACATCAGAAGGATAGAATAATCATTCCCCTCATGAAGGAAAGTTTCCTTTTTGATGTAAGTTAAGCCAGCGTAACAATACGTTGTGTGAAATTTTCAGAAACATGTTCTAAACTGTGGGTGGCTACTGCACTTTTGATGTCTGGGGTGGTTTTGGGATGCAGCATTCAAAAGAGCTGTCAGCTGAAAGTGGATGCAGCTGGAGAAAGTTGGAATCTGAACCTAGGAATGGCGTGGGCTGGCTGCAAATTACAATGAAGGCCTACACAGTGTATAAGCTTTTTGCTGCCTGAACCAATAAAAGTCATGGTAGCCAAAGTGAAAAAGAAACAAAAAAAGAAGTTTTTGTTTCAGCGGTATATAGTGCCACTACCTAAAATGGGAGCACAGCGATGAAAGGCAGCAGCACACTTCTCACAGCTGACCAGGGCTCAGAGCCAGTGACTGCATCAGAAAGGGTGCACGGCTTCAGCAGCCAAACCACTGAGCAGCCCTAACCAACAATCCCGTAGAGAGGGTGCTCTGGCAGGATGGTGACAGGCTGCTGGCTAGACTGACTGACATTCTCCCAGCACCTATATTAGCAGACAATTATCTGACATTTAGGAACAGACATATATATTTATAAACCAGAGTCTCTGCTTGAACCCCATCAGAGCCAGGATTCATTTCTTACAGGGAAGCATTTTAAAAATACTTGAAAAAGCAATTGTATGCTGTTACCTTCTTATCCGACAGGCTACGGTTATAAAAAATTGCCTCAAACTCTTTTAAAGGATTTGGATGTCACTAGCAGATTACAAAGCTTGTATACAGATGCCTAAATCCCTTGTATTTATTTAATTTCAGTAGCCTTGCACAGTGCTGCTTTCCTTTGGCCGACGTGTGGATCTCCCTGGACACTGGTGTTTTTCAGATTCTGTTAACGTGACATAATTTATTCCAGTAAAGTTTTAATTTTAGCTCACTGTGTAATCAGTGTGTATCATTTTAATTATTGTAATCTCTAAGTCAGCCCTTTAAATACCATTCTCCCCTGGACTGTATGTTCTGTTTATAAAACTAAAAAGAACACTCAGAGAAAGATATGTTTGGTACATTTAGGACTAAATGCTATATTTTGGTTTTACCTGGCAGAGCTCAATGTCCTTATACTTTTGTTATAAACAAATAAAGAATTTCCCTTTCTAAAGGAAAAGAGTGCATTTGAAACAGAGGATTCAGTACAATCTTACAGAGGGTTTATTTTAGTAATACAAAGAAATCGTTTGTGTGCTCTTCTTCTACAAAGCATGAACATGTTCTGCTAATAATTAGGAAGAAGAATACATATTGTTCAGAAAAATATATGATGCACTTAGATTTTCTAACATAAAACCACAGCATCACATTAGAGAGCAGCATTCATTTGCTTATGTGAGAAACTTCTCTGTCTTGTACTGAAACCAATAATGTGTGGGCATGAGATTAATTGCTAAAAGCAAAACTAAAAAGTGATAAGACAATGTATGTTTCTGGTATGCATTTCCTTCCCAAAACTAAATGAACTTCCATGTTATGGAAGCAGATTAAGTCTGTTACAGGCTTGTAACTCGGTATGCTCTGAGGATCACATTTCTACCCATTTAGCTTGTTTGGGAAGCTCCTTTTTTAACAACATACAAAAAGCGTTTCTAAAATGTGCGTTTTATTTGTCAAAACTTAGCTCAGGACTCACACGACATGTATTTTGTATTAGGAAACCAACCTATATACCAACAGTATATAAAACTGTTGGTTATATATTTGTACCAACAATTAACCAAAAGGATTTTGGGAAGAAAAGTTACATCTGCTAGATTTGAGTATACACATGTATTTGTATGGTAACCCACAAAATATTTCTGTGGCTACCTTCACCGTTATTATTTTGCACAGTATTTTAAACTACTTACTTATGACAGAATGATCTTGTGCTTTTGCTGGCATGCTAGGATCTCCAGTCCTGCTTATTTAACCTTACCTCCACAGGGTTGTTTACACTTTCAGAACCTGATTTCAATTTACTTTAATTTTCTCAGAGACTTTTGTATTTATAAAAGCTGAGCATCTAGTGACCTCTCTATTCCTGACATTTCCTTTACTCTCCACTATGAAAAAGAACAAAAACCCCAGTGTCCCATTTCTGTTCCAAAAAAACTAAACTGCTTCCTTCAGTGGGTTGGTCCTTGTAATTGAAAATGGCAACCAGATGTTTACAGAACACACAAGCAATTTTCCTTGAGGCCTTTAGTCTTTATAATTGTTTGCTAAAGTTAGTTGGACTTCAGCGAAACTTGTCTGAGGCTGCAACAAAGAGCAAGTTAGGGGCTCCTCCTAACTGTACTCTGAGCAATTAAAAAAAAAAAACACAGAAAAGTAAAGTTAAAACTAATGTTTCCTACTCTTGTTAATGTGTTTCTAACTCCACAGAAAACTGTTCAGTAAGGGAGGAAATTTGGTTCTATTAGTACTTATTTTTACATGCCATCCCATGAAAAATATCCCTATTTCACAATATGTTATTTGCTTTCTACTTTCTCAAAGTTCAGCTGGCTGTTATCTAAGCACCACTGATTTTTGCTCCCTTCCCTTTCCCCACCCCCATCAGGAATATATTCTCATAAATTTTGGGGGTTTTGAAAATATTTTGCATTGTAAGAAGATGCTGTAAACTACATATTGTTTGTTCCTCCAAGCCCTGAGTCACCACAACTGAATCATACCTGAAATCTCTTCATCTTTTTTAGAAATCACCATTTTCCCTCTTCAGTTTTTTGTCTGCCTGATTTTCTCAAGGCTAGTCATGTACTTCAAGAAGTCTGTGAGACCATCTTGTTACCCCACCAGGGGACTCACTACACCCAATAAAATCTCTTTACCTAATATTTCAAGACATCTAAGATTGAATGCTCCAGAGCTCTAGGGAATCCATTTGATTACTCCACTAGGTTTACTCCCAAAACAGATTTCCTAACAACAACTTTGTTGTAGTACATCATGCCCCGATTACTACAGGCATGATGAACAGATTGTTCTTTTTTCCTTGGCAGCAGAATTTGTTAACACTTTGTGTTAGCAAGTACCTCTGTTCACCCAAACGTACCAGTCTTCACAGTCATTGAAGAAAGAGCTTCACTGTGTCCTCCTGTCTCTACCACCTTCTCTCATTTTCACTAAATGGAAAATGCAAAACGGATGTCTGACAGTCAACAGAAGTGGCCCTGGGGGCCTCCGAAACCCACGGCTGCAGTTTATTCTCTACACTAATTAGCAGCTCTGAGGAAACTATTACTGGCTGCACTTACAAAGTAGCACTTCTGAAAGTTCCTACCTTGCTGCTGGCCAGATGTCAGCAATTAAGCTGATACTTTTCCTACTTAGCCTCTGGTCAAAAGTATGAGGAATGAGGAGTAGTAGAGGTGATACAATATGCTAAAGGAATAACATAAAGATATACAGCAAAAGAGCATGCATTTCATCCTGGTTCTGACAGTGACTCATCCAGCTTCTCTCCTAGTTTTCTCCATCTCTAACTGATGTGGCAACATTTCCCGGCCTTGTAACTCCAACTGCGAAGCAAAGTGAACTGAGTAATTTTCTTCCATGAAAAATGTAAATTTTCTTTAGAAAGTAATTTTTTTCAAAGGATACCCAACAAACCAAAACGAAAAACTGACAAAGGCTGACATGGAAAATTGCTTTTGGGGAAAATCAAATGAGAATTTTCTTTCATCTGTCCTCAACTGCTTCTTCAGTCATGTAAATATACAGAGAGACAGAAAACTTTGCTGCTAGCATCACCCCACATCTGTGAACACCTATGCTTGCTCCTGCAGCCTCATGTTCCCTGACATTGCTCAAGCACCAGCTTTTACAGGGAGTGACCACCACTGGGTATAAAGAAGCAAAAGAATTCTCTGCAGAGAGCCAAGAGGGGGACAGCAGAGGCCTTATCTTCCATAACAATACAATTCTCAAACCACCATTTTACAGCAAAATGAGTTATGCCTGAATATAGTCAGGTGGCTTTATCACTGAAGGGGTATTTACTCCTTGCTGAAATACCTATGTAGGGCCACTTTAAATACCAGACACATTTCTTGACCTGAGCACATAGAGAGAAAGGCCAAGATTCTCTCAGACTTGCTCCCATGGGTCTGTTGTCTCAATCATCCCTTCCTGTTCCTGGTGCAGCTCCACCCAAGCACCACTCCCACAGCTGCAAAAAGCCAGATCATCCTCATAGTTAGTTGCTGGAACCAGGGCTTAGTTTACACAGCCAAGTATTTAAACACAGCAAGCTCTTAAAATGGCAGAAAACAGAGCAGAATTCAGTGTATATTGATAATGTCAGAAAAGAGGAAATAACTTCAGATCTAATATTCTTTGCAATATATGTAAATTTAAGTATCTATGTAGTATATGATACCTACTTAACAATGTCAGGAAAATGGATAGGACATGAAAATGGTATTGATTTCAGTGGAAATTGACAGAAAAGCTAAATATTGAACAAAGCTAAGATGGGTTCTTATGGAACAGTAGATCACACCAAAAAATCCCAACCCAAATCAACATTTGTACTGTAGCAATCTTTCTAATGACATGGCTAAAATTTAATCTTCAATGGATGTCACTCAAACTGCAAAAAGAGGCAATAGTAAAGTTTAAATACTCAACTGCAGTATTCTAAAAATAGGAAACGATC
Source organism: Mohoua ochrocephala (assembly GCA_013398855.1). NCBI lineage: Eukaryota > Metazoa > Chordata > Aves > Passeriformes > Acanthizidae > Mohoua > Mohoua ochrocephala. Next base: position 130,503 of record VZTA01012230.1, on the reverse strand, counting down.
ACGTAAAAGCAATACTATGAAAATGGTTTGTGGTTCTTTTTTTAAAGTCCCTCACTGCAATTGCAAAAGCTTCCACCAAATTTCTAACATTCTAAGGCAGCAGGGAGCATATAATGTTACACTGCAGTCAGTTTGTCAGGAGCCTGAATACATGAGCTTTTTTCCACGGCCAAACTGATGGGTTATCATTGAACTTATGCACAATCTTTTCCATTCCAAGAGTTAGTGATAATGACAGAATTTTGCATGTTATTGCAGAATGAATTAAAATTGGCCAGTCAGATGTGTAACATACAACTGCACACATTTCTTGGAGCCTGCAGTTTGCTGAGATTTGCTTAACTGTTGGTAAAGGTGACGAATTGAGAAATGAAGGAAATGCCTATTAAGGGAGGGTCACCAATGACTAATGAGGCAGGCACATTCAGCAAAGGACAGAAAAGCTGATGGCTCCATAAGGAAAGATATAAGAAGTTTATTTATCTTTCAAGATGTCATCTGGGCAAAGTATGGAATTCAAGAAAGATTCAGGCAGCAGGCAGCAACTAGGGAACATTATTTTTGGAGGGCAGAAATGCCTATTAGTGAAAGAAGTTTCTGAGATAAAACCTTCCTTTTAAAAAATACTGTGAAAATTTGGCAGGGTAGCACAGAGTCATAGGGACACACAGATCCTGTTAAATCTTTACTGTGGTAACAGAGATGAGAGCTTCTCAGACTGGAAGAACAGGGAAGAAGGCAGAAGACACTGGAAAACATTTGGCAAGTTCTTCTCTGGTATTTGCCACTTTGGGAGGATCTAAGCAGCACAGCTCTGTCCTGGGCTGAGGGAAGGAAGCCCAGGGGTTGTACAGCTCAGTATGGCAAATCTCCCAGAAGAAAGCCTGGAAGTGTAGGGCTTTCTCACTCCTCCTTCTGATCCTTTTATTATTTTCAATGAGATTGTGACACCAATTTCAACCCCCTCCAAGGCTGTGGTGAAGGCATAACTTGTTCCAGAGGCTATGCCTCTAAGAGCAGATTTTCACATTTTATAGAAGAAAGAAGGAAGGAAGGAAGGAAGGAAGGAAGGAAGGAAGGAAGGAAGGAAGGAAGGAAGGAAGGAAGGACAGACACACACCAATCACACTGGCTGGAAAACCAAACAAATGTGCCATCTGCAGATGTGCTGGCCAATACAACCTGATATCTTTCTCATCAGCTGTTATGATGAGCTGTTTGCTCATCAGCAACTTCTTTTGAACTGCTTACTTCAAAACAGATTTACCACAGATATTTACTGGAGATAATGACCATGTTAGAACAATGCCCAAGGTGGTAATCCCAGCTCTCTGCAAAATCTGACTATTCCATCGTCTGCTACTAACACAGTTCTAACACAGTTCCACCTCTCTATCTCCATCCGACCAGCAGACTAAGAGACATGTTAAACTTACAGAAAAACGGGCTCAGAGCAGACACAGATATCATCAGTCCATGGACTTTTCCCTCCATGTGGGTTTAATTGCTAAGGAATGGTGAAAGCACAACTACTTTTTGTTCAAGCAGAGCTGCTTGAGAATTTACTGACAAAGCTATTTTTCAGTGAAAAATTAGGGGTTTGAATAATTTATGTTTTACTGCAGAACACATCTGTATGGATTTTTCATAGTAAACCCATAAACCACAGTCACTTTGCCATGATTAAAAAAAAGCGATGTTTTTCCTTTTTAGCCAACTGTTTTCCAGTTACCAAAACTCAAAACGGTTTTGGTTGGTTTGTAAGAAGTGAAAAATTTCCAGTGAAGAAAACTATTCCCCTGATGTTTCTCTCTGACAGCAATGAACTCAACACAATGCTGCAGCCCAGGTGTTGAGGATCTTTCTGGAAGATCAGTGTGCAGAGCTGTCACATTTGGGTTTCAAACACCAGCAGAACGGGTCCCAAAATTCTTAGCAGGCCAGCACAAAAAAAAAAGTTAGGAATGTTTTGTGGTGAATTTTTTTCCATATATGACTTCAGCTAGAGTCTTGGCTCTCAGCCATTCAAAACAAAAAATCCTTTCAAATTTAGAGTGAACTTTGAAAGCTACACGAGTAAGACAGACTGCACAAAAATAAAAGCACCCGATAGAGCAGCTAAATAATACCAAGTAATAAGGAATTACTCTTCTTATAGATTTTTCACAGCACTCACATTGTGTTTCTCAGTTCATCATCTATATATTTTTAATTGAGGCCTAAAGGAGCATATTTTTAATCACTTATAACACTCCTATTAGAAAAATATTATGCCAAAGCATAGCTCAAAATACCCTTCTCCAAAATAAGGAGTACTATCCCATCCAGGAGACTAAACCCCATCATCTACTGGGGAAGAAAATTAACTTTGAATGTAATTTGCTTAGCTGTAAGCAAAGATCATTGGGTTGGTATGTATACATGCTCTTTTACTTGCTTCTTGTTTTTCAAACATAACGTTAAAGCTAAACACTTACATAACAGAGAATAGTTAAAGGCAGATTTATGCTGCCATGAAATGGAATTAGTAGAGTCTTACTCTTTGCTTTAAGTTGGCAAGCATTTGACTTTTTTACATAATCCAACATCTGCTGGAAGCTGTAGGATGTTCCTGGAAAATACCTAAGACCTTTTTATTATTTTTTTATTATTATTACTGGAAAAATACTACAGGAAGTACTGGTTCTAGCCTGTAAAGTATAAATATCCACAGTTACGCTCATTTCTGCAGAGGCAATCTTTGGAGTGTAAAAACCGTACAGGAGAGCTTCAATCTGAACTCAGCACTGCAGGAAAATCTAGTACGGTCTTTTTTTTCTTTTTTTTAAAATAAGTTTCAGCTGAATTTGGCATACCCACTTCCTTGGCCATTTGAAACAAAAGTATTTCACAGAGATGGTGCACAGGGTCCCCAGAGATACAATCTTTTCTCTGCAGCCCATCTGACATTAGCAAAGCCTGCAAACATGGTGTGTCTTGTCACTCTCAGATGGAAAGTACTCAAGGCAAGGAGTGGCTAAAAGGTGACTATAAAACTAGATTAAAGTAAGAGTGAGATGAAGACAATTTACTACTTCTTGGTACAGCCCGCCAAAGAAAACCACATGTACCTCATTTTCAAGAAAGTTTCTTAAAGAAACTTGAAATTAGCAATGGAATTTTGAGCAATCTCAAGCATGCTAAGTAATTGTAGTTTTCATCTATGAAATTATCTGGTTTGGTTAAAACTCAAAGCAAACCTGAGCTCTCTGGCATCCCCAGAAGTATATTGCAAGCCTGAATGATGCACACAGTACTCCCTTTAGCACAAGAAATGTCTTAACTACACCATTTTTCCTCTGGCAGAATGGTAGCCTGTGTATTTTTTTCAAAGCCTTCCAGATCCCGAATTGACTTCCAAGACCAGATTGGCATCACAGTTTCAGTTCATACCTCTGAGGTGTCTAAGAACACTCAAACATGGTCATCACATATATATAACTGGTGCCCGAGCTTCTCTCTCAAGCACAGTGTAACTCTACACAATAAAGCTACAGTCCTTTGTGCAAGAGATCAGGAGTCTTCAGTAATCTGCTTTAACTGTGGATCAAATTTCAAGAGGAACTGAGAACCAACAGTAATCTATCCCAGATTCAACAGCAAGTGCAAAATGTACTTGTCCTATATTATGAGGAAAAAAGTACCTTCACACATACAACTTTTCTTTAGGAGACAAAATGATAAGGAAAAAAATGTAGCACATATGTGTTTTGTTATGAAACATTCTATTGAAAATCCCTCCGTTATATTAATGACATTCGTATGAGAAGTCATCAGGAACCAAACTGATCTGATTTAGTTGTCAAGACTATGATGAACTACTCTGCTGCATTTTTTTTACAGAACGATACACCGAATGGAAAATCACCTAATTGTGGAAAATTATCCACACAGCTGAGAAGGGCTAGAATTTGGCTTCTATCCTTACTTTTATCAGAGTTTATACACTTCATGTTTGTGGAAGAATGCTGGATCAATTCTACCTCTAGTGATCACACTTAGTAATGAACAAATTAACTAAGTCCAATTATTCTTACTGTGATAAGGCCCCTCATGCCTCAGATCTTCCGCCAGTCTCCTGTTTTCGATGACTGTGACTGTATATCCATGTTTTGCCAGGATGCGCTGACAGAGCTGACGGTCAGTTTCATGGTGAGCAGGAGGCGCATAGAGAACTGCTCTTCTCGAGTGGCTTCCAAAGTACTGGAGAATGGAGTCATGGATCTACAGCAAACACAGTGCAAAGACAATGGTTGTAAGATAGGACACTCCTCAGCAGTATAAAATACAGTTGTTTTTCACAAAAAGAAGCTAGTAACTTACTGCGACAACATGGGAAATAGTTCTAGTATAATTAAGAATTCTCTTTATATCAGGGACTTCAGACCACAAATTCTATTTTGTCTGCCTCTCCATTTTTTCTATCTTCATTTTGGACTGGTACTATAAAGATCTGAAAGCTCTGGGTAGCACTGAAGGATCTTTAAACCATGTTCTTCCCTTCCTGGAAACAACTTTTCCTGAAATCTGGGCTGCTCTGGTGAGCTGGTAACAGCGACTGCCATCTGACTTTGACTGTGGCTGCAGTCACCTAAGCAGAGAGGGTTTGGTAGGTCCCACGTGAACTGTTCCATGGAATGCGGGTCCCATGCAGATGGTGAGTGCAGGTGTCTGAGTTGGGCTGTGCAGCATTATTAAGAAAAGTAAGAAGCATACTGGGGTAAAGTCATACGCAGGAATCCTAAACAGTACTGGAGATTACTGTGCCCTAGAGAGTTAAATGTAACCTTGTCAGTACCTTATTGCCTTGTTAGTCCAACATGATCTAGCCCATAGGAGGACTGGCAGAGAGACTTGTACGGAGGAGCAAGTGGAAAGGTATCTGATGTTGCCAATGAATCCCAAGGAACACTTGGATTATCTACCACTTACTAGCTTTCCATATAGCGCCTAGGGACAATGGCATCTAGAGAAAACCCATCCTCTATAGCTATCCCGGGGTATGAGCTTCTTGAAAGAAAAAAATGGAAAAGAGACAACCCAAACACACAGTCATGGTGCAAGCATAACATTAATTTCTGAAAAGGGCAAATTACTGGGCCATTGCCATCAGATCTTTGGGTAAGGGAGATATTTTATGTCTTAAATTAGTGTGGTGGGTTAACCCTGTCTGGAAGCCAGGTGCCCACCAAAGCCACCCTATCATTCCCCTTTTCAACTGGACAGGGGGAAAAATACAATGAAAGTCTTGCGGGTAGAGATCAGAACAAGGAGAGATCATTCACTGATTACTGTCACAGGCAAAACAGACTCAGCTTGGGAAAACTGATTTGATTGATAATAAACAGAATTAGAGTGAGATAATCAGAAATAAAACCAAATCTTAAAACACTTTTCCCCCACCCCCCTTCTTCCCAGGTTCCACTTCCCTCCTGAATTCTCTACCTCTCCTTCAGTGGAGCAGAGGGGCTAGGACTGGGGGCTTTGGTCAGCTCATCACACATTGTCTCTGCTGCTCCTTCCTCCTCAGGGGGAGGACTCCTCACACTCTTCCCCTGCTCCTCTGTGGGATCCTACCCATGGAAGACAGTCCTTCATGAACTTCTCCAGCATGAGTTCATCCTACAGGCTGCAATTCTTCAAACTGTTCCAGTGTGGGCCTCTTCCACTGGGCCCAGTCCTTCAGGAACAGACTGCTCCAGCATGGATACTCCACAGCCTGCTGGTGGATCTCTACTGCACTGTGCACCTCCATGGACTGCCCCACCACAGTCTTCATTACATTCTGAAGTGGAGTCTCTGCTCTGGTGCCTGAAGCACCTTCTCCCCCTCTTTCTTCACTGACCTGGTGTCTGCAGAGTTGTTCCTCTCATACATCCTCACTCCCCTCTCTGGGTGCAGTTGCACAGTCGCTTTTTTCCCCTTTTAAAATCTGTTATTCCAGAGCTGCTACCACCATCACTGATGGGCTCAGCCTTGGCCAGTGGCAGGTCTGTCTTGGAACTGGCTGGCATTGACTCTGTGGGACATGGGGGAAGCTTCTGGCAGGTTCTCACAGAAGCCACCCTCCCCCCCCTCCCCCAATACCAAAACCTTGCTGTTCAAACTCCAATAAAATAAAGCATAAAACTAGGATGGTCCATGTGGGAATTAGGACACTAATATCTGCAACAGTCTAGCTGCAATAAAAACACCATTAAAAAACAAGACTTTCTTTAGGTGAAAGATATTTATCTTTAGGAGCGAAACGTACCAGCAGGGATTAAATTCAGGACGTGAAATTAGTTCTTTGCAAGAACTTTCTAATTTTAGTAAACTTATCACTGGAGATAGGAAGCACTACACAAACAAGTCACCACCATTTTTTGCACAGTAGACTAGACTGAAAAGAGACAGATGCTTTGATACAAATAAATGTCATTCAAGATGTGTCCAGTTGTTTATAGGCCTGGGACCTAGTGCTAAAGTCACTTTTCTCAGCAGTGTGTCCCCTGAGTGTGGGATGCAGTTTTACATTGTGCTTGGCTGAAGTGTAAGCTTCTCTGCAGCAGTAAAGAGCACAAACTATTTCAGAGCCCTTAGCTTCTAACACCACATCTTCTTTTGCTCCAGAGCAGTCATTCCCCATGGAAAGCGTTAGCATCATTGATGAAGGGACCCTGAAAAAATCTCAATACAACACTATTAGAATCTTCCACATATATTTGCTAAATGTGCAACCCAAAACTAGTTTAAAAACAGATATTCAAGTAAAAGTTGATTGGTTGCTGGCCAGAATAAACACAAATAGCACAGGGTGAAGTCATTGGAGCTGTGTTAGATCACCTGTTTGACAGCGTTTCTGACATCCCAGAATTTTAAAAACAGATTAATCAGGTGGCAAGCACAGTGTTAGTCTCAGATGGCCCCTGTCCACCACAGCAACGTCACTCTTGTCCCCTCCTGCCTTTGCCCCTCCTTCCTCTCCTCTTATCTTCTCTATTTCCTGTTCTCTTGCAGCGCCAGCAGCTGCTGGCAGCCCTTCCTCTCCATTTCCCTCCCTCCCTCCCTGTTCCTAAATCCAGCCCTTGTCCCAGCCCCCTCTTGTGTTCCCTCTCCCTTAGCTTCCAGGCGTTCCAGCCAGATACTTCCTACTTTCCGTTTCACTTGCATCGTGGAAGAAACCCAGAAGACAGAGACACCTCTTGCTTTATTTTGCAATAAAATTCCATTTTCCATCCCACGTGTGCTGCAGGGGCCAGCTCTGTGGGGTGAACTGAGGACACGTGAGGAGTACAGAGGGGCTGCAGACCAGGACACATCCCTGATCCTGTTCCATTTTTGCAACAGATTCTGGCTTCTCCCGCTCCCGTCCCCCCTCAGCGCGGCCTGGGGCAAGGGTCCTGCCTTGGATGTGACATCACTTTGTGTGTCCCCCTACTCACTAACAACTACCACACTTCTATTATGCCAGGAAAACACACCTTTCTTCGTGGAAGCAAAGCCTCCTGCAGTGTCACCTCTGAAGTATTTTGCTTCAATCACTAAGAGGTCCTGCCTGAAGCACCCAGCAATGACTCCATTTCCCTGCGGTCAGCACGCCAAGGTCAGCATCCCGGGGCTGCCCCACTCGCACATCTGCTACAGCAGGCCCTGGCCCCGGTGCCCTCCGGGCCCGGGGGACGAGGCACAAGGGGCAGGAACCAACCAGCCCCGGGGCGGCCCCAGGGGCTCGGCCCGCCTGCCTGCAGCCGGATCTGCCAGGGAAGATCCCGCCTCGGCGTCAGCCCTGATGCAGGAGGCATCTTCCTCCGGTCTCTGGGGAAGGGCTGAAATGTTTACAACGCTCTGGTTTGGCAGCGACGAATATTCAACACAACACTGATAAAAGCATAGAAAAAAAAGAAAAAAANAAAAAAAAAAGGAACTTCAGGCAGTAGCAGTGGCCCGGGTCATTTCCACAAAACACAAAGGAAATAGCCCCGAGCGGCTCCACGGGGCCCACGCAAGGTCCGGCTCCCACCGGGCACCGTCCCCGGGCTGGGTGATCAGAGGGCTTGCGACACACAGAGCAGCACCAGCGCCTGCGGAGGGCTTTTCTTGGGACACTCACTCCGGAGACACAAAACCCCCTCAGGCTGCTGGAGTCCGAAGGCTGCTGCCGCAGTGCTGGGAGGGACCGAGGGCAGGGGGCCTCTCGTCTGTGCCGCGGCCCCCGCCCACCGCCCGGCGCTGGGTACGGGCTGGGTACGGGCTGGGTACGGGCTGGGTACGGGCACTTTGATCCACCAGCTTCCTAAAGAGTCGCAACGGCGTCTCTGGGACACAGAGGCAATTCAGGGGCCTAAATTTAACAGCTTGACCTGATGTCCAGTCTGGTACTATTAAACAATATGAAGTATCTCCGCACCTTTTAGGGTACTTGCTTGAGATCCGTGCATAGTGTTGCCAAATTTATTTTCTCTGCCCTGTCCTTTCATAACTATTTGCAGTCCAGGTTACAAGATGCTATGTGTCCTCTCTGTTTGCCAAGCCAATGCAGTGTAGGGTGGGTTGTCAGCTACACAGAATTTTTAAAAAAGTCTGGCCAACTGCATGCTTGTAGCAAGTGATTCCATACTTTTTTCCAAAGGTCCATACAAAATGCCTTGCATCACTGGACATGCTGATCTAGTTACTACTGGATGTTTTTCAGAATTTCTAATATTATAGCAATAGCAGTCATGTTTATATATTTAAAGAGTCTGCTGGTTTTCATAAAATGTTTCTCAATCATAAAAATGAGGTCTGGGCAGAGAGTTGGTACAAGAGAAGCAGCGTGCAATAGATGAAAATAAGCTGTTCACATATTTCCACGTTTTATGGTTCTGATTTTTTTGGCATTCCTATGATTTTAATGTACAACAGACTCAGACACAAAAAAAATGGGTCCATAAGCTTTTGAAAATTTGAGAATAACTGGTAAGTGGTCAAATGTTCCCATGCTCCAACCATTTTTTTTAGCTCTTCCTCAGTTTGAACACTCACACTATTTGTTAGCAGGCTCAGTTTATTACAAATTCCATATATCTTATGTGAAAGGGATTGGTAAAGAACATCTGCAGCCCATGTCATACCTAGAAAATGGTGTATTTGTCTCCACAGAAATTAATGAGGCTTTACAGCAAGACTGAGATTTCCCATATGATTTTGGATGAGACCTATGTCCGCTTTGACATGATATACGTGCTCTTACAGCTTACAAAACACTGCACTTAGCTGAGTCACTGACCTCATTTTAGTGCAATTGGCTGTTACACAGATGATCCACAGCCTTAACAACTGGTCCAAACAAACCAGAATGGTCTGTAAAGTAAATAAAAATGCATAAAAATGAATTTTGTAATTTTGTTTTCAGTTTACAGAATAACATGAAAAACACAAAAGAAAACAAATTGAGCTCCATTAAAATTTATTAAAGATTTTTTAAAAAATATTGTATCAAATGTATATTCCTTTGATGTCTGAGCAAACAAGATAAAAGCCCCAGTTTATATAATATGAAAGCTGAAGAATTATGTAACCATCCTTGTGCAACTGAAAATAGACACCCATTATCAGAGTTGCAGTTCTTAGTTCTGTCTGTCTGCAACTTCCACATAGCTGTGAAGTTCTCTGTTAAAAAGAAAATGTTTTGACATTTCCCTTGAAACCAGTATATCCAATTCTAGGTTATGAATGTATAAGGATGTAATTGATTCTACTAGTCCCTGAAGCTTTCCTCTATTCTACAGAATTTCTGGGTTGTTCCAAAAATCTAGAATTTGATCAGTAACTGAATCTTATGATGTATAATTACTGTTTTTGTTTTGGCCAAGAAGAACATAGTGAAGATATTTTAAGTTGAAGAGAGCAAAACAGTTCCTTGGCAGTTCTTTCAGATTCCAAGAAGATTACATAATTCCATAAATATTGATGCATTGTCTATGCCTGGAAAAGAAGCAAATATACAGTTTGAACTGTTGCCACAGAATTTCACTGACCATCACTTCAACTGCAGAAACAAAATTCTTCATCCTGACATAATGGCCCAACTCATGTCAGCCTAAGCTTCTCTCAGGAAAGAACTCAAAAACTGTGAATCATCTTTTCAGCTACCCAGTTCTGGTGTCATTGGTCCCTGTGTTGATTACAGCAGCCACTTTTCACACTGAGCTAGCCAAGACTGTCAGAGACTTGGTCCAGTAGCTTCAAATAACTTGACTGCAGCTTACTTTAACCCCACTGCTTCCTGCAGGTACTGAGCAGTTGCAAAAGAGATGTATGAGCCATGATGTAAACCAAAAGGCCTTTGCATGAAAGTGGAGTGCAACAAAAATACCACAAAAGAGAACCAGCCTTATAAAAACAAGGCCGGCACTACTAGCAATACTGACAGGCAGTGAACAGCCTAAAGTCCCATTTAGCTAGCAAAGGAAGTCAGCATCTACCTTTGCTACTAAATACCACCTAGCAGAACAACATTACAAAAAAATACATGAATGGGACTCCTAGAAAATGCTGCGCTATTATTAAACAGCATCAATAAGAAGAGTGATAATAAAAACTTAGCATGTGGTTCTAATGCCCCAAGCCATTCATTTATGGGACTATGCAGATGTTTATTAGCTCCAAATGTGACTTCTAAATTCCTTTTTGTGTTTGCATAAAAGTTCATAGAAATAGTAAGTTGTTCATTATATTTAAAGTGCGCATAGCTCCCGTATCAAGAAGTAAGAGAGAAGTTAATTTCCTGTTTCGCTTTCTGGAGGATATTTAAATGCGTTGGCTTTATGTTCTGTTGGATTTCCTAATCAGAAAGGACTGGGTTGTAGAATGAAATGGCTGGAATGCAATTCTGCTTTGAATTGTTTGTTGGATAAATACAGAACAAGCAATTAGATTATTGGCATTACTTTGATGGCTGTCTTCTGATGACTTTATAAATCCAAGAGCAAAACCGGAGTTATTTGCACGTCTTCACCAAAACTGTGAGCAGGAAGTACAGAGCTATTTTATCAAAATGCTTTTTGCTTTTATGCCTGCATGTAGTACATGGTACCAACTACCCTGTCTTGAGAACAATGAGCCAATCCTACCATCTTATCAAAACACCTCGTTTTGGAGGAAGTTCCAGTGAAATGTATGAGTAAGATTCTGCCTCCATTTGCTCTTCATATGTCCCTCTCAAAGTTCCCTTCCTGCAAAGTCTCCACCCTGCCCCTCTTTCCTGACTGCTACCACAATAGCCTTGCCCTTTATCACCAGACTATCTCTAGCTATCTGCTCAGTAAAAATAGTTGTTTCCTCAGTGCCGTTTGCATTTTACACTGAAAAGGGGAAAACAAATGTCCTGCTTTCATAGGGCGCGATGCGAATGCGGTATCATTCTAAGGAAACCAGTTGCTGATACCATACCCTATGTTGATTGCTTTCTAGTAACAGCAGGTTTCATACTAGCAAAGTTATTTGCTCTTTTGTGAAAAGTTCTCATCCCTCGGCTTATTCTATAAAATAAATATAGTTTTTAAGTTACAGATACTTAAAAATGTATCGAACCTTATTACGCATAATGTAATCTTTTCTATCCAGAGCTCTCACCATGCTCCATTCTGCATAATAGCACAAAATCATCCCTCCTCATTCTATCATCCAGCTTCACATATTTACATTTCAAAAGTTGTCATTAGCTTTGTCTTCTTTTCTTTCCATTCTCATCTCCCTTTCTCTTCCCTTGCCCAAATCTGGCCGTCTCTGCACACAATCTCTTCTGTACCTTCTGAGGTTACTATTACTTTGCAACTGTAGTTCCCTACTCTCTTCCCACATCTGCTTCCTTTCCTCATGCCTTCTTCCATAACAGACTGCTCCTATCTGCTTTGTTCCCTGCTTTTTCTGTCTGAAGCAGACATATTCCATCAAAAAAAAAATCAATAGAAAAGAAGTCTTTAGAGGATGAAGTTCACTAGATTTGTTTTAAATGTCTGCATTAATTCATGATGAATTTTGCGTTAGAAGTAGTCATTTCCATTGACTATGAAGTCCAGCTTTCTGCCTCTGACAGAGTGGAGCACTCAAGCAAAGAGAGGATAATTCCACTCTGGATGTCCAGAGTTCTAATGGTTTAGTAACATTTTCTCAGCTTTTCAGTAATTTCACTGACAGTTTTCAAATATAGATGCCTGGGCCAGTAACCTATGCAAGACATTCAACTGGATCTTCCTCTAGATATTGGTTAAGACCAAACCAATGATGTTTCTCTTTGTTTCTTCCTTTTTCCCCCTTACTCTTCTACATAGTATCTTTGAGATATGGCCCCATTAAGCTGTCATTATCTTGGATCTTTCATACTGTCCACTCCTAGGAAATTATATCCTATCCTATTTGTTCAGAATGAAGCCATAAAAAGCCTTTTCTTATCCTTCCTGTTTGCTCACTTCAGTATAGTTCCTCTATTGAGATACATCTTTTACACAAAGCATAAGTGGCAGGTTCAGGGCCTTAAAAGGAAGACAGCTTTTTTTCACCACACCTGTGGTATTTCATTTATTTGGACGCCAGCCTAACCCACTCATCAAGTTCTCATATAATCAGCTGTGTATCTTCTTTGTTTTCGTGTTCTCAGCTGGCCCTAAATGGTCAGGGGATGTGAAGCAAGAGTCTTGTGAGTATCCATGAAATAATCTCCTTCAAAACCCAATTTAAAAAGCTGAATTATATTTTTTTTTATATACATTTGCTGTGGCTGGAGAGCTAGTATGCCAAAAAAGTGCCTATCATGAGAGTAATAACTATAAAAAGTGATTAATAATTTCTTCCTCCTTTCTCTCCAGCTGTGGAAGAAATAAAGAAAAGAGAGAATTTTGCTTTCCAGGACCAAACACAAAACCCCATTGCCAATATGGTGAACCAGGCTCACAATTTCAGCCTGGATGAAATCAAAGCTTAATGGCTTGGGAACTGGGTCTTTTAAGAAAAAAGGAAAAGGGGTTTTGGCTCTTCTCTGACTGAGAAAGCAACTGAACACCAGGTATCTGCCCTCCTAATAGCAATATAGTCCATATTCCTTCTACCCAGCAGAGGTTCACCGTCTACCTGGGCAAAATTACTCGTGTGCTGAGACATCTAAATTGCCTCTGCCTGAATTAATTCTGAGAGTGGAAACACAGCTTAACCAGATAATTAGCTCTTCTCAAAACTGGCCGAGAAGCAGAGCTAAATTACTTAAGATAAGTGTAACAGTATTACAGCTGGCTGGTACCAAAAGTATTTCTGGCACAATACCGTGCCAGGCAAACTACACAGAGGGCTTGTATGGGCTTTTTTTTTGTTGTTGATACCTATTCCAGTTTTGATGCTACAGCACCAGCTCTTCTCCTTGCTATATATATTCACAAATATTTCATCATTGGGGAGGTAAGAGTGCCTTGCTAAACCTGCAGACAGCTTGCTGCTAGATGTGATATCACTCTCTAATGCCTTTAATGCTGGACATTCAGAAATAAGTCTTCTATTTTTCATGCTTCAGATATTAACATTTGATTTTGTACTAGAAAATGTTGACTTCTGTTCCTGTGAATTTAAAGCCACAGGACAAGATCCCCAGCAGCTTTTAAAACTCCAGTAATGTGTAATACCTGAGAGAGGAGTACTATGAGCTCTGTCTGCTTTCCCAGGCTATGAATGAAATCTGCATTTTTACAATTTAAAAAAGACAGCTTGCACTATGTGCCCAACAGGAAGGGCTCCATTCTAGAGCATCCTGGATGTAGTTAAAGATGCATTTACAGATGTAATCGGCAATGTCCATCCCCATGCTTCTTCCACACTTGTCTGTAACTCTCCAAAATGAGGTGAATGTTGATATCACAGATGCATTGGCAAAGCTGGACTTTTTCCTCAGATCTCTTCCTTTGCTTCCAACAAATGGCTCATATAAGATGCCAGGGGGTTTTTGTTTGGTTTGGTTTTGTGGGGTTTTTTTGAGGCACTTAGTGCTATGCATGCTCTGAATGAAGAAATTATCGGACTTTGGAAGGGGATTTTGCCCCTGTAATAACAATCAGAACAGAATTCTCACAACAGGCTCAACACAATATTGGTTGTTTTTCTGAAGGAAGCAAGAACAAAATCTGCCCCTACCCAGAAGAGAATCTGCAGTGTAACATGCTATGCCTCAAAACCCATAAACACTATGTGTTACCTAAAGAATATTGTCTTCAGCAAGGTCTTATTTTCCTTAAAATTTATTCATGAACTTTGATTTCATCAGACATGATGCAATGTTTGCCTTAAGTCACTGTTTAACTGTATAAATAGATTCTTTTTAATGCATTTAAATTTTCTTGCTGGACTATTTATAGAATAAGAATACATGTATGACTAGTTAATTACAAATGTGAATGGCTGTATTTTAAAGTATTTTTTCAGATTCATACATTAAGATTTTAACCAGAGCTTTAATGAAAAGTTGTTTCCAAACTGGCTGCCGTCAGTGGGCACGTGACTGTAAAACAAAACAGTGTAAAGTTTCAACTGTGACATCTATCTTAGATCTCACTGACTGCCCAGTAAAATCAAGCCAGATAACAGTTCAGCTCTCTGAATAGGCAGTGGATGAAAACACACAGTTCAAGAACACACTTTCAAAGCAAAGCGGTGGAGATTTTTGACATTGTTTGTCTTTTCTGTTCGCTGAGATTATTATTCAGCCCACACAACCAGCAGAGAATGCTGGGAAACAGAGAGCAACTTAGAGTAACATCCCAACATGTGCAAGACATTTTGTTCATCATGCTCTAGAGGAAAAATTCAAGACAAATAGAGAGCCAGCTATGGGTGGTCTTAAGAACTTGAAAAGGAATGTGTTAAGGTAGCACAGCCCTGGAAAACATACCTGTAAGGGTTAATATACACACATCTGTACTACAGGTCCAGCATGTGCATGTGATAGTCACATCCCAACCACATGTGCTGGAGAGCAGAAAGTACGGCATGCTGTGAAAACAAAAGCTTTCTTCTCGTTTCAAATGGCCAGCACACCAAGTTCCATGTCAATCTGCATTTTTTCTCAGGCAATTTGCGAAAGAAGATATTACAGATATTTTCAGCCAAACAGCATGCTAGCAAAACTTTGCCATTATTTCACCAGTTCTTACAGACATTAAGTAGCCCAAGGCATGAAATGTTCTTTGCCATTACAATAGCAATGAGTAAAAAGGAATGGACCGTGCCTATAGACGTAACGCAATGCAACTCGCATATGTCAGCTGTGCTTATTTCCCTTTAAGATGTAATTATTTATGTCATATTGCAGATCAAATCTGAAACTGGGTACCTAGTGTACTAAAAGGTCATTAAAATATTAAATTATGACAAATGCAGCATGTGCTATAAGAAAAAAACCTAGTATTTTAAGAGTTAAGGTTAAAGAGTTCATGACACTGTTATTCCACATATCTCTTTTTGATTGTTGCAGAAGATGCGCTTTACAGTTGCTCTTCTAAAATCAATATTGCTGACCTTTTAGACTGTGAACTCTGTCTAATCAAAGAAGCAGCCTTCTACTTTTTTTTTAAATTTGAACTGCCTTATGTGGTTGCTGTCCATAATCAGTGAGGTCACAAATTTTTTACAGTTCTGCTATAGTTGTATATAAAATGTTAGCATAATGATTATATGACAGTCTGGTATCTGCTGCACTGTTAGCAGCTCCTCTATAGGACTGAAGGAAACCTGAAACATTTGTGCTAGTGGCGATCACAGATTCCAGAGTAAAAATAACTACCTCAGTCTGGAGACCATTTAACAAACTACATTTTCCAACAAAAATAAGTGTCTCCATTTGTTAGGTTTTAACACCCATCCTAGGAACCCTATACAAAATAAATATGAAGTCAGGTAACCTATGGACAAAGTAAATTTTGTGAGACAGCGATTCCAAAGTGTGTGTAGTGTGATTTGGAAATATAAAAAGTGTTTCTCTTATTTCTCAAATGCAGTTAAATTCAGCTTCTCAGCAGAATCCCAGTAAAGTTCAGAGCTGACGAGCAGATAACTTTAATACAGGGCAGCTGCAGTCCCGGTGCCAATTAACAGCCTCAGTCACTTCCACGAAACCCTACTGGCTCCTGATTTACGTGCCTGTACTGTAAAGTCTCTAAACCAATTCCCAAAGCCAAAATAGCGTATGGTCTGTGCAGCAAACTGAAATCTTGCTGGAGTCACAGAGCAATGCCATATTTCAGTTGAAGATTTCAGGATTCCTGTGTTAATAACAGCACACTGAGGAGCTGGTAATGGGAATGTGCTTGCGCATATGCCGCTGTCATTAGATCACCCATTTGTTTGTATACAGATCCCAGACTTCCAAGCTTAGGCTAATTTTAGCTGGACTCAGATGATCCTGCCAGACTTGCTATCCCTTGCTTTGCTAATTATTGCTCAGCACTCTGCTCCAGCTGACTTACCTTTTTCACTGTCTCTGAATTGCTGCCAGGGAGGAAGCAGTGAATGGTGCTTGGGGAGACCTCCTTGTATCTTCCTTGCTGTGTTTTAGTCAGCCTGTTGGGTGCAATCCCATTAACGACTGCCGAAAGGATGCTGCTGGTCATGAGAGGAGTCAGGGTCTGGCAGAACAGACAGAGAGCCACCACTAAGGCCAGAAGGAAGGGACGAGGGCGACAAAGCCTGCGGCATCTGGGGACTTGCCCACAAACCATGGCCTCTCTGCTGACCTCACTTTGCCCTTTGCCACATTGCAGATGCAGTCCGAGTAGCCACGTCTTGCCAGGGTAAAAAAAGTCAAAGGCAGACTTTACCCAAAACTAACATAAATTTTCCCATTTCTGCTGCTGGGTGTTTTCCTGGTGCCAGGCAAGAAGTCACGAATTCCAGAGGAGCAGAGGTTTGGGGAACACCTTCCCGTGGAGGTACTGGAACAACCTGTGAAAAAACAACAAGTGAGCAGCAGCAAACAGCAGCATGCCATGGGGCATCCTGCAAGGAGCTGTGGAGAGCTCTTCCACTCCATGCTCTCAGGAAAACAAACCTGCCAGCAGACAGGTGAGACGCAGAAATCTTCACCCTCTTTGCAAAAGGAACTACTTACTCAGCCAGACAATAGTATTCAAGAAAGCAAGAGGTTAAAGCTTAGCATGTCCTGTCCACAGCTGAAAAAAGTAAGAGAGTGTACCAACTTTGTGAACAATCGTTTGCTGTTTTTTCTCTCTTGCATTCTCAATTCCCACTTTGTTTTTACAGTTTCCTTCATTCCAGTCCTTTTAAATTTCCTCCTTCCTGTTAGAATGCGCAGCTTTCTCTCTAAAAGCGATAATTTATCTGAAAACTGACAGACTACGAAGATTTGCATTTGCATTTGTTTTGTCCAGATTGCAAGTTCAAAGTTAGGTTTACTTACTTGGTTCTTACCCTGTTTGAAGTTTTCCGTTCTCCTCTAATGGGCTGCTGATTAAAACCACTTGGAACAACCCTGGCTCATGATCCCAGCTCGTCTCACACACTCAGGAGGCAGGCACACACACATACACACGCCATCTGAAGCCAGTTGGACCACAGACTTCATATAAATAAGGGCTGGACTGCTCAGAGGGTGGAGCTAAACTGGCTCTGCTCAGAGCAGGCACAGGGTTTGGAGACACAGCCTGAGGTCTGGATGGGGAACGAGAGGTGTCCTCGCTCACGCTGCATGCCTCGAAGCCACCATCACTGCAATTTTTAGAAAACTGCTGTTACAGTGATTAGCCTAATTGAAACAACATTAATATCTTTCAGGGAGAAGCACCTGCAATATTTTAATCCAGATTAAAAAAAAAAGTTGTAAAATAAGCAGATTTACTTGGACATAAGCGTCACTGACAAAGCAGTTGTCAGTAATTTTCCGTAGTAGATATAATAGCTCATAGCAGAATATAAATAAAACTTCTTGCTGATGTCAAAGAGGGAGAGAAAGGAGGGTGGACAAAAATACTCCGATGAAAGCACTTAGTATCTAAGCCACAGAAGGTCTTAGTTACTACTTCCCCCTACTGACACAGGGCAGGGACGAGACAGATGGGAACAGTTGACAAACTCTGTTATCTTTATAGACCAGAACTTCTAATATAATCAAGTTCTTTTAGCTAAAAATATCTGTTTATAAGTCATCTATTTTATCTTCCATCCTTAGTTAACTGTTTTTGAAAAGACAGTTCTTCCTACACTGCCTCATATATAAGAAATGAATGTTGTTACAATAACTTTGAGCCAATCTACACAGTTTGGCAGCTGCAGCAGCACTACCGAATTAGAGGCCTATAAACAGCAAGGAAGGGTAGAGTATATATTTTTTGAAGTGCTGGTTTTCATTCAGCTTTAATTTTTTTTTTCCCAAACAAAACCTATCAGTTTTCAGACAAAGAAAAATGCCATCAAAGTGATTGAATACCTCATGCAGGACCTCAGTGGTCACACATACTGCATTTCAGCTTTATGTCTGGGATTGTAGCTGCCTAAATTAGACTCCTGGGTTATCCTGAGCAAGAAAAGAGTACTCCAATTGCCTGTACACTGCTGTGATAGATGCTTATGAACCACAGAGGAACTCCTGTATTTGCTCTCTGGATCCATGCTGCTTGTGCTCCCTCCTTCCCAGCATACCAGTTCACATCCTCAGGCCCTACCACCAGCCTGGGAGCCACAGTGAGGCCATCAACAGAAAGAGGAGACTTGCTTTATTGTTATAAGGTATTGTCCTGCGGATTTTGGCATGCCCTGATTTCTGGGCCCACAACCACCAGCTGCGTGGGTGGCACTTGCATGGTTGTCAACTTCTCTCAGATTCCTCGTGAGGGTATTTTAGTCAGAGCTTTATGTGCTATTCCTAGAAGACTTGATTAAAACCGTTTTATAAAGATCTGGCTAAATGGTTGCTTCATAATGTGAAGCTCATACCTCCTTGGAGAATCCCACACTAGAACAAAGTAATCTTCTCTGTCCCCACCCCCTGTGCCCTCAGTTACCTTCAGCACAGCAAGTAGTTGTGCTCTCCCTCCAGGCCAACATCATGGTCCCCTTTCAGGCATTCAGGTGGGGTCTTCATCCTCGCCTTTTCCCCAGTGTCTCAGAGTCAATTCATCCTTCCTGCAACCCCAAAACCATTCATGGGTCTCACGACTTCAGGACAAGCAGGCAACAGATGAAGGGGGTATCAGCAGAGGGCAGGTGGATCACTCTTCCTGCTGTATATTCGTGGGAATCAGCCTTCTGTCCATCTGCTTTCCCCAGATGTTCTGAGGAGTGAGCTGGATTTTTCTCTACAATTTGTGGTTTCTTTTCATGACAACAGCATGTACTGCCCATTTCTTAGGATGTAAATACTTTCCTCAATCACGGCTAGAGTACAGTGAACACGATTCTTGTTATCTTTTGAATCAGGATCCCACTACATCTCTGGGCTTACATGTCTACTGACTTACCTGGCCACATTCTGACACTCCAGAAATTAAGTCAGGACTATTGCATATGGGGACTAATTGCCCTGGCATTAACTAGTCATTTAGGAAAAGGATATAGGTGGATAAAGTGCCAGGCCTCCTGGGTCTCAAATTCAGAAGAAAGATTCTTCAATATATGATATTCAAATAACTATTGGTAAGATCAGAAATATCCAGCTAACTGTTTATTTTCACAGGTATATGTGTGTATTTCAGAATTTCTAGCAGAAAGGTATAAATCTCCTCTTTCTGAAATACAAAACAAGTTTAGTATTGATTTCCTGTTTGAGATTCGCTGACCTGTTCCTTCCAGTGCCTGCTCCCATTGCATGGATTAAGGGCTCTCTACTCTGCTTACCTCTTACTACTCCTCCCTTTCACCCAGGACTTCTTGCCCGGCTGCTCCCTACAGCAGCCAGCTACTGTCCTGCTCAGCATGAGGCAAGGTCGTGCAAGGACCTCCTCTGCCAAAAGCAGCAAGCCATGGCCGTCAAGAGTGATCTCCAGTGCTTGCAGCCAGAATCCTAGTTCCATCTGCATCATCTGGAATAGACTAAAAGTGTTTAAAGCTAGCCTGACACAGAAAATGTGAGAGGAAAGTCACAAGAGTTGCTAAAAATTGCCACGGACTGGGATTTGAAAGGACTTAGCCAAGGTTCCATGCAGGCTTGTAATGTTCACTATTCATCATTTCGCTGGGGTTTTAAGCAACTCGGCTCATACACACACAGCTTCCATTTTACACGAGTCTCCATGTTTGTTCAGTGGTGAAAGCTAGTGACCACTGAAAAACTATTTCCATGATCTAAACAGTAACCTGGAAACGTAATTGCCAGGAGCAAGGAGAAAATATTAGGCACAGAAAGTTAACAGGAGTTTAAAGTCAGCTGAATACATACATCTTCTGCATGCTTAACTTCACTCAGAGATCTAACATAAATCATAAATTAATTCTAGGTATAAGTGCTTGTAAGATGAAGTCTTGGTATAAGAAAACCATTTAGCATCAATAATTTCATTGTAGAGAGGCTGCCAAAAAGAAAATATGTTCAAAAAACCTTTTCACAATTGCTCTTTTTCTGGAGAAAGTTTCAAATTTCAAAGCATAGCATCCTAGCAACCATTTCTGTGATAAATGAGATCACATGGAAAATAAGCACAAACGGATAATTTCTAAATTAACTGATAGTCAAGTGCTTGTAATTGTCTGTCATCTTCACAGTGCAAACCTACATGCAATTTTCATTGTTTATGCTCAACTCTCTGATTTTTATTTTCTAGCATGCTAAAAATTGTGCCAAGGGCCATAAATTCTCACTAACTTCAAAAATTAGTTAAAAGCTTCAGGAAGAATAGGCCTCAATAGCACCCTAAATATTCAAGCAAAGCATCTTGTTAAACTGTGCTGGAGAAAGCCAGCTCAGCTGCACCCTCAATGATTTTTTACTTCTCCTTAAATTCAATCCAGGCTGCAATTAGGTTTGTAGTGTCTTTAATCCTGTGTGGTCCCATTATAAACAGTGAATAGGGAAGAATGGCACAAAATGAAGAAAATAGGAAAAAGACATTACTGTTCTGCACATTAGAAGATTTGATACCACCGAAGTTAAAATCAATCCCAGCATAGTAAAAGCCCAGACTCTCTCTCCTTGTCCCATTCACAGAACCCTATAAGACTTAGTGATACTGTGATTTTGCTCCACTCCAGAGATTAAAGATTCATGTCTTAATCCCACTTTGGCTCAGCTCTCTGATTTTGGCTCACAGTGAAAGCAGGCAAGCAGAGAATCACAGAACAGTGTTGGAAGGGACCCTTAAGGATCATCGAATCTAACTCCTGGCCCTGCACTGCACCACACCCAGGAGTCACACCATGTGCCCGAGAGCACTGTCCAAACACTTCTTGAACTCTGTCAGACTGGTGCTGTGACCACTTCCCTGGGGAGCCTGTTCCAGTGCCCAGCCACCCTCTGGGTGAAGAACTTTTTCCTAATATCCAACCTAAACCTCCCTGACAGAACTTCAGGCCATTCTCTCGGGTCCTGTCACTGGTGACCACACAGAAAAGATCAGTGTCTGCCCCTTCTCTTCCCCTCATGAGGAAGTTGTAGACTGCAGTGAGGGCTCCCCTCAGTCTCCTCTTCTCCAGGCTGAACAGGCCAAGTGACCTCAGCCACTCCTCATATGGCTTTCCCTCAAGGTCCTTCACCATCTTTGTGACCCTCCTTTGGACACACTCTCATAGCTTTATATCTTGTATTGTGGCACCCAAAACTGCCCACAATATTCAAGGTGAGGCTGCCCCAGTGCAGAGCACAGCGGGACAATCCCCTCCCTTGCCCAGCTGGCGATGCTGTGCCTGATGCACCCCAGGACACGAGTGGCCCTCCTGGCTGCCAGGGCACTGCTGACTCAAATTCAACTTGTCACTGGCCAGGACCCCCAGGTCCCTTTCTGTGGCACTGCTCTCCAGCCTCTCATTCCTCAGTCTGTACATACACCCAGGGTTGCCCTCTCCCAGGTGCAGAATCCAGCACTTTCCTTACGTCTGCTTCTGCTCTTTCCCTTCCTCTTTTCCTACCTGGTGGTGCTGCTCATTAGATCTTTCATGAGAAAGTGCACAGCTGGGTTGTTTTCCGCCATGTGAGGGAATTGAATTGATTCTTGGAGAGGTCCAGTGGGCCCTCATGCTGGTACAGGTTAAGCAGCAGGAGAACATTAGTGAAAGAGGATGCAAACAGAGGAAAGGAACAGGACCTTTTAGGCAGTGGCAAAGCTTGATCCTCAGCTCACCAGATTGCCAAACCTACCAGCCTCCCTAAAGTTTAGGTAGAATTTGGGCCAATTGAGTTATTTGTTCAGAGGCATCTCTGTATCTCAGCCATGTTCTTCACTACTGTGTTTTGGCAGAAGTGTTACAGTGAAACAGAGGTATCTATTTATTAATATATTCATTTATTAATATTGTTAATAATACAGCACGTTGCTTGACACAAGGATACAGGAAAGCATTTGAAGACCAAAAACTTGGAAATATACTGGTTCCTGCTTAAAAGGCAAATTTGAATGTCATGAGGAAGAAATCGATCGGCAAATTCTCTGTTTCTCCCTGTCTACAGTTACTTGCTGACATAATCCCCTTGCAGCAGTTATTCAGAGATAACAGAGATTTATGGATTTTATAGCCAGTTTGATGGCTCAGATTCACTGGTTACTGCTGAGAAATGGATAAGAATCAGTGGTAATCAAAAAGTGCCTAGATAGGCTGCAAGAACGTGGACATTTGTCTTTGGGTATGCTGAACAGGAACAAAGTGAAATACCTCATGACCTCTGACAGCATCTGTGTTCCTTTTTACTTTAAGTAATTATTTTATTTTGTGATGCATCACATCATTTCTCTGGCATCTTGCTGGTCCCCCTCTTCTTCACGCTTCAGGTCAAAGCATTTGAACTTTCATTCTCAGGTCTTCCTCTTCCTACAGACTTTTTCTAATTGTACCTCTGTTGTCTCTCAAGATCATTCTCTTATTTTAACACAGTGAATAATCTCTTTCTTTAGGTGATCTAGATCCTTCTTATTGTCTTTCAGTTACATTTTCTGGGTTTATTATATGAGAGGCATTTGCACAAATACTTTTCTACTTTTTCATGCACTTCTGTTGCAAGCAGAGCTCTTCACTGCCTTGTACCTGCAGAAGGGCTCTGAATGCACTCTAAGTGCTGCAGAGTAGTATTTTCCTTGCAGTTCTTCCTAGCTGCATATATTCAGGTGAAAATATTATCAAAATGACCAATGGGAGTGGAAAGAACACGAGAATACCAGTGTCATTGACTCTGTCCTAGCCACTCCATGCCTGCTCAAATGATATCTGCAACGAGGGTATCCGTACTCCTCGCCAACTGCTGCGTGTATGGGAACAACTGCCCCACACCAGGCCTGTGCCCTCCACCCTTAGCAACAGATCAGAAAAGCTCCCATGAGAAGGAGGTGGAGAGAAGGAGAGCAAGAGGTAGGTATACCAGTTTGGAG
Source organism: Mohoua ochrocephala (assembly GCA_013398855.1). Lineage (NCBI taxonomy): Eukaryota > Metazoa > Chordata > Aves > Passeriformes > Acanthizidae > Mohoua > Mohoua ochrocephala. The sequence continues at coordinate 106,942 of VZTA01012230.1, read as the reverse complement.
GCTACTGCAAAGGGGAAAGATCAATTCCTGAGTTAGACCTCCAGAGTGAGAGCATGATGTATCCTAAATAGCAGCCCATGCAGTGGGAATGTGTGATGCTTGCAAGCCAGCCATGGAGTTGGTTGAACAAGAGCAACAAATAGGAAGGAAAGGATCATTCTGTAAGGGCATTTTGCATAGGGAAGAGAAGCATTTACAAATGTTTTTAATTCTATTGTTCAACATTCTGCGTTTTGTTTGTTTTTGAAGTTAATTGTTCTAGTTTCTGTTTCAATAAACTCCAAATATAGAATTGAAATGTCATAGTCCTCCAGGTCTTGTCACAAGATCTTTCCTCTTCTTCTGTGTAAACGAAATAATTTCATTGCCATGTTCCCTTTTCACTTTAGCCTGGCCTTATTATGTAGGTAGCCAAGACTAGTGGGGTACTTATTTTTTTCTCCTATTCTACACCATAAGTGGACCCAAAACAGTCCAAAAATGAAGAAAGCCAAGGTCACCCAGAAATTCACGTCAGTCATCCCCAAGCACTGTTTTTTTAAACAGTTGCCCTTCAGAAGCAGTTTTGGTTTCAAATAAACTCACTTTAAGAAGATGCAATAGAAAAATACAGTTAGACTCCTCGTTCCATAAACACTCATCTTCCCATTCACCCCCTGAATTCCTGAAACTGTGTTTGATTCTGTCTCCTTACCTTTGGCTGCCTTTCTTCCTTTTCACTGCCTGTAGGATAAGGAACATCCTCTCTTTCTTTAGCAAAGTCATTGCTTTGCTGAGACCACTCACAGACTTTTGCATGACTGTCCCAGTGTCTTCGAGGTTCAGTGGTCCTCTGATGCAACTCTGAAGCAAGGAAACAAATGAGTCTCCTACAAGCACATTTTGTCGCCTCCATTGTGTCCATTACAGAAGGGTATAAGGATCTCAGGTACCTACAGCTGTTTGTGCTGTCCTCTAGATGATTTAGTCCGTGCTGGTGCAGATGGGGTGCCTGCCACCAGCAGGCTTGACAAACAAGCTCTGTAGTTTTGGACCAATTTTTCCCGGTGCCAATCATTTCAGACATTTTGGTCATTACATTTTTGTTCATCCCAGTACAGTAAATATCCATGCAAACATAAAAGTTCAACCACATCATGGCCTCTACTGAGTTCAGATGAGTTCATATGTGTGGATGTTTTAGGCACAAGGGAACAAGAACTTGATTTTTTCCTATCAAAAAGCTTTGTACTGATGGATATTTGTTTAACAGAGCTCTTCTGTTAGCAAGGAGAGTTTTAAGACAACCACATTACACAGAAATGTTGACTAAATGCTCAACTGTGCCTCTCAAGGCACCCATAGATTTAACTAACCCCATCAAGGCCAGACATTATTGTATATACCAGGGTATATAACAGTTTATAACAGTTTGCTGCATTCTCGTGGTGCTGCCAGAATATACAATGAGCCAGCACAGAAATGTGTCTCCTGGGGCACTTCACATATTGTGAACATACATGAGATATTACTGTACAAGTGAATCGAATACCTGAAGATGCAAGACATGCTATTTTGTTGTTCTTATGGATAGGCAGGAAGAGATAACAGCATCCTTCTGAACTTATCGATCTGATTATAACCGTACAGCTTCTCTCACAAGTCCAGCTGCCACAGCATGATTGCTGCAGAACAAGATAACAGCAACCAATGTGGCACAGAAGTTACTTTAGAAATACCCTTAAGTACATTACATCTTTTAAGCGCTGACTTTTGACAACCTCCTCAACATGCTATTTCTGAAAGTAAAGCTGAAAATTAGATTTAACCATTTTCAGGTCTTACAAAGCCGGGTGGCCTGAATAAACGGAGTGAAGGAGGCCACACGGAAGATCTGCATTGCAGCTGGCATGAGGTCTGGCGAGTTCTTTGTGTCCTGCCCCATGCAGAGTCACCACAACCCCTCTCAGTTCTGGCCTCATGGGCTGCACAGCTTGCTCAAAACGCTCCTGATGGGCTTGAAAGCTGAAACTGGGGAGGGCCGTCATGCAGAACCGCTGTGACACGGCAGGCGGAACCGCTGCGGTACAGCTGGGAGGAAGCTGCACATCACACTGCCAGTGGGTGATCTTGGCCACTTTGATTAAACAGGTCGTGTGTAAAACTAGCACTCCAGGCAAGGGTCTGTTGAAAACCCAAGGTTTAAGGAAGTTATTGCTCAGGTCTGAGCGATCTAAAATGTTTTGCTGTCATTTTTCTATACTTCACGCATAATTTGAATTGTCTAGAGGGGCTGAAAAGTGAATAAAAGTGGTTTCGTTCATTGTCTCATTACTGGTTTGTTGGAGTCTGTCTCTTTTGTGGGTTGTTTTGTTATATTTTTTAAATATGGAGTTATGTTCTATGACTAGAAGTAGTACTCAGGATTTGACTTTGAAAAAAATTAAAATATAGCCAAAATATAACCAAATCAGAATTGCTCTGAAATACAGTAGGAAGTAGCCGAATAATTTTTTTTATTTAATCACTATTTCTGTATAACTACATTTTGATGAACCTTTAAAACTAAAGCATGTTAAAAGAGACTCTTTGCTTTGGAAAATAATGTAAAACCAGGTAGTGCCAACACTGAAAATTCATAAAATGTATATAAGGCCGGTAACTAATTTGCTTGTTTTAAATCAGTCTTTGGAGAGAGAATTACAGACAATTTTTGGGATTGTTTTAAAATCACACTATCATTAGCTAAATAGGAAATGAGGTTACAGTTTTATAATGTGATGATGTAATTACTATAATATGTTGAGGTGTTTCCTTCCTTCATGAGTTTAAATATGACTGCTTAGGAGTCAAACAATAGGGAAGAAGAAAACTTTGAATCTTTTCTATTATAAGGCTTGTCAGCCTCCAGAGAGAGATATTTTCAGTACATTCCTTTCACCCTCTTGAAAGAAGTCTTTAAGTCAATAGCTGTGGGTGAGTGTTTGGAAAGCACCTTCAAAATGAAAAGTACTTCAGCATTGGAAAATCTTGAACATTAATGCAGATACTAACCAAAACACCTTAATGTTAGATTTTTGTCTCTTTTCTGTTTTTGAGAATCATCTTTCATTTTCCTGTCCTGGGCTAAAACTTTACTGAGATGTTTTCCCAGTGTGTATTTTAGACTGTATTTATGTCTTACAAGAACAACCCACAATGTTATAGGCAGAACTGTTCTGGTATAAGTGACACTCTCAAAGGTAATCATTACTTCTGAAATCATCACTTCTGTGTGCAAAGGCATGTAAGCTGTAATTCTTTGTCTAAGAAAATTTCTGCTCTGGATTAAAATGATTAATACGTAATTTTAATTTTTTTAGGACAATGTTAAAGTAATTCCTACCTTAACTTCTGCTTATTCCTCAGTTCCTTAGCCATTCCAGTAGTATCAGGCTACCAACAAGATCCCTGGGAAATGTATGGGATACCTTCCTAAATTAAAACAAGGGATTGGTCATCACTGCTGACTGTAGAACTGTTTCATTTTCCAGACCTGACCAAGGGACACATTTTTATGGCCAGTTTGTTCAACTATTGGCTTATCCATCAATCTATAAAATGTGCTTTCTTTAAAAGCATGAGATTAGTTTAGCCCCAAATAACATGACACAGAGATTAAACACACTTTTAAATAATTTCAGTCAAGAAGAACATATCCAGCTGAATTCATCACAGCAGAAACACACCGGCTTATCTTTTTTTCAAGCAAGCTACATAACTGAACATTTATTAGAACAATGTTTAAATATGATGAGCACTTATTTTTACACGCCAACCCCTAGTAACAATGTTATTTTAATCTGACAAAAAAATAGATGACAGAGCTGTAAACAAAATTTCTTTTACTAACACGGGGAAAACGATTCCTGTATATCTAACAAAAAAGGATTCCCTAATTCCATAGCACTTCCCTGACTGACCCCTTCCAGCACTTAACTACACTTAGGCTTGGAAAGTTTATCCAAACATCTGTCCCACGTGTCCTTTTCTGAAAACAAATCGTAAAACTTGCTTTGAAATTATAAAGCTACAACCTTGCAGGCAGAAGAAAGATAAAATTATCTTCACATTGCTCCCTGTTTCTTTCACTAATCCTCATGTGTGCAAATACAGTATAACTTCTTTATTCTTCCAGAAAAAAAGGCTTACTACCACCTTAACTAGGAAAACCAAGTGTCAAGTAAATAAATATACGATGCTGTTCTGCAACAAAGATTCCTCAAAAATTTGACATTTTAAAAGAAAGATATATAAATTGTAGCTGAACAACTGCATCTAATCCCTCCATTGTTCTCTTTAACTTGAATAAAACTTCTAATTGGCAGTAGCCACTTAGAAGAAGGCACAAATAGGTATTAGGCCTTTAAAAATATGAACACAGTTATGGATCCTAACGTTCGTCATTTTCTACTGCATTAGGTAGATTTCTTCTACAGTCATAAGCAAGTATTTCTCTATTTGCTTGTTTTAACGTAGGGTTTTTCTTTTCCATACCTTTAGGATTTTTTTTCAGGACTGAACAGGAATAAGGGATAAGACTCCTATCCCTATAAAAAGAGAATACAGTTAGCATGCAATTAAAGCCATGTTTGTAATAAAGACTTTAAATCTATAATGAACTAATGTAGGAAGTTACTGGGTTTTTTAAAATATAAGATGTATGGAAGGACAAGCCTGAAAGTAGTAGTCATGCAACTTGTTGGCAACTTTTGCATGCTCAAATAGCTCTGAAATACAAGATTTATCTAGAGGAAAAAGCTGCTGTTTGTCTTTATTGAATACTATATCAGTATAAAAGCAAGATGTGGATTTGAAAGTGTTAAAAGGAATATTACTGTAAATTGGTATAGATACACTGAAGTGTGGCGTTTTTCTTCTTTTAGTTACATTATTCTCAGAGCATTTTAGTCAAAGCAGGAAGAAGTAACAAAACTGAAGAGACTATGTTCATACAGTGTGGCCTAAGTTTATTCGTGTATATCCTGAAGAGAGTGTAGAAACTCAGAGCCTTGTTCCTCTTTCAATTCTGCTTCTCAGAGATTTTTAGTCTAAAAAAATTGAACTCTCTGCTATCAAGGTGAAGGCCACCTCTGTTGAAGAAGAAAAGTGTATGATCCAGACATTCCAGCAGAATGAGGAGGGAGATGAAAAAAACTTGCCAAGAAAAGCCAACTCACAGTGGAAAGTACCTCCCTAGTGAGGGAGAACAGAAAAGTGAAACAAACCTCAGAATTTCTGATCTTTACTGCGTGCGGTTGAATAACATTTTGCAAAGTTCGGTAGAGAAGAATGCAAATTATCCTGTGCTATTCAGAGAGACAACCTAGTGGGATTTTCAGATTAGTATCCATGAATGTATTTCCTCTCCCTTTTGCATTTCAGATCTAGAATAAACAAAACCTACAGCTCCTCAGTACAAACGGACAATACTGTTTACGAGGAACAGACAATGTTTTGTTCCATTACAGCCCTTAGCACATTGGTTCTCAGTTTGTGGTATTACAAATGCCCCTCATCCTAAAAGTTCGCCCAAATGCTGGAACTGAAAGAAACTGCACTGCCTAATGCTGAAGGTCGCCTAACCTAGTGTCTGGTATCAAATGGCATTCAATGAATGCCAGAGGATTTTAGGACTGTCAGAGGCAACCTGGAGCACTTCCCTCATTACAAACTCTCGAGACTTTTACCGATCAGTCTTCAGTGCGTTTCTGATCCAAGTATCTTGGCGATATGTCCCATTTTGTAATGTAAGCATGCCACATGTGAAAAAATGTTGCTCATTTTTTCATTTTGTACTGGCTACCTATCTACTTCTATCAAAACACACACCTTTTCCACAACACTTCTGAATTTACAGATCCCTGTTGGAGCTCCCTCATGGAGCTGCCTCCTTCCCATCCAGAAAAGTCCCAGACAATTCATCTGCTTCTCAGCTGTGCTGTCATTATACAGCTTTGACCCTCCGATTTGAGCCTTTTCCTAGCTTTGCTGCCTTTTTCTAAGAGCAGACCAGAATTTTACACTACGTTGAAATAAGTGCACCACTAATTTACACAGTGTAAAACTGTTTTCTGTTTTACTCTTTAGCTCCTACTGAGTCATTCTCAGCACTTACGTGACCTGCTGCTGAACGGTGAGCTGAGGTTTCCATAAAATTACTAGATAATTTCAAAATCACTTTCCTACATAGCAATAGCTACTTCAGAGGACTCAGCTGCAAGTAAGGTGAGATCTAAGTATTATTTTATATATTATTTTATATCTACATTATTTTAGCAAAATGTTGAAATACATTTTCCACTTTATCAGACAGTCAGCGTCATGAGATTGGTCTGATGCTTTTAGCGCTTTCCATTTTTGTTATTTTTGAGAAAACAGCATGCACACAATCATCATGTTACTATTCAGGCTTCTTTAACTGATCCCTCACGTACCTCTTGAGCAGCAGAGTCCTGCTCTTGTTTAGCAGCGTGTGTTGGGGATAATGCTAATTTATTCCTTTACTCTTTATTGCCCTATTTTGCAAATAGCAGTGTGGATGTCCCAGTTAAGGGATGCCCACTCCTCAACCAGTGCATCACTGTTTTTTAAAGAAGCTCTAATGAGAGACTTTGCACCTGTACTTGTCTGCTCAGGGAAGTGTCCAGCAACTCTATTGACCGTGAGGCATGAACTCTCTCAATATGTAACTACTCACACTGCCCGGTGCTTTCACAGTCTAATCACCTCCTGACCTGTAAGCTTCTCTTGCAGGCTTCCTATTTAGAAAACAAAACAAAAGTATGTACAGGTTTTATTGTTCTACATCTTTGACTTAGGTATTGCATTTTTTCCCACATTTTCACATTTGTCCATTTCTGTTTTCTTGACACAAAATAATAATTTCCTAATAAGGACAAGGATAAATTTTTTCCTCTTGTGAGTTCATGAATTTCTCAGTGAAAAAAAAAATTCTATTTTCCAATGAAACAGCGATCCAATGTTCACACTAAAAATTGAAATTTTAATTTGTATTTGTAGTCTTGGTACTATCTTAGGCATGGTTACCAGCAGAGTGAGGGATTTTGCTGTATACAGTCTTATTTCTCAAGGAATTTAGTTCGTAGCCCTTGAGACATTCAGTGTAAGGAGAGTCTAGATTACTGGTTGCTTATTTAATTTCAATTTATAGCATGGCACCAGTTTCCCGCAGAACAAACACTTTGTTATCTCCGCTGTCTCAACAGCTTCACTTAAAACCAGATATTCGAGTCTTCAAGTGGTTTTTTAGACTGAGATTTCCACAGAAATATATACACAATGGGTTCAGTTCCCAGTTTCAAGGGAACCTTAGTTAACTGCTCCTTGCTGTTTATTTTCACCAACTTCTATCCTATTCTTTTACCAAAGTCTATTTATCATCCATAATCACATTTCCCTTCTTACACATCTACTTTTCCTGAGTTCATGGACTTTAAAAGCCTGCTTTTTTCATTTTGAAAAAAAAGCATGCTGTGACAGAAGCCCGGTTTCATTCTCTGCACATACTCTTATTACTAATGGACCTATCTGTTTTTATTCCCTTGACACTGTTTGCACAGTCATGCAACAGAACACTGCTTCTCTCCCTCTCTTCTCCTCCTCTTCGTGGGTCTGGAAAGCTACCACGTGACAGCCACAGTCTTTCAGCCTAACCCAGGGCTGAAGCAAAATCTTTATTCCAAAGGGAAAGTGTACTTTTTTAATAGCGGAAAGAAGGAGGAAGGAAAAAATAGGCATAAACCTCATGTTTCTGTTCAGTGCTGCTGCATTAAAGAGCCACAGAAAAAAAAAAAAAGGAAATTTGTTTGTGAAACCATTTCAGAGGGACAGACCTTTTTTTGACAAATGTACAGAAAACATTACTCTGAGGAGTTGAAGTTCTTTTATTTTACACCTAATACAATTCAAATTTAAAGGATTACTTGCACAAAAAAATAAACACATTTGGTATAAAAATTTATCATCACTTTAACACCTTTTTTTCTTCTTATGGCCCCCGCCTTCTCTGGAGCAGAAACATATAAAGACTAATGGCACAAGTTTGTTTTATTCTACAGCAATTTTTTTGTTTTTACATACTCAAGTACCCTAAAGGACAACAGCCCGCTGTATACAAGAACCATTTTCTTCAGCCTGCTGAATTAAGTTTCATAAAGAACCAAAGCTATAAAGGCATTTTAAAAACCACTGTCTCTTTTTCCTTTCAGAAGCACTGACTTTTTGCACTATTAATATACATAGTGTTACATAACAGCTCTTGAGTACAGTACATGCAGCAGAATATATCTGTTGTATATAAAACATACATTTAAAATCTTGACTTATCGGAATTTTTGGAAGATTGAGTAATTGTAGAATGCCCACTGCTTAGAGAAAATGGTTTGATAGTACAAATGTCTGCATATGTTGGCCACTGGAACAATCCAAGGCTCACTGGAACAGTATCTGTAGCACATCAAGGTGCATAAGTAATTTACCTACAATATTAAAACACAGCTTAGCAAAACCAATAGTTCAAGATCTTATGACTGGGGGCTGGAACTAGAAGATCTTTACGGTCCTTTCCAACCATACCATTCTATGATTGCTATGTTACTCTTCAGTGGTTGCAAGGAAGTGTGGTGAGAGCTGCCCCTCTCCTCCCAAGTCCTTTAAAAAACCTTTAGTATGCAATTTGTTTTCCAGATGAAGAAACTTATTTATGTCTACTGCCTCTTCTCTTCATTGCAGCCGTACACTGTGGACAGTACCATTTCCCTTTCGGCGCTTCTGTCAGTCCAACACATCCATAGTGGAACCACTCAATAGGGCACTGTAAAAACAGAGTTAAAAGAGAGGGTTTGGGACTTGGGCTTTTTTCAAAATGCCTGTCGCAAATACAATTCTATGAAAATGAAACATGAGTGGGAAGCATAGATGCTGCATTTCACACCAGTCATAGGAAAAAACAAGGAGAGAGAAGGATCTACAACATACACCCAATACACAGAACAAAATGATAAAAATTATAAGAGTCATATATGGACTCATATAACAGAGCAAAATAAGTATGTTGTGCTTTGAAATACTTAATTTGATGAAGTAATCTTATCACTTGCTTCTGTTTAAACGTAGTTTCTCAGTAAATACGTGATTACATACAACTGTTCTTTTAAAACTTTTTTATTTGGAAAGGACAACTGTTTTTAGTAGTGACACAGCTAAACATTTACAGAAATAAAGGACATTTTGAAGCAGGGCATTTTTGAACCTAGCAAGGGCTAAAGGAATTGAAAAGAACCTGAGCTGTGTGGAGAGATGAGGGGAAGTTTCCCGAAGGATGGTTCAAATCATATGCACTTTACTCTAAAAAACTCTACTCAAAAACAAACTGTAAAAAAAAAGTAACTCCTGCAAGCAATAGTTATATGCACAAGCCTCTCATGAACCTTTTGAACTTTGTTACTTACATCTTGGTTATCACAGCCTACCATTTCACCATAGGACACCTAGTAAAATAAGAAAAAAACCCCCTATTAATAATCATATTACTAGTTGAAAGCAATCAACATTTTCAAAGGGCCAACATTCAAATTTCTTCCTTTGAAGAGTTTTTCCATTAACAGCAGTAACAACATTTTCATTTTACTTTTGTTACACAACCCAAAAACCATCATGTTCATAGTGAATTGATTTTCAAAAACAGTTTATGCAAAAGAATATACACCCGCATATTTCAATTGGATAAAAAACTAAATTCATTGCGAACCCCCTCAGTTTTTAATTTAATTATTCCTGAAGTCTCCATTACCAGATTTAAAACTCTCCAAGGATATCACATCGCTAAAAAACTGACTATTTTTAGCTTCATCAGTTGAGTTCATTATTCACATCACCAGTAAGCAAATAAAAACAGATCAGAACTTCAAGAGTAAAAATCTAGTTTTTTAAAATTAGCATTCAGAGAAGGAAGTTCAGCTACATCAAAACAGCAGCTGTAGTTGTATTTCAATTTAGAGGCCATCCTTACCTGATTACAAATACAGTAACGTGGCTCATTTGGATCATAGGTCCAATCAACCTGGCTATTAGAATCAGACTCTGGTATTACTGCTGTTTGCTGAGACAGTTCTTGTGCCAGTGCAGATGAAGAAGAACATGATGATAGAGAGGAAGAAGATGATGATGATGAGGACTGCTGACTTGAGGATTTGTTGTTGTTTCTGAGGAAGAGTGGAAAAAAAAAGGAAAAAAACAGCATACATGATTTATTTCCTGCCAAGTGAAAGAATCACTAAACAAGTACTTCATTGACTCTGAAATGCTGCAGTATGTAAATCCCAAAGCTATCATTCACTATCACATTTCATTCAACCACTGCAAGCACTGGAATGCACCCACTGAATGCTCTTGGAAAAGGAAACAAGTCGTACCAGCTAACAAGTGCAAGACACGCTGTTCTAATCAATGGAGTTTAACAGCTCTAAACTGTCAAGTGGCTTTAACAAATGCTTTTCTTCACAACATTTTCCATCAACAGCCTTGGTGTCAAGTCCTTACAAAAATTATGCTACCAATAAACCAGGAATTTACATATAAATAATGTCATATGTCATGTACAATAGATAACTGTTTTGAAGATGACTGATTGTCTGTTAATCTCCACTCAAGCATCAGCAATCACTCCATAGGAATGGTGCCAGAATAAGAATTATCTGCTTTTGCTTATAGGTCAGACCTGGCACCCAAGATATTCAGAGATGAAAAATGCTTCTAAAACAGCTTTATTAACTGAGCTGTGAACACACACAAATTTGAATGAAGAAAAAAACTCAAGTCAATTTAAAAAGATAAGCATTTTGAGACAAATTCTTTCAAGTACAAGTCCTGATTGTTGTCACAATGTGTTGTGACATTGTGTTGTTTAAAACGTTTTAAAACTTCATTTCAATCAGAAATAAAATTCATTCCCTGTTCTAGATGGTCAGCCATTAGAAAGTGTCATGTTTACTTAAAAATGGCATCAAACAGATCTCCAGATTATTTCAAAACCACCTACAAACCATTACACAGTAATTCCCAACATTTGCTGTTAGATCAAATCTCTCCAAAATACAGAAAAATAAGGGAAAAAACTTGACCGTATCTCAGATAAAAAAACGAATCAAGACATTTATTTAAAAACAGAGTGAGTTTGCTTAAAGAAAAAGAAGTGGGAGGACTAAAGAACACAGCTCTGAACAAAAAATGGCCAACAGGCAGTAACTATCTTCTGCTGATTCCCTCTCACAGATATTAAATACAATGTATTTCTAATATGGCCCATGACCTTTTAAAAGAAAGCTTAGCTGTCTTAAAAGTTATAATTGCAGTCAACAAGTAAGAAAACCTACTTGCTTTTTCTGCCACTTCGTGAATCTGTGGTTGATGAACTTAACGTCTGAGTTAATGTAGATGCCAGAGCTGATGACGAATATCCAGCTGAATCTCTGGACAATGAAAATTCTCTTCCAAGCTGAAAATCATTGTTCTTAAATGCTTCATAGCTGGCTTTTAGACTGGATGTTCGTCTTCCCTCCTTCATCTGAAAGGAATACTGATATTGCATCAGATTACACAGTAAAGCTCCTACATAAGAAATACCAGGCTGCTAACTGCTAATGATTTGCACAGGTTCACTCATTACCTTGTTAATGAACTTAGGTATAGAAAGCAGTTAAATGTGTGAGAACATCCTCCAGGAAAGGCCAGAAAACAAGCTGTCCCTTTAGGCAAGTTACAGGGGATGAAACTGTGGCATATAAACAAAATTCTAATATAAGAACTGAATCATATCAGCTGAAAATAATCATGGGAATTCAGATTTAAAAAAAAAAAAAGGCAGTCACTAGCCCTTCTTCTTAATCTTAAGCAGATGGCAGAATGAAAAGAATATTTTGACATTACCTGTGCCGTGGCTTGCACTGCTTGAGCTGCTGCCATGGTAATTGCACCGGCCCCGGATCCTGAAGATAATGAGCCCAGGTTATATGATGCCAATGGTTGAGAAGAGTTTGTATTGTATGCATTGTTTGAAGAGGATGATGAATTACTGTTTCGACACCCTTGATGAATAGAACACATTTATGAAATTCAAAATGAAACTAAATTCCTTTGCATTTTAAGAAGAGTTATATGACAACCAGTGAAAGAGTAGGAACTCCATTTACGCATCAGAGTAGTCTAATCATTTGGAAAAAAGGTTTTAAAAGTAATTAGACACAGCCAGCACTTGTTTATGGGGGGGGAAAAAAAAGAAGTTTGTTCCCTATCTATCCTCATGTGCAAGGAGTCCTTTTAGAAAGACAGCTTTCACTATCATACTCAACTATCGAAGAACAGATGCAGCTGCTATACCTACGCCTATACTGAAACAATGCTCACTACTGTAACCATCAAGAAGAGGGTAAGAATTCGACTATGTACCTATACGGTTTCTGAAGTAGAACTTGCAACAATCTTAATTCTAAAAACTACAGACCAGTTTTAATGCAACACAATTTCCAGGGTCATCTGCAGAATGACAGCTGCTCAAATATAGCTACATTTTATTTGCAGCCTCATGTGAAGTTTCTTCAAAAGAAAATTCTAATAGACATGACTGAAATGACTTAAAACTGACAAACATTACTGAATTCCAAAACATAAGGTAGTTGACTTACTCTAACTCCCTAGTCTTTTATTTTCAGAAAAGAAACAATGAAACACCTTAATACTGAGAATAGGCAGAAAGGTTTAGGTTTTTATAGTCACTTTTCAAAAAGACTTTTCTCCTCTTTTGACACAGACAACAAATGAAAGAATTTTATTTTCAGACCAACTCCTAAAAAAAAAAAAAAGGTCTGAAAATTCTTTTCCCTTACTTTGGAACTTGTTGTATGCATTTTTTTCCCAAAATAATGCATCGATCTCTTATATTTCTACTGCTGAGTGAATGAAACTGTACTGTTATCTTCCTCAAAGTGTAAATAAAAAGAAACAGCCAACATACAGCTGTTAAATGACAACTAATCAGACCCGCTTCATGGACAACACAGATGAATAACAATGCCTGCAATTTCTCATGTTTCAAGTGACTGAAAATCCCAGGGAAAAGGCTCTGAGCCTCTGATTGAGGACTGGCTGAATGGCAGACCCCAGAAGGTCATTATTGATGGCACAGGGTCTAGAAATTCCACAAAGGGAAGTGCAGTGCACCTGGGGAGGAATAACCCCATGCGCCAGCACAGGCTGTGGGCTGACCTGCTGAAAAGCTGCCCTGTGGAGAAGGACCTCGGGGTCCTGGTGGACAACAAACTCTGTGAGCCAGCAGTGTGTCCTTGCGGCCAAGAAGGCCAATGGTGTCCTGGGATGCATTAGGAGGAGCATCGCCAGCAGGTTGAGGGAGGTGATCCTGACCCTCTACTCAGCCCTAGCAAAGCTGCATCTGGAGTGCTGTGTCCAGTTCTGGGCTCCTCAAGACAGGAGAGACATGGAGCTCCTGGAGTGGGTCCAGTGGAGTGAAAAAAAGATGATCAAGGTACTGGAGCATATCACTTATGAGGAAAAGTTGAGGGAGCTGAGCCTGTTCGGCCTCAAGAAGAGATGACTGTGAAGGGACCTCATCACTGTCCACAACTATCTGAAGGGAGGGCGTCAAGGGAATGGAGTCAGGCCCTGCTCAGCGGTCTGAGCAACAGGACAAGCGGCAATGGGCAGAACCTGATGCACAGAAGTTCCAACTGAATATAAGGAAGAACTTTTTTACCGTGCAGGTAGCCACACGAAGGAACAGGTTGCCCAGAGAAGCTGTGGGGTCTCCCTCACTGGAGACATTCAAGAACTGTATGGACACAATCCTGTGCCATGTGCTCTGGCATGACCCTGCTTGAGCAGGGAGGTTGCACCAAATGACCCACTGAGGTCCCTTCCAACCTTACCCATTTCATGACTCTGTGATTTCAAAAGACTAACTCAAATATAATTAAGTTTCTCTTCTTCTGATTAAAAAGCAATGAAATGAAAGACAATTAGGATTACCTGGTGTATTTTCTTTAGAAGCATCTGAAGTCAGGGTAGATAGAAGAGCTTCAGATTTAAACTTCTTTTCAGGAACATGATCTGTTGTACTATGGTGAGAAGATGGATTGTGTTTCCTTTCTGAATGAAACAAATGAAGGGAATTTAAATGTAAAATCTATTCAGCTTGAAAGTCAAACTATGCTAGCGCTTTCTACTAATTCCCACCAGCAAAACCTATTTCATTCTTGCACTTCTTCTTAACAGACATTATTAGCATTTATTATGCCTTTTTTCCTCCCTGCAATGATGGAGGGAAAGAAGTTCTGAACCTTTTTTTTCCTGATACTACTCAAAAAACCCATAAAAAGTGGGCATCTTTATAAGTTTCAAATACTTACTCTCTACTGGAGTGTGAGAATGGGAGTGATGGTTATTCACAGGCTGTGCTGGTGTATCCAGCTCCAGAGACCCTAAGAGAGAGGAAAGAAGGACAGAAAAATTTCAGAGTTGGCACTGTTTTGACTTCTACATACTAAATGAATCTTTAAAATATTTACCAAATTACAATGCAGTTATATTTATTTTACCGGAAGAATTTTTGCTCGAGTTGAAACCCTTTCTACCGTACAACCAGGAGCCACTGAGATTAGCTTTCAAATAAAAATTGGTGACTGCTACTGTTCAGCTCTTGAAATCAAGCACTTAATATCAAGGCAAATAAGAAGAATCAACAACATTGCCCTCAATATGCCACTTACTCAAGTGAGTTGCAGAATGGCTGCACCAAAAGTACCGACAATCTACACCAATATGAATTGAAGACTGTAACATGTAAACTGTATAAACAAGGCATCTTGTCCCACTGAGTCCACCTTGTCCCATTCAGTCAAAACTCCAGAAACAGCAATGTCTTTCAAGATGATTTAACATTCAAAAGAAAGGGCTGCAGATCTTTATCCAGATTTTCTTAACATTTAAAATACACACAGCAACAATACAAATAAAAACACAACAAACAAAAAAAACCCTCCACAAAACCAACAAAACAACAACAACAACAAACTCCAACCCCATCCCCCCCCAGAAAAGGAAAAAGTCGGACAGGCCCAAATCCAAGTCTGATTCTAACAACATTTCTTGTAATATGAGACTAAATAATCACAGCACAAGAGACTTTGACTATAAATTTAGAACAATATACAATATTTTGTACATCAGTCTCTAAAGAAAGGATTTTGAAGTAGTTGCAATACCTACCAACTTACATTTACACAGAAGACAAAACAAGAAAGCAATTCACATTCATTTTTCAAAATCTGTAGCTTCAACATTTCTTTACCTCTTCCAGTGCTTTCAAAAAGCACTGAAATACATGAGTATATGAGTAATACGTAAGTGTATTACAAAAGTTTAAATATAATTATTCCAGATGAGGTTCAAAGCATAAGGAGCTATTTTGGCTGAGTGCACTTCAATCACGTTATGAACTTGCCCAAAGGCTGCCCTCTGGTGGGACTTCAACCATACCTGTATTTACTCTGAAAGCTAAAAATGTTAAGTCTTCTACTTTTAGCTTTATATAAAAACAAAGAAACAAAACCCTCAAACCAAACAAACCTTAAAGATGCAACATGCAGTCTAGTACTTCCCTATTTTGAGTTCTTGAAATCCTATCTAGCAACTTCTCCAAACACATAGTTCCACAGAAGGTAGTATCACATCCTAAAACCAGGTGGGATTTAAACTAAAATAAACTAGTCCTTTTCTACAATTGCTAGCTATTTAATAGCACTTAACTTACGGTTTTCTTTTTTTGTGCCTGTTACTTGTAATAGCAATTACAAATAAAATAGCCCCAAACTCCCACCTTTACAACACAGCTACAAAAAGTTCCAAGAAAGGATACTTATTGCTAATATCCCCAAGTGACTTAAGTCGCTTTTCACTATTTTTGGCTACGAGGACAGCCACTGCCTCCATAATCACAGTAGTTAAATCGACTTAGAAATTTATCACAATCACATTTGAATTTGATGACTAAATGCTGATGAGTACAGGAAAACAAGCTTCTTCTATGCCAAGCTGGCAAAAAAGCTGTCACTTTACATTTTTATTCACATTCTAAATACCAGCATGGTTGGTTGTCTTTAACATGCAGGTTTCTTACCTAAAATGCTTTTCTTTCACTAGCCCATTACAGAACAACCCATTCTCGCCCCTTTAAAAAAAGAAAACCACCAAGTACACGGAAAATGAAAATAATGAGCCTCCACAGTTTGGTGGCAATCAATTCAAGGAAGAAATGGTACACTTGCAGCTGGGTAGGTGGCAGGCTTAGGCCAAAGTACTTGGCTGAATACCTACAATCATTAAAAACAGGTTTAAAGAATTATGTATCTTACTGTAGCAATTCACAAGGACAACATTTGGGTGAAAAAATTATTCTACTTACTCAGTTCTATTTTGATTTCACTATTCTAAATTGAGGTTGAAACCAAAATTTGAGAATCGCTGATGAAAAGTGGGTTAAAACACAAGTGAAAATACTGGCAGCCACTAACAAGTGTATGATACTTTAATTTTGCAAATTAACAGAAAGTCTGTCAAGTTCTTAAAGAAAGTCACGGATACTTACGTCTCTCTAATATTTCTGTAATTCCAGCATTATCTGCCTCAAGTTCCATTTTAAATTTAGCGAGTTCCTGGTCCAATTTTCTCAAATGACGGTCCACCTGTTTGTTAGATGAAGCAAAAATAAATAGCATCCAGTTCTGGAACATGAATATCTACGTCCTTCACCTCAAGCTTGCTAAGTATTTCCCTTCCAGCAGTTTTGTGCCACGCAGCACTAAGCACAATAACGCACAGAAGCGTATTTTCTTGGTCACCTCCACTTCCCTCACTCAGCAGAGACACTGCTGTTAACACCAAAATAGCGTAGGCAAAGCTCCAAGACACTTCTTTTCAGAAATAAAGATGAAGAAGACTTGGAAGTGGCTCTGGTTATGCAAACGGAAAGGGGAAGAGAAAGAGCAGTACATGACACGGATTTTAGTAGAGATTGGGCTGCTTTGGGGAAATTGCAAGTTCTGAACTGAAACCTGTGTGCAATTTGTGTGCCACTATAAACACCAGTAAACTTGGTGTGTATTGAATCTTAACTGAAAGTGGAGACTCCTGTGTGTTTCAGCAAACCATGATGTGCTCTTGGGTACTAAAAATTAACCCAAAAAATTCTCAACTCACTATCATGAAAAGAAACACTACATTCCAAATGCTTTCTACATTTGTACTCATACAGCAAAATTTACCTGTCTTTATTAAAAAATGGGAGGTTTTTCCAGTTACCAGCTAAGCAAAAGAGAAGGGGTAAGTTCCAACTTCTAGAACAAACTTTCAGCTAGTTGAAGTGAAACTAAATCAGTTGTCTTCTATATTTGAATGTAGTCTGACTTGCAGGTTCTGTTATCTGAGAAAATGTAAAATAAATATACTTAAACTTTATACTTTAAATCATGTGCCACCCCTCTCTCGGTCTGGCCATCCATCCAGTGAACAGTGCACCTGTTCAAGGCATGAGCAGCCAGTTTCTCCAGGAGAGTGCTGTAGGAAACAGTGTCAAAGGCTTTACTAAAGTCCAGGCAGGCAACATCCACAGCCTTTCCCTCACGTACTAAGCAGGTCACTTCATCACTGAAGATCAGGTCAGTCAAGCAAGACCTGCCTTTCCTAAACCCATGCTGCCTGGGCCTAATCCCCTGGTTGTCCTCCTTGTGCTGTGTCATGACACTCAAGATGATCTGCTCCATGACCTTCCCCAGCACTGAAGTCAGGCTGACAGGCCCGTACTTCCCTGGATGCTCCTTCTGATCCTTCTTGTACATGGGCATTATAACATTTGCTAATTTCCACTCAACTGGGATCTCTGGTAAATGCCTGGAAGTGGCTCAGTGACCTCTTCCACCATCTCCCTCAGTGCTGTGGGGTGGATCCCATTAGGGCCCTAGACCTGTGTGTGTCTAAAAGTGGCACAGCAGGTTGCTGACCTTTTCCCTTGGATTACAGGGACTTCATTCTGCTCCCTACCTACTTCTTCCAGCTCAGGGGGCTGAGTACGCTGAGAACAACTAGTCTTGTTATTAAAGATTGAGGCAATGAAGGCATTAAGTACCTCTGCCTTTTCTTCATCCTCCACCATGTTTACCTCTGTATCCAGTAAAGGATGGAGATTTTCCCACAGCCCTTCTTTTATTGCTGATATATTTTTTAAAATATTGTTTGTCTTTTATGGCAGTAACCAGATTCAGTTCTACTTGGGCTTTGGCCCTTCTAGTTATCTCCCTGCATAACCTCACAAAATCCTTGTAGCCCTCTCAAGTTGCCTGCCCATTCTTCCAAAGTTGATACACTCTTAGTTTTCCTGAGTTGAAGCTAAAGCTCTGTATTTAGCCAGGCTGGTATTCTTCCCTGCTGGCTTCTCTTCTGGCACGTGGGAATGGCCTGCTACTATACATGTAAGATTTCCTTCTTGAAGAATGTCCAGCCTTCCTGGACTCCTCAACACTGAATCCCAAGGGATTCTCTCAACCAGTCTCCTGAACAGGCCAAAAACATGCATTAAAACCTTATGACTTCTAATATTATTGCTTTGTTTTATATTTGAGCGACACTTACTACCCAAAAAACCAAAATTCTTAAAAGTCAACAAGATATTAAATGTTTCTGTCACCAGCAAAACATCTGAATGTAGATGACATAAAAGTACAAGTAGCACAGCTGCAGTGCTTACCAAACTGCTTAGAACTCCTTAGGGCATAAATTTAGGTAATTGACCACAAGTCTTGTGTCCACTTACCAGATCATATATTTGATTAGCCAGTTGCACTTTTTCATCTGCATCTTCCAAAGCCTTATAATAATCCTGTTTTGAAGAGAATTTTTTTTGAAATTATGAATGTAACTGAATTCATTTCAGTAAATTTAAGCAACTCTTACGAAGCACAAAATAAAAGTAAAAAGGACAAATTTAAGTCAGTTTTCAGAAAGACTGTGAAATTTTACTGTAAACAACAATCATCTGCATTTTAAATGAGAGAAACAATATATGTATCAATTTATTTTCTCTGCGTTAGAAAAAGCCAAATGACAAGATGGGGACACGTCCTCCTAGAGTGATATTTAGATTTCTGCAAGAAATGCTACAAGAAATGAAACAAACTTGGATTTATTTTATATTACACAGCATCATGTTCTGGGCTTAAAACAAGGCTATGTCTTTTACTTCAGGACCACCACAAATCCTACTGCGCTTCAAAATGATGCTGAAATACTCTGTGCCTTTCTGGCACTCTAGTTAAAACTGAGATAATATTGTATAAATTACTTTAAAATGAGTTTCTCTAACCCATAAGTGTATTCTAAATAATTTGACTAAAGCAATCCAAAAGCCTCCTCTAACCAATGAAAATTCACAGACAAAACTTTTTTTTTTTAAAGCATGTTTTCAAATGCTTTTACTTTAGATTCGAACAGATTTTACTGCCTTTTAATTCTCAATTTCCACTGAATAGTATCTTCTGTGAAAACTACTTCAAATTTTGGTTCAACTAAAGTCAAAAGCAAATTTTTCATTTACTCTAGTGAAGTCAAGAGCTCTGACTTCTTTTTTCTTTTTTAAAATTTAAAAATCTATTTGCATTAATTAAAGAAGAAAGCAACCTCTACCCAAATAAGAGGCTTAAGTAGGCAGTATAGGAGACTACAAAGGAGTTTCTCCTGACAAAATGATGGACTACATTGCTATCGATACCACCACTGCTCAAGTATTGAAGGATAACACAGAACACATTCATCTTCTCACTCCTCCCTCTCTCAAGCTACATATACCACATGTATGACGTGTAGAAGGACATAGGCAGAGAATCACAGGAAATGCTGAATCTAAGCTTGAAATTTATCCTCTAAAAGAAAGCAAATTAACTTGGGCAACTTCATGTCACACCAACAGAAACAGAAAAAAAAATGGGAGCTCAAAATTTAGTACTACATTTTTTTAAATGCCAGAAGTGCTCAGTAAAACTTGAGAGAAATCCTTGATCAAAGAAACCTTTCACTCACTTTTCTCCTCCAAGGTAGTTCTATCCACCTTTATGAAAGCCCAAGGGAAGACACAGTTCTAAACACTTAAATCTCCCATCCATCATAAACTATTTTTTCCTAAGGTTGTCTTATTTTGCAAAAGAAAAATCTGACCCTCTCCTGTGATATCCTTACTTTTTTGATTGATGTCATTTGTTCTTCTCTCCATTCAGGTTTGTTTTTCTTTGCATTCATAAAAAATTCATTTACCCTCTGCTCAAGCTGATCCATTGCATCTGTAGCATAGGAAAAGATTGAGACAAGTGTTATCTTCTCATGTACATAAACATTAGGAAGTAAGGGGAAATTTTTTTCTCAAACAAAGTTGACAGGACTGAGGTGCAAACTATTAGAGAGGGAAAAAAAAAGAGAAAACCAAAACAACCAAGCGACAGTGGACAGCGGAGGGAAATATTTACCTTAATTTCCAAGAAGCAGAATTGCATTCTGGTAGGATTCTCATCAAGGTTCTTGTGCTCTCCAGCATGGGACAGGCAGGACTCCAAGTTCTAAAGGTTTTTTGTCCCTAAGAGCAGTGGTAGTGACTTAAAGCATGACCCAAACTCCTCACCCAGGGCTCTAGACTGCTGACTTTGGAACATTCTAGCCAGTTACAAACTGAGCAGGAAACAAAATGTTCTCCTAAGAGAAACAGTCAAATACAAAACCAAATAATTGAAAAAAATTAGTGTCTCAAAAAGGTAGACCAACTGAAGAGTAAAGTCACTGCCTTTAAGTCCAGGCCCTCTCCACTGTTTGCTAGGAAGGGTCAGGGCAAATTGGAAGCACTCACAAATTATTCCCTCCACCCCCACAGGAGTAAATGTACTGATGAAATATTATTTGGACAGGATTCTCACTTTCACGAAGTTGAGAAATATCGTACGGGGGGAAAAAATAAAACCACCCACTTGTTGCAGTGATTTCTGACATTAACTATCTCTAGAAAGGAGAATGTCAACCACAAGTTATTTTTCTCATTGTTTACTGAGACAGGAAGAGGGATTCCCTTCCCTTTCCCCTCCACCCTTCTCCCGCTGAGTTTACTATTTCAACAGCTGGACACTTGTGCACTCAACAGCTTGCAGATTTCCAAAAACATGCAGCTGCCTCAGTCCAACTAGCTTTGACAGCCTTGCTGGTGTCAGGACAGATGACAGTACTCAGTTTTTTTCACAGCCTTCTCAGTGGCATTGCCCAGCTATCAGTTTTAAATTAAATGTGACAATGCGCAAATCACCTACAAACTTCAGGCTCTGGGCCCAAAACACCTAAGAAACTTTCCAGAAATCACCATTAAAATTGGATCACATCTTGCCAAAACAAAATGAAAATTAATTAATTAGCTCAAGAAGCTGGTGAATCCCTAAGTATGATTTACTCTTAAAATCCAAGAGGCCAAGGGTCTTCCCAACTCTGTGAAAATTCACAGCTAGAACTAATTGTTTACATAAATAACCAAAAATCATTCATACTAAATGATCAAAAACATTCATCAGTTGTCCTTATGCTGGGAACGTTCAGCATCAAAGCCAACAGGAACCTAACAACTGACTGGACAGAGCATCATTAATCCCAAGCCATAACATTTGTGACACAAGTTCACATCAACTTTATTTAGACCCAGACTAACAAAGGAGTCAAACAGTTTTGGAGTGAAACAGGCTAAAGGGAGAGAGAGAACCTGTACAATGAGCATTTTCCACTTGCACCACGTAGAGAAGATTAGGAAGCCTGAGAGGCAAGCAAGAAGCACACACTTTATATGGAGGCTTCTAAAATCTTTGTTCTTTGACCGAATGATGACTGTAATTTGGTCCATAAAGCCAACAGACAAAATGTTCTCTCTCCTATCCTCAGAGCACAAACAACACCTTGAGTGATTGTTATTCTAGTGGCTCCTTAAACAAGAAATGACAAAAAGTCTCTTTCCTCTTCACTTTTTATTGAGGACAGGTTATCAGTCTGTGTGAAACTGCCTAGGGGAAAATGTCCACGGAAACTTGGTCTCTCCTGAAAGGGCAGAAAAGGCAAAGGGGAGTGCAGGTCAGCGCTATCAAATTATATGGAAAGTTCTCTCTGCTACACTCGTTCCTCCACTTTTTCTTGAGATACTATATTCTGAGATACTAATTTCTTAGATCAAATTTCCCAAGAGAATTGCCAAAACTTCTGGGAAGAGAGTCCTTTTTCCAGATCTTGACATTTTACCATGAAAACCTAGTAATCGCTAAACAGAAAAACACGTTCTATGCTTCATGTGAAGCTCAGTTAAAGCTCAAGTCCCAACTCAGATGATCTTTGCTTTTCCCACAGCGATCTTATCAGAATATATAGCAGATAGACCCAGCTTATTATTTCTTCCAACAACCAACAGCAGCACCTGCCTCATTAAGAGTCAGTGTGGTCCCAACAGGACAGGATACAAAGTCAACAATGACACTAAAACAGAGCAGCAAAGATATCTCTGAATTACAAATCACGCAGATTTCTGGGACAGCATCACTCATCAAAGTACTGTTTTCGAGTACTTCTGAGACACCAAACAACCTCCAGGTCTGCATGTAGTGTTCATCAGGCAGCTGGGCAAGTGATGCTGAAGAGGTGCTAGTCCAGAAATTTCATAAATGTCTTTGGATACCCTGCCAATCATTGCACAAGAATTACAGAAGAACCAAGGTCTGGGAGAATTTTTCTCTACACCAAAGGTTGGTCCTAGTATACAATATTCAGTGTCATTTACTACTTCCAGTAATACAATATGGAGTTGTAATTTGTCAATTTCAGTTAAAGCAGAGGAAATTACATTCCTGCTACCTTGGCATTGCTAGCTGCCTCAGTTCTCGAACACACCTAAAAAAAACCCCTACTATCTTCTTTGCCTTCTTATGGAACAGAAGTAAAATTTATGAACTTATTCCAAACTATCCAAGTCAGGGAGCTGCTCACTCCCGCTCATGAGGCTCCCTGGTGATAGCGACTTCACAGGTGTTATCTCCCAGAAGGAACCATGACTGTTCCCACAACTTTAAGCACTGAACCCAAGACAGCACTTAGGCCATAATATACGACAAAATTCTATAGACAGTTCTACATGTGTCAATAAGGCCTGTTAAACAGACCTGCTAAGTCAAATAAAGTAAATATCCAAGGAAAAGCCTAAGACTGCACTTTAAAGTATTATAGGTTAAACTGTTTTCAAGAACTGTTCCCACTTAGTGTCGTATTTTGTCTTCTCATACAGTATTCCCTTTTTATTTCAATCTCTGCTCTTTTTCTCATTCCCTTTTACAATAGCCCAGCCCTTCCATACTGATGATTGCTCTCATCTTTTGTGCAGTAGCAGTTTCACTTTTGGATCACAGTTATAGATAACTGTGCGTTAAATGACTGCAACAGCTATCCAGGGTGTTACAGGACACCTAAGTCCCAGATAAGATTGCATTGGAAAAGATGAAAGGGCAGCGCATCCTGACAACAGCCTAAGGCAGTTTATTATATCAGGATATAAGCAGAGATACAAAGTGATGTACAAAGAAACCTAAACTGTATTTACAAATATATTTTGTATAACACAATACATATATTTATACAAAAGCAGACATTTATACAAAATATAATTTATATAAAACCTAAAGTTTATTTATAAAGTGTATTTGGTTGCGTGTCAGCTAGGGCACAAGGGGCCGCGCAAATAGCACCTTCCTCAAGGCTATTATGAGGGAGCTGGCTGGAAAGTTTCAGGGAGAGCATGCCGCTGCCTAGTGGAAGGAGTGGGACATAACTTATGTTCCAAACCACCATCACTGCTCTTAGGGATCAAAAATCTAAAGAGTTTGGGACGTGCCACCGAAAATGCCTTTGGGAGCAGCACAAGCCCAGGAACGCAGCTCCACTAAGACGCTCCTTGCACCGAGGCCCGGCGGGCGGAGGCTGGGCGGGTCGGGGGCTGCTGCGACAGCGCCAGGGGCGTGCGCCCCGCCCCTCGCCTCGGCGGCTCCGCAGCGCCTTCGCCCGCGGGAGACGACGAGA
>VZTA01012230.1:58391-82254 GCA_013398855.1 Mohoua ochrocephala | reverse complement strand
GCCCGGCGCCCCCGCCGCGCACACACTCACTCTCCAGATAGTCCTCCAGGTACAGCATGGCGGCGGCCGGGCCCGCGCCCACGGGCTGCTCGAGAGCGGGCGCTCGTCCCTTCCAATATGGCGCCGCCGCCAACAACACCAGCGCCTCGACTCAGCGAAAACAACATTGGCGGCGGATGGCGCTCGCCCCGGCCGCGCCGCGATTGGCTGCCCGCGCCGCTGACGCACACCGGGGCCCGCGCTCTGCCGCACGGCCTCACGGGAAACGTAGTCTGTGCTAGGCGAGGCGGCGGGAGACTGCGCGTCCCGCCAGGCTTTGTCGTTCCGGCCGGTCTGCGGGCATTCCCGCCATCCCGGGGGCATTCCCGCCATCCCGGGGGCATTCCCGCCTTGTAGGGGCCGCGGGACTCTTCTCCGGGAGCAGCTTTCGGCCCCCTCCGGCTGCCGGCACTCCGGACTGTTCCCGGCGCGAGCGCAGCGAATGGAAAGGGAAAACTTGCAGCTTCTTGACCAGACTCAGGCTTTTGTTTGTCTGTTCTTGTTTTAAATGCTCGTAGCCGGCAATAACTCATTTAAAGCGTAAGAAATGGCAAAACTAATGAAATTGCTTCAGTCCGTGACCTCTCACGGCGCAAGGTAAAAAAGCTGCTCCGTTTAGCACAGGTCACAGGTACGGACAAGCTCAGCAGAGCAGGAACGTGCGTGGGCTTTGGAATTGCTGTTCACAGTGCAAAACCAGAATTGGCTGACAGCACTGATTGCCGTCCAGTTACAGTACTTTTTGCTGTAGTTCACTTTTACATGTTTGGGGCTGAGGTTTTTTTCCACGCAGTTTCATTCCCTCAAATAGTCTATTTCATCACTCTTCTATTGCTGTTATATGCTGTTTTAAGCATGGACTGATGCATTTATCCAGATGTGGTTTTTGCTGGGGACAGAAACTCCTGGGTCTTGCATGATGTCAGGTGTTAGTACAGGAGCATAAGAACCTCGGTAGCAGATCAGGATTGCTCTCCACCGTGCTTCTTGTTTCCATGTCTTCACCTGTACCAGATATATCCAAGCAAAGAGGAAGTGTATGCTTAAGCCAAGTGTGAGTAAAACTTGAATGGGATGTTTTTGAGTGTCAAGACCAATGGAAAATGGTACTTTTCTCATGTCTGAAGTTCATGTATTGTGAGTAGTTAGTTAACTATGACTGAATTTTGGGAAGTGAAGCATAAATTTTGTATATAGTCTTCATGAAGAGTGATGGTAGTAATGTTTTGGATACACGTGGTATAGCAAGCGAGGGGTTTTTAATTGCTGTGTCATTAAAGACGGGGGAGAATGAGAAAGGTATAACAATAAACTCTCAATAACTTTTCAACTTTGTGAAAAAAGTGCTGCGCCAAAGTGGCCACTTTCCATACTCACTCTATCATTACCCGTGTAGTCTGCACTGCCAAACCAGAAATATCAACTACTCATAAATACAAATGAACAGAGTTCAGATGGTCATTAAACTCAGTTAGCCTTAGTTGAAATAATCTCTATATTATTGCTCATGCAGATCACTTTGATGTACAGCTGACACACTGGTGTAGGCATAACAATATTTTTAAAGTTTTGTGTGAGAAATTGCTTGGTTCCATTTTGGTGTGTAAAAGACAAGATTGACTCTTCATGGGAAGATAAATGCTTGCACTTACTGAAGTGAAAGGGTTTGATGCAGCAAGAGAACTTAACCCATGCAAAAGCACAGCAAAGTAATGACATCCTGTATTCATTAGGAGAAAAGCTAGGTGAATTTAGGGGAAATATGAATTGATGGCATCACTTACTTTTATGCTTAGTTGTGCCTTTAATGATTTTTAAAGAAAAACAATTGCTGTGGACATGTTTGGGAGCTCATTTCATGCAGCAGAAGTCTAAGAGAACAATATTGTACACAAAACCACCTCTATCAGAACCACAACTGAAATATGGTCATACAGTAAGTCCTTACCACTTGCTTCATGACCAAAATCTCAGGACAGCACAGACATTGGGACATTGTGACTTCTCCTGTTCTCATCTTTGCAAGCTTGGAGAGAACCAGCAAAATTCTCAACAAGGGCTACTGTGCAAGGGCATTTTCTGTGTGTTGTGGTGCCCAGACCGGGGAAACAAGGGACACAGCTCCCGGGGCCGTGTCTCAGTCATTTCCACTAGTAATGGCACGTGCCCTGTGTGTATTGGTGAAACAGGAAAATGAAACTCGGCTGCGCCAACAGAATGACGAAGTACTAGTGGGGCTAGCTGCTGTCTTCAAGGTGTGAGTTCCCCCTGTTTATGTTTTCTGGTTTATTGTTACATGTGAGAGGCTCTTAGAGAAATAAGAGACCTGCTCAAAACACTGTTCACTGTAGTGCTTTACAGTAAGGGATGGTAGGAGATTGTCAGGTAGAATACAAATGAAAATACAATTCACTTTGTTCACTATCTACTGAAAAGAAAACAGGAAC
This sequence comes from Mohoua ochrocephala, assembly GCA_013398855.1. Lineage (NCBI taxonomy): Eukaryota > Metazoa > Chordata > Aves > Passeriformes > Acanthizidae > Mohoua > Mohoua ochrocephala. Next base: position 79,768 of record VZTA01012230.1, on the reverse strand, counting down.
TTATTTATCTACCTGTAGTCTTCTTTAGCATTTTTTTGACAAATGAAGACGCTCATATTTTTCATTTCTGCCTATATTAATTAATGTTGTATAGTCAAATGAGTAGCCACACCAACTTCGGTAGGATTGCTTGTGTAAGTGCTGCTTATCATGACATACTAATGGCACTGAGTTTAAACTGACATTTAAGAAGTGATAAGCCAACAGACCATAAAAAAGAAACTGTTTTTACAATAGAAAACTTCCTGTTGTTTATAAATGCAAAGAATTAACTCTATTGATTAACTCAACTTTTAGAACAGCCTAATTAGAACAGCTCCTGATAAGGAAACACGGATTAATGACTGTTTATTGGAATGCAAATACACTGAAAAAGAACTAACCACCAGCTGTGAACTCAAGGTAAAAAGGAATTCAATTTGTGAATTACAATCAACATTGCTCAAAAAACTCTCTTGCAACGACAGAGCTCCTTAGCACAAGAAGCGAAGGGAGGCCACAGGAGCTGCTGTTTTCTCCTGTTTATATAATATTATTAATGTTAATGCCATTTCTCCAGCATATGTTTCACATAAATCATGTTTCATCACTGTGACGGAGTGATGGCATAAAGGAATATTACAGATGCCCTGTGATCTACCTAAAGCTAATTGCTTCCTTAGGTTTCATTAGTTTTCAATTGACAGGGGAAAAAGCTGATTAAAAACATGAATGTTCTGATGTATGCTTCTCAGATGGGGGTTAAGATTTTCAAATCTTCTTCTCTTCTGCACTTACCCATCTCCTATCTCTGTAATGTCCTTCTTCTATTCTGATTTTTTCTATCTCTTCCCAGGCGTAGGGCTGTTTGACACATCTCACTCAATGATTTCTGTCTTTATGCTTCATCTGCTGTCTATCTGTTGATACCTCCCTTTCCTTCTTTCTTCCAAATCCGTTCTATCTTCTGAGCTGTGTGATTGCTGGAGCTTTCTGTACCCATTTATGTCTGTCACAGTTCTGTATTTACTTCACTGCTCTGATTTTTAACTCCTGTCTTATACAGTGTTTCTAGACTTACAGTCCTTATTTTTTGTTTCTTGGTTTTTGAGGATACGTTTCCAATGATTTGATTTGAAAAAAAACCAGGAAAGATCTACCTAGCCCATCCCTAGACTGATATTCCAGGTCTCAGCTACTGCTGGTAGGTTCCTGTGCTTTGGTTTCTCGTAAAGGAGGCTCCCTGCCTGTGGCACACAGAGGTTGCAGATGTACATCTGTGTGGTTTTGAGGGCTCTCACAGAAGAACTTAAAGACAGTCGCCGCATCAGCTCCCCACGAGCCACCCCTCTTCGAGGGAACCTGCGGCTGTCCTGCAGAGTCCCTGGCCACGGGGGTCGGCCACTGCTGACAGGAGCTGGCTGCTGTTACTGCTGTGCTGTCCTTCCCGAGTGGGGAAGGGGGCTCGCAGAGTGTCAGCTGGGGAGGCGCCGGAGGCAAAGGAGGAGGGAAGGGTCTTCGTGTGGGTTCCAGCAAGATGGTTTATTGTGGAGGGTCCAGGGACGAAGACACTGGGAAAGCTGAGGGACGGGGTTTATAAGGGGAACAGGGCAATCAATCAGGGAGGGGCAAATGGGCGGAGGGAAACTTGAGGGACAAGCGGGGAACAAATCGGAACTGGGGAAGGAGGGACTGGGTAGGGAGGAACCAATGGGGTGTCGAAGTGAACAGAACTTTCGAGAACATAATGAATATTTAACAGGGGACATACATATTGAACAGAGGACATACATAATAAACAGGGAATCCAAACACGAGGGGGGAACACACATATGTAACATATTAAAACGCAGTGTCCTCAGCAGATGGCTGGCAGCTCTCCTCCCTGGGCCTTTGCCACCAGTTCAGGGCAGTGGTCCGATGACCATGAGGGCGCTGCAGCCCTCCAGAGGGCTGAGCCACCACCACACAGAGTGACAGCTAAGTGGCATCCACCAGAGCCTACGTAAAACTGCAAGCCTGTGTAGCTCTTAAACTACTAGAAACGAGCAGTTTGCTTTTCTTTGGCACCTGCTCGTGCTGCACTACAGCAGTCCTGTGCGGCAGGCCGGAATCCATTCAGCACGGTGCACTGCTGCGAGCATGTGTTGTGGATCGCAGCGTTCCCAGCAGTTCTGGCTGCCAGTGTCAGTATCAGGCCTGCTGGTCTCCTCACATGCTTTCAACTATTTTATTGTAATTCCTCCTCACATCCTGTTTGTTGTCTGCTATTTTTCTGCTGTTGCAGCTGTTTTTTCCATTCTTTCCAGTCCTCCCAGTTTCACAGTCCAGCTGTCCCTCCCAGCTGCCATGGACTCCACCATCTCCCAGATTCCACCCTTTCTGCTGCTGCAGGGGCATCACCCACAGCCTCACTCTCCCTCTGCAGGAAATAACTATCATTCCTGCTGTACTGCACACCATGGCTATTGGAAGACATTAGTTAAATAACTGAATTGTCTTGAGACTGAGCACCATGTAAGTGTTACAGCATGATCATATTTTTTCTGAGCAATCAACTTTATGTAATGGGAAACTCCATCCAAAGCTGGATCCTAGGAAAAAGCTGTGTCAGAGTTTTAAGTACATAATGTTACCCTAGTCTAGTGCAGTACTGTGCAGGAACTTCACATTTCCATGAAACGATCCTCAGAAGGGCAGATTTGGCCCAGGACTATTCTGTCTGGATGGTAGTCTCTCTTGAGAAATCCGTTTCCTTTTCTGCTTATTACGATCTCTCTTGGATTCTGAGATGCACATTCCTTTTTCTGGAAGCAAATCCATGACCCCAGATAATTAATTTGCTTTAACAGTCAACAGGAAAATGGAACTGCCATTTATCTTTCAGCTTGACTTTGTGTACAGACTCAGGCAATTATATCTCCATATTTTAGTTAATTTTATCTACTACAGACTCAGTTAAGTCTGCTTGCAGATTTCAGTTATTTCCTGAAAATCTGCAGGATATGAGCAATTGCTGTTTATATATTAATCACTGAAATGTTTTATCCTGACTTCCTAAGGAAATAAAGCTTACATGAGCAATCCATATGTTTGTGTGCATACTTCTTTATCTGTTTTTTCGCTCTGCCCTGTCTCTATATAATTGACTAATTTCAGCCTAACTGGAAAAAAAAAGTTGTTCTTTTAGAGATTAATTGTGTACTTATTAGATGCTTGCTGCTGCTAATAGTTTTGGATTGTTTTCTGCCTTTCACTGAGGAGAAGGTTGCAGTATGAACATTTCATGTATTAGACTCAAGAAAATCTACAGTCAAAAGAAATGAGTACCCAAACCATAAAAGAATCTTCTGCTGATGAACATAACTTTTGCACAAAGAATGAACATAAGCAGTTCTGCTGCTCACAGAACGTCCAAGTTTGTCTGCTTGACTTTTCTGCCGTCCTGAATGCTGGATCACGTGGCAATAAAGTGGAAAGTAATTATCTTAATGATTAAACACTTTCAGTAAAAGCTGAAGTTTCAAATGTCTTTAACTATCTATCTGTAATGAAAGACATTTTCTGCCTTTTTCTTTTCAGATTTATACACTTTTTTTTTTCCATGAGGCCAGTACATTCTCTTGCCTGGAACTGGCTCATATCTACTAGTTTCCACCAAGAAATGCTATAAATGTCTGCTCTGCCATCAGTGGCACAGCAGAATGTGGGATATGACACCATTTATGCCCTGTGCTGCTCAAAAGATGTGTCCTCTGAGAATTGAGGTCTACAGATGGAGCAGGTAAAAAAATGAAAGAGCTGAACACTTGGAGATGACAATGCAGTTGTATTACTCTCCACTCAAATTTGTGCTCTTGTAGCCTTCTTTGTCCCGGGAGCAAATTCACAGAAGTTGAAAGTGGCAGCGGGGGAAGGAAGTAACTGAGAAATTTGCCAAAATAATGACATTACGATTGGCTGAAGGAGCACAGCTGACCCAGGAGAGGATGCAGACTTTGAGGGCAGGCATGACTCTTCATTGCCTCTGTGCTTTACACTGTCAGATACGTGAGGATAACCCAGGAATCTCCTCTTCCATGGTCTCAAGAGCAGTGCAGAGATTAAGGCACCCAAGAAACTGGAGTTCAGACTCAGGGGAGTTGCAGGACGGGACAGTCATTGTGACAGAAAGCAAATACCATAACTTCTTACCAGGGAGAGAAGATGTACTGCAATTTAGCCTAAGAATGAGTCTACCTCTTTGGTTTTGGTAATGTAAGGGAAAACTTAGGGGAAAAAAAGGAGAACAACTGAGTTCCTAGAAATTTTATTGCTGTATGTAATCACGGTGGTAACAACATTGTAGCTGTGATACTCTCAAAGATACAGGCAAGTGCTCTTTCTGGGGAAGCTAACTGAGATGATAATTATTTCATTAAGATGTATACAATTGATGAAAATACAGACAACGTGGAGAGCACAGAAGTTCTCCAGCTGTCCTATTGACTTTTGTTGTGGGATTCTTTTTTGACCTTTACAAATATGTCACGCCATCTAAATGTACCTATTTTATATATCCTTGGTCAAATTTGCATTGCAATTAGAAGTATAGCTTAGCTTACAAATGAACTAATCCTATTCCTTACCAGCTTGCATCAGCACACTTGAAAGTTGTTATTGTTTATTATTTTTGTTCTGAAATGCAAATTCATGGTCCCACATGTGGTGAGCCCTGTCATGTTAGTTTCCACAGAAATAAGGAATAAAAGGTAGTGACAGGCTAAGTTAATACCTAATTTGTTTTCCATCTCATGCACTGGGGGAGTAACCTTACTGTATTTTAGAGGAGTTCTAAAGGTTTGCAATCAGCACATAACGCAATGATGCAACAAATTGCCTCATTTTTGCATATATGCAAAAATCCCTAATGTAAGCATGCACAAGGTTATTTGAAAATGCACTGTGAAAGCAGAAGAGGCAGTAAGTGCCACTGCAGTCCACTTTAGAAGGACTGCTCTTGTTTCAAGTTTTCAAACATCTCCACTATTTCTTTTCAAAAAATAAATCTAAATCTTAAGCTTTCAATATTTTTTTAGTGCACATGGAGAGTTTGCCTGTTAGACATCTCCCTTGCGTCAGTACTGTATTTCAAAGAAATCTGAACAGAACTACACAGTCGCTTTGGACTTCACTGGCATAATAATAGTTGCAATGAACAGCCAACTTTCAGGGTAGCAAGGGACAGAAATGCCACAGCTTTTCTAAAATGAACAGAAGATCTTACTAACAGAAGAGTTAATTTTGGTGAAGAGGTTCTAATTGAGAAATTTTCCACTTCTCATTTTCATGCATGTTGTTGCAGAACCGTCTGGTCTTTTATATTTGCATACGTTATATCTATTAAATTTGTTTGTATCCCAGAAGCTATAAGAAATAAGGACTTTACCAGAAAAGAGAGCTACTTTGCAGGAGGCCACAAGCTGATTTTACAGAAACTCTAAGCTAATGTGGCAGGGGAGCATATTTTTTTAAAGGGAAAAACTCCTTATTGATAAGGAGTCCTTATTGATTATCTGTCAATAATTTATAAGGAAAGTAATCAAATCACTGCAATTTTTTATACCAATTAAATTTGAAAACAGAGAGTTAGTATTTTTTCTTGTTAACAAAAATCCTGTATTCCACTTAGTTAGAACCTAAGACCTTCTTGGCTCTTCCATGTGTCTCTGCCCTTAAAGATTAATGCAAAACACTTGGGAATGCAGCTGACGGGGAATTCTTCAATGAAACCGTTTTTTTAGCTGGAAAATACTCAGTATAAACTAACACGCAAGAACCTAAGTGCTCCAACGGGGTTTTTACTGAAATGCAATACTCCAGAGAGTGAGAGGTATAACAGGTAATAGCCTCGTGGTCATGAAACTCTTGGGAGGTAGGCAACAAACGCACGAGTGTCTTCTGTCCGATTTAGGTGTTGACCCTGAGATTTTTTTCTTCTCGATCTGCCTGGATGTTACTGCCAGGTGTGAGAGAAACCACTATGGAGCTAGTCCAATATTCTGTCTAGTTGTGATGCTGGCTACTCTGCTTCACAGCTTTGTTTCAGAGAATTTGAACAAAATACACAAATAACAGAAAATCATAATCCATGTCTAGGAAAACCACTGTAGGGTTGATTTCCTGGTGTCTGGAGCATATTTCTAGGACAGGAGGAAATGGCAGACCTGCAGACTGAATCTGAGCCTTTCACATCCTCGGTAAATTCCTCTTATTGCCAGGCTATTACCTGTGCATTCATTATATTGAAAGTGTTTAGTGACATTTAATAAAGACAAGGAACATTTAAGAAACCTTAAAAAGTTTTACAGGATCAAGAAAACCCTTTTCCTAGTCTAACCTGATACTGAGTATCTTCCATTGATACGGAACAGATTTAATTTAAAAATCTTTTAGATCATTAAAAATTCATTTCAGTTGGACTGTGATTATATTTATATTCTGATACAATTAACAATAAGAATTCCTTTTGTTAGTAGTGAAATCTGGTACTCCACGATTGACAATGTTCTCTACATAGAAAGGGAGAATCTCTCTTGAAAAAATTGATAGAAAATGTGAAGAACTTCAAATACCTTGCAAAACAGTGTTTTATACATTTTTGAGAAAAGTCCAGGGGCTCCTAGATTATGTGCCTAAATTGTAATTTTAAAACTATCAAGTAACACAATGTTGTAATTTCATAACAACGCTTAACTGCTAATTAACATAGCAACAGATAAATGTTTGGTGAAGATAGAAATAGGTCTTAATTTTTTTTATTGTGAATGTCACCCTTTCTTTGCTGCAATTGTGTCTGGGCTGTTTTTCCATTTTGAGGCTAAATGCAAATTCAGATTATAAATGATTCCTTCTAAAGAATACTTACTGGATAAAGAAAAGCCTAAAATAATACGTCTTAGCAGTTCTTTTCTTTCGTAAACAGGATCAACACAAACAACGCTGCCAGACGATGATGATTAATGGTTCAAAACACTATAGATCTGCATTATGTAATGGCTCTCATATCCTTGAAATGAGGATTGTAATTTGTCATTGTTGTCTAGAGCTAAAATTACAACAGGTAATTTGCAAGAATAGATTGTAGTGTTTTATAATTGCTTTTTAAAATTCATATGGTCTTATATTTGAATAAATATTAGCTCTCAGAGCAATGCATTAATTTTCCTTGTAGTGACGTGCAATGGCTGGATAATCAATTATACCCTTTTTTTAACTAAAATGACCTCTATCATATTTCTCATATGGTGTGGTACCCTATAAGTAGTACCAGAATAAAAGCACACTCCTCCCATCAAGAAGCACTCATTTTCTACTTTTATTTCTTTATCTCTACTCAACCATAAGACTGGCAGGGTTCACAGCTGAACCTTCAGGTTAGAGCACATTCTGACCGCTCATGGGAATTACTTTCTGGTCTCGTCAGCATGCCCTTACAGGGGGCTGTTTGCTCATGGGCCCTCCCCAGCACCTCTCCTTGCCACTGCTGCGTGCCCCTCTTTCGAACCATGGCCTTAGCTCATATCAGATACATGGTTTATTGTAGGCTGCGGAGCTCATTAAAAGGCACATGATAATTCATATTCAAGGAATTTCTCTTTCTGAATCTCTCTGTACTCAATTACAGAATCGCAAAAAAAAATTATGTAAGAGAGGCCAGACAGAAACACCTGATTCACGGCTGTTTGTTTGTTTGTTTGGGGTTTTTTTGGTGGTGGTGGTGGTGTTGTGGGAATGCACTAAGAATCAAATGTTTTGTGTTGTGATATGGTCAAATGTGCCGTAATTGTCTGAATGGGAAATTCCATTAAATCACTGACTTGTTCTGGAATTGCTCAGTGACCTCAAGTGCTGGAGGACAGCTGTAGCCTGCCTCCTTTATTTACTGATGCTGGCTCATAAATGTATCTTGCTAGCTTGGACAACAGAGACAGGTCCCTTGTGGTCCACTTTGTTGAACTTGACTGAGGAATGTCTGCCCCTGGAAAGAAAAATATTTGGTTTCCAACAGAGAACTTTCTGTGCCAAATGGGACAGTGTTTGGAACAAGCTAGAATAGAATGGAAAGAAGATTAAATTATCATGCTAGGATTGAAAGTTATTATATAGATATCTAAAACTAAAATACACCTATACGGGTATTTGTTTACTGTGAATGTTCTCCCTTTTCTATTTTTGATCAGTGTTAACTGCATAAAGCTAATGTATAGTCATTCCTTGGTATTTCCTTCCAAAAATATAGGCACATTTTCTTAAATAGGCAGCAAGCAATATGGTCACATCAAACTGTTTAAAAGAAGACAAGTGCAGGTCACATCAGTCTTCAAAGACTTTACAGGGTCCTGCAAAACTTCACAGTAGCCAGAGCTAAATGCCTTTGTATGTAGTGTCACATACAATTAAAGTACAGTCTGGAGGTACTTTGTGTCTGCTGCCTGTCTCAGAGATGTGAGAACTTATTCAATACTAAGAATAAATATATTTTATGGATTTTTAGTTCAGAACCAGCAGATATGAATCAAGGACAGCTGTTGTCATCTGATCCTGAGTTCAGCTTTAATCGCTCATTAAGAACTGAATTTTAATCGCCCCCTTTCAAACACACATCCACTCCATATATGTATGTACATGTGTGTGTGAATGCACATGTTTATATACATGTGCTGTTTTGGCAATGGTGCTCAGCACTTGTTCAAAATACTATTTTTCATTATCTGTCCCTGCATGATTCATTTCAGTCGACACAACATAGACTTATAAATTCAGAAATTGAAAGGGATGGGAAAAGAAAAGAATGCATATTTTCAGTAAAGACATCTGTGTGGTTTCATACAAAATTTTTATACAACTGAGTTGAAAAAGAACAAAGAGAACATCATGGAGGTAAGTTATATAATTTAATGGAATGTTATAACTTTGTTGTATTTTTTTAATTTATCTTAGAGATTACATGAGGAAGTAATAGTCACATTATATAATCTTGTGAGATAGTGTCAAAAGATAAAAAACATGCATACTCATATAAGTTCTGTTAGTTTTAAAGTAATTTCTGTAGAACTCTGCTAACCTCCTCACCTCTGGTGAGTTCTGAGGGATTTTCTGTAGAGACTGCTCTGTAGTATGTTCACAGGAAGGCTGAAGGCATGGATACAGCTGGACAAGACACGTGCCTTATTCAGTGAATTACTAGTAGCTATCATTTACTGCCTTACTACAGCAGTGACAAAATAGTAACAGAGAGCAGAACTCCCATATCGGGTAACATACACACACCAGCTGTCCCTTTAACCCCCTGCTCTCCTCCTTTCTCATAAAACCTTTTTTTCCATCTTTAAATATTACATGTTTTTCCTGTATGGATTATAGCTTGTTTACAATGTCACATCTTAAATACTCAGTCCATTACGGAAAATTCTGTTATTGTAATAGAAATAAAAAACCTCACTTCACGCTGATAAACGACACATAGAAGTTTGCTTCTCATGTTAATTAGTATTTGTGGAACTTTAAGAAATGTCTTTGCATCATATACACAGGTGCCATGTGTTGCAAGGAATTACCATGGACACAACATTGAATGGCAAAATCAGGCTTTGTAATAGCTTTATCCTAATCACCTTCAATTTTTCCATGTGCTCCAACTATTTTACAGCATGTAGTGAACATGAAGCATAACAGATCTGTGGACTGAAGGATGATAAGCTTCACTTGCACAACTTTTCCATCAATCATTTCCATCCTGTTTTAGTAATAAAACCCTTTCATTCCTATCATTACTTATTTAGAAAAAAGTAAAGTAAGACACAAAGCATGTGTGTACTTTTTCTACATATCTTCAGAAGATAGTGTGAGGCAAGTATCTCCCAGTGGAGACTTTACTACTTAAGACTCTGCATAAATAATGGTGATCCCATAAAAGGTCTATCACTGATGCCACACTGTGTTTTATGGAAGAAAGTTATTGTAGAAAATGGATTGAGAGGGGACCCAAGGTAGCACAGAACCTGTTACTTGTCAGCTGAGCACGGCCACTACTCTGTCGCATTCAGACTGCTATCAAATGATGCTTCCTTCATTGAATATAAACTTCACCATATGAAAGAGCTTTTATTTCATTCTTTGTATTATAACATTTTCTTGAAAGAAAAAAGCAAATGTACAAGACACAGTGCTGTTCGTAAAGAACATAAACCTTATTAACAATTCAGATCATTACTTTCATAAAATTGTATCATTCAAGCTTAGTGATCAGCTAACAGCACTAAGAAAACATTCTTAAACCTTCACACTCTCAGGTTTAGAAAAGAATAACAAACAATGGTGACAAAGTGTCAATGTTTACGAGTAGAACATGTAAGTATATAGGTTATATTTAAGACTGACAATAGCATGAAAAAACACCAACACAACTGCAAATAATCAGATACACATTTCAACTAGGATCATGTCAAACATAACTCCCTCTTTGTTGTTCACCTAAATTTTTATTTTATTATTTGGACAGCTGGGAAGGTTTCTTTTTTCCTGTGTAGCTAAGTAAAGTACATTCTTAACACCTTATATATAATGGCTTGAAAAATCCTGCTCAGTTCCAGCTGCAAGTTAATCATCTCATGACTTCGGAGAAGGAAGGCACCAGTGTGGACTGCAAATGGGCAGATATAGAAAGAGAGGAATTTTTAGGAGATGATTTCTCTTACATCAGGTGGCTGAAGCAAAGTTTTACTGAGGAGTGCTTACTGGAAAATTAAAGAATTATCTGACCTTCTGAAAAAATAAAGACAGAGAACATAAGAACTGTCAATATGAGAAAGAAGAGTGGAAAAGCTTACAGTGAGGATTCCTACGTTGCCATAAGATTTGTCTAGCAGAATTCAGGATACAGAAAATGAAAGGAAATTGTTGATGATAACTTTGGGGGAAGAATAAAAAAATAGATTTATAGGTACGAAAGAGAAGAGGGGAAACATGGCACAGAATAACACTAGTAGACATGAAAGAAGACTGAAAGAGAGTACTGAAAAGTCATGGTCACACCTGAAAGGCCAACAGAAAGCCAGTAAGCATGTTGGAAACAGTGGTGACTGGTCAAAAGTAGTTTGGATGGTCATCTCCTAGACTGATCAGAGTTTTAAATGAAGAGAAAATTAAACTGAATGGGTATTTTGGCAAGAAATGCAATGACTAGCTTTAACATGGTTTTTCAGATTTTTTTTTCTGAAGTGATTGCTCTCTTCCTTCATACTTAAAAAATTAAAATGTCTTATTCTGCTGTTGAAATTGTACTTCCACTTCCCTCTAGTCTTCTCAAAATTTGTTGCCAGTGCAGCTTTTCCCTCTCAAGAAAATGTTCTGTGCTTCTCTTGGCTTGCTAATAGTCAAACATAACATCTGGCATTAGATTTTGACACGGGTGGGGACTTATTAGTTTAGAGAGCCATATAAAAAAAAAAAAAAAAAATTGTCCTGTAGTTAGTTACTATTTAGGACATGGATTTTATAGGCAATAAAGGATTTTTTATGACAACAGAGTTGAACATTCTGCAATGAAACTGCCATCCCAAGTTCCAGAAAATGGAAAGCATATTCTTAGTGCTCAGTGCAAGACTGTGGCCAGCCCTAATCATTGTAGCACCAGTACAAAGAAGGTGTTGTTATGATGAGACACAGATGAAGTTCTTTTTGCCTATCTCCCAGATCCCGTAATGCCTTATAAATCAAGATGTCCCCAGAAGTGTCCCCAAAAGCTCTATTACTATTTTAATCAGTTTTGTGTTTAAAATACTGCTGCGTGTAAAATTTGTTCTGCTTCTGAATTTAATGTCTTACTGGATTGAATTAAATATTTTTCAATAATTAGGAAGCATGAATAACAGTCTAGGTATTCAGCTGCTGATAAACCTGAAAATGAATTCTGACTTGGAAAACAGATTGACTTCTTTTTCATTCATTTAAAAAAAAACAAACAAACAAACAAAAAAAAAGAGGTAAAGGAAAACACAGGCTAAAAAGGTTACCTGAGGCAGGTCTCATTTGCAAAAATAGCAGCAATATAAACATATATTACATAAAAGCCAAAGCAATTAATATCTGTACAGCAAAGTGCATAAAGAAGTAGTTCATACACAGTGAGAACTATAGCTATTAAACTAGCCTATTAATCTATAAAGCAAACTTTGTGATCAGTTAGCAATTTTTCAGTCTCGAATAAGACATTTTATGGGAGTCTAATTAGATTTGTGTTTCTGCTCTGGGAATACCACTGTGTGCGCTTTTTCTACTGCTTTATAGGCCATAACAAGTTGTTCCCAGGACACTTAATAGACAAGTCACATTTTCATTATTCACTGGAGCCTTGAGTACATTTAGGACACGTCCTGCAGAGCTGTTCATTTTAGTGGTTCAAGGACACCTTGTGCTGTGGAACAAATGCTTTATTTACAAATATAGATTTAATGAGTTTCTGAAGCGCAGTAAGATATCCTTTGATCCTGAAAGAGCTGATACATACTAGTGTGGTGCAAACAGAGAAGACAATTCAAATTAAAGCATGTCATAGCTATCGAAAGCATCGCGATGGTGTAGTAGTGAAGTAGGAGTTCTTTGACAAGCAATCCCCTGGGACTGTAATGCCGTTTTAACATCTTCCATGGAAAATCATGGACAAGTGACAGCGGGTAAGTGTCCAAGTCACTGGTATGTTAGCTCAAAGCAGACAATTCTCTTTAATAATGGTGTTTTAGTGTTGCACAAAATTGAGTTTTAAGGCATTTGGCTCTCTAACTATAGTTTTCAAAATTGCCTACAAAGTTGATTTATACTCATTCTGGCATTGCTAGGGTGTTATACTAAAGTTGTTCAGCAGTCCTGTAGCCCTGTTTGTGCCCAGATTATCTTATGCAGCGGATGACGTAGCTGTGTTCAGCCATGTCAGTGCCAAAGGGTGGTGGCACAAGAACAGATGATGTCCTGCACCACTGAGTGGCAGTCCAGTTCTGCATGCTTATGTCTGTGTCGCAAATCCAGCACCATTCCTCAGTCCCTCACCGGGGTGTCGTCCATGGGAGTAATGCATCAACATTTCAATAACACATTGTTTACATGACAAGCAGCCAACTGACCCTTGAAAAATGAGCTACATTTAGGAAAGGTAATATAAAGAGACTCTTTGTGGTGGAATTTTAACCAAAAAATGCCATACATTCTCAGCTGCCTACCTAAAATTCAAAATACTTGAGAATTACAAGTACTTGAGAATATAATGAGGTGGTGGGTTCATTTGAAGCTGTACAATATGTCTGCTGTATGTATTTATTAAGTAATGCTGTTTGTCTTGCAGCAAGGGTATAGAGGCTTCACGGAAAAATCACAGCCCATGCAGAACACTACTTAAAAAGCGCTAGCACAGAGATGGCTGAGATTTAGGGCACAAGCAACCTTCTACTTCAGATAACTTGCAGGAAGTAGAAGAAAATGTCGAGGAAGTCACAGTCATCCACTGTCCTGTGAAAGATCATTTCTGATTCCGACTGTAATGAAAGCTAGTTACTTGCTGACTCTCGTGGTACTAGCCCAATAACTCATGTGTACAGTCCTTCATATTGCAGAAATGTGAGACTGATTACAATGTGAAGGAAAAATATGGTAGTACGCCTGGTCTCACTCATCATTCTGTGGAGAAAAACAGTTTGAGCTTAGATACCTAAATATGTTCACTTCTTCCACACATAAGTTCAAAGCAATTAAAACCTGCCATTTGACAATTTAAGATACTCTGTAAAAGAAAAGATGAATTGAGAGGTATCCTTGTCATAAGGATTTTCCATGCCTTTTATAAGTTTCTTGTTTAGATAAGCATCTTGGCAGGAGTATACCTTTTTTCCTATAGAGATCCAGTTATCACACATCAGAGTTAAAAAGCCCTGGTAAAATCTGTGTCTTCTGATATGGAAAAGAAATTCATTAGAACAAAATTGTAGCCAGACAACTTACTTTTCTTTCCTTCTATGAAGGACTTCAGTCTAAAGCATTTTCGCTTCATACTTCCTGCCAGACTTCGTAATAATAATGAAGTAATATATAGTTCTTCATACGAGATGTCTTCTTGTTTTCTTTTTCAAGCCTCAGCATCCCTCCATCATTCTCCAGATTTTTACATTCTCCTTTGCCTTACCTATTCTTAATGTCTTTTAATTTCTACTTATTTCTGTCATTTTTGTGTCCTGCTTTCACCTGCATCTCACTCAAGCCTCCAATTACAGTTTCAGCAGCAATTTTCATCAGAACTGTGAGCCAGCCAGGGGGGCTTTTAGAGCCAAGGAAAAAGGCACACCGTTTGTGTTAAGGCATCTCAGGCATTGTCACTCCAGGCTTTGTCATCAGAAGACATGGTGCAAGTGATTGTCGTGGTTTCAGCCAGGACAGGGTTAAATTTTTGCGATAGCCAGGAAGGTGCGTGACCAGACCCTACTGTTATTCCATACCACCCCCTGTCATTGCCAGGGAAGGGGACTCTCGCTTCCCAGGAAAAGGGCGTTCCTTCCTGTGGAGAAAACATGGCGGATGGGCAGAATAGTCCAGTACTCGTCTGTTGTTGAGGGTTTCTCTGTGGTTTTGTTTCTTTGTCTTATACCTTTTGTTATTAATATTGTTACTGTTACTGTTCATTTTCCTATCTCATTGCCATTTCCAGTAAATTGTTCTTATCTCAACCTGTGATCTTTGCCTTTTGGACCTGCCTTTGGAGGCAGGGAGAGAAGCAGTGCGTGGTCTTTTTAGGTGGAGTACTAAACTGGAGAATAACTTTCCTAAACCAAGCGAGCGATCCAGACATTGTCTCACCTCAGACATTTTATGTGTATCCTGGATAACAATCTCAATGCAGAGAAGACTCTAGACAAGATACTGAAACTAAAAAGGAAAAACAGATTTAGCAGTAGAGGATATTTAGAAGAGGAGAAGGAAAAAAGCGGAGATTAAAAGAAGGACAAGAAGAAAAAGGAAGAAGGTGAAACAAATGGAAAGAAGGGAAAGACTTATCCCTTCCTTGTAAGGCTGCAAGGAAACTGATGATTACTTAAGTAACACCAGATTTGATTTCATCACAACTAGTAAGTTCTCTGCTAATTCTTAATCAGACTTGAGCTCTGAATCCCAGCGTAGTTAGATGGAACAACAAGGTGTAACAGGTGTGCCGAAGGGCAGCTATGCGCAGAGCAGCATATTCACCTTAGCTGGCAAGAGACTCTTCTATAAAAAACTTATTTCCTATGCACCTTCCCAAAGAAAAACTGCCCTACGAGATAACTTATCAAACACTGAAAAATAAGTAAGTGTCAAAGATGTTTCTGAATCTTTATTCCCTTATTAAATTATGACCCCGGCTTTATACAATCATGCACATTTTTCTCCTTGACCCCTGCTTCATTATGTGCAAAGAATGAGCTTTGTGATATATTCTTATAGTATATTGTTTTAGCTTCATTCAGCATGAGGTCTATATACATTCCACTATTAAGTGTTTTAGCTGTTAGGAAAGCCATACATTTCCTGCTGGCCCGTTCTGTACTCTCATAGCACACGGTTCACAAACATTCCTCCACGATTCCCTGAAAGAACAGAGTTTTATCATCTCTTCCCTACAGCTGGGAAATTCAAGCGTTACAGCACAAGTATCTGAGAATTCAAGCTAATCCATCAGAGTAGTTCACAAAACATTTCATATTTTTAAAGGACAGTTCCCAGTAGCTTCAGATATAGTCGTGCATGTTTACACATTTTTCTGAACCGGCCTGTGAGATCTCAAGACGGACGACGAAAAGAGAGAACAAAATAACCGTCTGGGGAAAAATGTGATTAAAGAAATTTGCCACACAGGAACTTTGCAGTGGAGACTGACTACAGTTCTCCAAGGCGGCTACTGTCTAGTGATGGGATCTCCTTTGTATTTCCCTACAGCACTAAGGCTGTGCGATAAGAAGTGTCAGCAACCTTGATAACTAGCAGTGCTGTTGACACATCACAGATAATAAAATGTGCTCTTTGCTCACATAAAATCCCCTGTTATGCCTGACAAGGAAGTGTGGACTATAATCCACAGGACTCTGAAGATCTCTGGCAAGGAACTGAAACTTAGGAGACTTCAGAGGTGGGCCTGTGCAAACCTCATGAAGTTCAACAAGGCCAAGTGCAGGGTCCTGCATGTGGGTTGGGGAAATTACAAGCATAAATAGAGGCTGGGAAGAGAATGAATCAAGAGCAGCCCTGAGAAGAAGGACTTTGGGGTGCTGGTGGACAAGAAGCTCAACGTGACCTGGCAGTATACGCTCACAGCCCAGAAAGGCAAATGTATCCTGGGCTGCATCAGAAGCAGTGTGGGCAGCAGGCTGAGGGAGGGGATTCTGCCCCTCTGCTCTGGTGAGGCCCCATCCATAGCATCACATACAGATCTGGGGTGCCCAACATAAGGACACTTGTTTGCCTTGTCATTGCTAAGTTCTCTAGTTAAGTAAGGAGGAGGATAATTGCTCCCCAGTCGAAGTGTGACCCAGAGGAGATTCTGGAGGGATACCAATGGCCAGGACAGGAGAAAGAAAGGAAATAGGCAGAAACACAGGTTTAGAGAGTAACCTAGATTTGAAGGGACCAGCTGTGCGGTCATGTCACTCAGGGATTTAGTCATTTAGATCCCTGAAAAAAAACCTGCTGAGGTGTTAGTTCAGTTCAGAGAGCCCAGGAAAGTTGCTGAGCTAGAAAGCAAGGAAGACCCTTTGCAAGACCCCATTAAGCCAAAGTGTTGCCAAGACTATGATTTTAATTGCTTAATCTTGTTAATCTTCTGTATTTTCTTTATTTCAAATGCTCCCTTATTCCAGACTGTTGTTTACATGTTCAAGTAAAACCAAGCTCTAGAGACAGGAAGAAGTTGGTGCCTTTTGATGTCTTTATTTCAAAAGAAAGAAGGGAATTTTTACCTCATGGTAGCAATGCTGGGTCCTGTTACAAACATGCATTTACAAGACAGGTTATTCCTGAGCCAACTAGAACACCTTCCATTTTAAAGATGTTTGTGTATCTGATAATTTTGTTCCTAAATAAACCTCCATCCTGCCCTTGACATTAAACCTGTCATTAGAGAGGGATATTCATTGGGCATACAGTCATAACCAGTGCTGATGACCAGCCAAGAAAAGATTAAAAACAAGGTAAACCAGACCCTGGAAAAGTTAAGAAAGGTACCAAGCAGAGAGCAGAAGAAGGGAAGCATAGAGAGAAGGGTTCTAGAGAAAACAGCTCAAGGAACAAAGGAAAGGCAATTAAGTTAAGTCTGAGTCTAGGCTAAGGGGCAGACAGATCTGGAGCAAAGCTGAGAAAGAGCTAAGCTAAGCACATAGGACCAAAGTACAGAATACCATTATAATCAAATAAAAGACTGAGAAAGCAAGACCAAGTGATGAGATGCCTACCTGAGACACTGACAAGCCACCGGCTAGCTTCAGAAATCCATCCTGAGCTCAGTGTTGGCACAGTTAGTCACACAAATTACTCACTGCAGACAGAGGTCAGTCACAGAACTTGCCTACCCAGGCTATACTTGGCAGGGGCTTGGCATTTAAAAGCTGTGTGTATGAAGGAATGACTTAAGCATCCTTGAAACTTTGCAAGTATCATGAAAATTAAAGTGTTCACAGAATTTTCAGACATCTAACAGACAATGTGGCTGGGAAAAAATATTAACTCATTAAGAACTGCCATGGTGCTACCAAAGACATTTCTAGCTTATACTAAAATCTTGGAAATAAATCTGTTCACGAACAATTCGCTCATTGGAGTAGACCACGTTAAGTAGATATATCACAGAATTAAAATGAATATGTGCCAAAGCATATCCATGTGTATGGTCCTCCGTTCAATGCTCTTCTGAGTAATTTTAAATGTTATGGTGGCATATAAAAGGTCGTTACTTTAACTCATCTCTTTTTCAGTGATGAAGTTTCCTGCCAAATATTAACAGGTAATTATCAGCTATAAATTTACATGCATGCCTAATGCTATTCCACTTGATCACATAGTTTAAATTAAAGACACTTTCAGCTATGTGCTGGATGAGCGTCTTTAATATCCATTTCTCTTTTATTCAGGTTCCCTCATGAGGAAGGGCTTACAAGACTGTACTGTTGTATTCATGCACATTTAATGTCTGTCAATCCCCACTCTTCTAATGGCTTTTGAACTTGTTGGCCAATTTCAAGCACATTTGACAAAGAGGAGCTAACTTACAGATATTAAGTTTCCATACATCACATTTAAAAAGGCAGATAAGAAGAGGAAAAAGAGATTATTGGAGCTAATTGAACTTCCATCCCCCTCCTCTGTCATTGATGGAAAGACTGTATCATGAACATTTTATTTAAATCTAAAGAATTCATATTAGAAAGCTATTGTGGATGCCCTGTGACAGAAAAGAAAGCTTCTCAGATTGTAGTTTATTAGGCATCAGAGAATCCAAGCAAAAAATACCAATCCACGAGGCTTTCCATGTTCAAAAGTCTCTGTGCATTAAATAAGCATTACTTGTTAACAGCAAACACATATTTCAAGGACTTCTAAAGAGCTTCACCATTACACTTCTGTTTGTAAAAAATACTCTCTCGTCTTGCCCTAAATAAACAGGTTACTTTTTAGAATGTGTGGGAACTGCCTATGTATTTCTTTCCCAGTGTTGACATCACGGAAATTTCACAAAGTCTGACGGCCTGGTAGCAAGCAGTATTCCAAAGAGACCTTGCTCTTGCCCCTATAGCGTTTAGCAGACATTCGTAAATAGGACCTGTGTTCTGTAGGTTTTGAGCAAAATCTCTTCAGGACAGCTAATGATTTAGCTAACAACAAAATGACAGAAAAATTGTTGAACCAACTAGGGGGCTCTCTTTATATTTGTGATGAAGTTGTTCCAACAGAATTTTTAAAAATTAGTCTGCGAGCGTCTTATGACCAAAGACCTCAAAGAATGAAAACTCAGAGACATAAAATCTTGAAGTGTCATTTTTAGCAGGACTTTTAACATGTAAGATGTCTAAGAGACTGTTTTTCTTTTTCCTTAACTTCCTTATCACACTTCAGGAATAGTTTAACATTAAGCCAGAAAATATATGGAACAAGTAAGAGAACTTCCTTTATGCTATTTTAGGCATGCTTAAAGAAAAATCACTCAGTGTAAGATAACTAAATATTTTTGTAGTGCATTTTTTGTAAAATTTTGCTCAAGCAATTTGCTGTCTTCCCAGGAACAATCAATAACACAAACACAACCTCAGTTATTTTTATGTTGGTTTAGATCAGATTGGATTGTTCTCAGCCAAGGCTGGAGCTCAGTTGTAAACTGACACAGTTTTTGTAAACTGGCGCAGATTCACTGAAAATACCGTACCTGTTCAAGAGCTGTCTAACTGACTGTGTTCATGTGAAGTCTTTAGTAATAAAAAGAATGAATGGTATGTAAACAGCAGAATGAATGTACAATGTCACCTTTTAACAGTATCTGCTGTAGCTCAATTTGCCTTATTTAGGGATGGAATTACCAACATTCACTGAAGATTTTAAATGTGGTACTACACTTCCCAGAGAGGCTCTTGATTTCACAGAGGATCAAAATAGCAGTTAAAGCTTAGCAAATTTCAAGGAAGAAAAATCTTCACGCACCACATTTCTGCAATATTCTTAACTATTTTCAACTTTACTACCATTTTCATTTCTATAAATTTGTCATAAAATCCTTGTTGGATGGGATTTTATGTCCTTCCATGTCCATTTTACTTTCTTTTTAAGGAGGAGCAAATACACCTGAAGAGTCTGTCTGCCCCAGTTCACTACTAATGGCATGAAACAGTGAAATTAAAACTGAATTGGGATTCCACCAGCAGCTTCAGTGATAAATATTTGAATATCTGGACTTTGTGTGGTTTTTTCCAAGTCATTGTTTCTTCAAGAAACAGATTTTCCTTTGGCCTTACAAGGGCTAGATTTTATCCATTACATCCTTTTCCCCCTTTCTCAGCTTTCACTAGCAGTTGTTAAAACAATCTTTATTTAACATGAACTCAAGAGTATTTTCCCGTTCTGGCTACAAAACATTTTTCAGTATATTTTCTTCTAATTTTTGTGATGGTGGCACTGCAACACCTTTACATGTATTAATGGAAAATTTGCTGCTAATCTGCATGTCACTGTGTTTTAAACTATAATTCTTAGTTTTGAAATATGTGTATATATACACACACATTGTAACAATACAGACATCAGTACCAATTAAATAAAGAGAGTAGATTTAGATTGGCTATTAGGGAACAAATTCATTACTGTGAAGGTAGTGAGGCACTGGAACAGGTTGCTCAGAAAAGCTGTGGATGTCCCATCCCTGGAGGTGTTCAAGGCCAGGCTGGATGGAGCTCTGAGAGGCCTGGTAAAAGGTGTTCGCCACCCATGGCAGGGAGATTGAAACAAGATGAGCTGCAAGGTCCCTTCCAACCCAACCCATCCTATGATTCTACAGAATTCCTACCCTTATCACCAGATGCACACACACTAATGCTTTTTAATGACTTCTTCCGGCTCAGTTTTGGCATCTGTAAGTACCACGCACATTACAGGGCAAATCAACGGCCATTTTCCCTGAATAATAACTGCGGATTTTGACCATTTCTAGAATAATATATCTCCAATATGGGTGCTTTTCAAAATTTGCTGGTTAGCAGTGGGAGTGGGTGCTGGGTTGTTAATAACCAGATTCAGGTTTGATGTTAGCAGAGTTTAATTTCCGGTGCAAAGACGCTGAGACCTCGTGAGACGCTTGTGAAAAGTTGCGAACGTGCTTCGTGTGGCATTTGCCACCCTGGGCCAACATGCCACAAGAGAAGGGGTTTCCTGACATTCACCTCCAGTCAGCCCATTGCTTAATATCTCTCTTGATGGAAAAAAGGCCACCAGCCCCGAAGCCCCGCCATAGCTAGGGTACCGGGCACGAGCACGTGTGCCAGCAGGACAGTCCCGCCAGGGGTACAGCCCAGCCCGGGCACGAGGGTGTGTGCCAGCGGGACAGCCCTGCCGGGGCACGAGGGTGTGTGCCAGGGCATGACAGTGTGTGCCAGGGGGACAGCCGTGCCAGCGGCACAGCCCTGCCGGGGGTACAGCCCTGCCCGGGAACCAGCGGCACAGCCCTGCCGGGAGTACAGCCCAGCCTGGGCACGAGAGTGTGTGCCAGCGGCACAGCCCTGCCGGGAGTACAGCCCAGCCCGGGCACGAGAGTGTGTGCCAGCGGCACAGCCCTGCCGGGGGTACAGCCCTGCCCGGGAACCAGCGGC
>VZTA01012230.1:2909-57545 GCA_013398855.1 Mohoua ochrocephala | reverse complement strand
GGGCTGCCCGCGCCGGGCCGGGCCGGGGGCAGGAGGTGCCGCTCTGGTGCCCTTGGCCCCGTGCCAGGCAGCTCCCGCAAGGGAGTACTGTTTACTGGGGGGGGGGAAATGCCTTTGGAAACTAGTGGGAAGTAAAATTGAGTTAGGGTTACACGTGGGAATTTGTGTACCTGTAATATGTAAAGAGGGCAGTATTCACGGGTGGCTTCTTGACTGGGCGAGTTTCAGAGCATCCCGTGACCCGAGATGAACTCCAGTCTCTCGCAGGTACTTGAGTAGTCTGCCCAGAGTCTTTTTTGTGCGTTCAGTGGCCAGATCCTAACTGGCAGGCAAGGCCCCTTCTTTTGTTTTGAGGATTTCAGTAGAAGCTGTGTTTATAGCAGCAGGGTTTCTCACTCTCAGCACAAGTGGGTGTGATGAACTCTTGTTGTTTAAACTTTCGGAGCTCTGAAGGAACAGCAGGATGGATGTTTTCGGAGTCCTCACTTGCAGCAAATGAAATCTCTTTCACCTGAATAGATGAGATTTGTGCATGATGAGGGTAGGACAACGAAAAGGATGATATCCCACACCTGTTCACAGGGACTGGCTCCTGAGGTGTTGTAGACTTGACTGATGCAGGGGTAATACATGGGCTGGGACCAAACCTAGTTTATATCTGATGTTTTTTCCACCTGCATCCAGCTTTGGGTGGACAGGAAGGACGTTGACCTGTTGGCGTGGGTCCTGAGGAGGGCCACCAAGATGATTAGAGGGGTGGAGCACCTCTCCTGTGAGGAAAGGCAGAGAGGATTGGGATTTTTCAGCCTGGAAGAGAGAAGGCTTTGGGGTGACCTAATTGTGGCCTTCCAGTGCCTGAAGGGAGTCTACAAGGAAGATGAAGAGGGACTATTTACTAGAGCATGTGGTGACAGGACAAGGGGAAATGGCTTCAAACTGAAAGAGAGTAGGTTTACATTACATATTATAAAGGAAGAAATTCCTTACTGCCTTAGTAGTGAGTCACTGGGACAGGTTGCTCAGAGAAATTTTTTTCCGCCCGTGCCTGAAAGTGTTCAAGCTTCGAGCAACCCACCTGTTCTAGTGAAAGGTGTCCCTGCCCATGGCAGGGGGTTTGGAATTGAGATGAAGTCCCACGATTACTGAAAACTAAATGAAAATCAGCATACGAATGGAAAAGAAAACTGTTAAACAGCATTTGGAACAGAATGGTACCTTTCGTATAATGAAAGTGATCTGAAAATCTGTTGAAAGTATGTAGCTCTGTATATTGTATTTAGTAGAGATGAAAGAGAAATGATTTCCTTAGTCTGTGTAGGAATAAAGTCTTTTAATAGGAGAGGAGGAAAACTTTCTTAAGAAAAAAAAAAGACTATGTAATTGTTTCTAGCCTCATCATGATTTTTTGCTGGATTCTGTACAAAACACAAACCCCTACGTTTTCCTTTAAGATGAAGGTTGCCTGGGCTCAGCTGCCCTGAGTTCAGCTTCGGATTTTTAGACACGTGCTATGAGACTTGAGTGAATTCACACGGACATTGACATGGTTGAAAATATTATGTCCTGCTGTTTGCCTGTTGGCTGCTTTCTTCTGGTTTCCATGATTCCTGCTTTGAGCTGTCCTGAGCAGTTCCTACTTGCGCCTTAACTCACTGCTTTGTCCCCTTAAGCTTCCTCTGCTCTTTTCCCTTGCTCTCTGTTCTTGTTGCGTGCTATGTCACAATCAGATTTATTATTCAAGAACAGCTCTTTGTAGTTCAAGTGGACATTTAGGTGGTACCCACGTTGCACGTGAGGCTATACCTTCATGCCGTGTCAGTTGAGTGTCATGTGGCAATGGGAGGCTTGTTGCTGGAGCTGAATGCTTCGTTTTTCAGTCCTGAAATGCTTTTCTTTGTGTAGGAAAGCCTGCCCTTCTCTTTGGAGGGGACTAGTGTGTGTTTTTGCAGTACCTCTCTAGGGAGATCAAGGTCTCACCTAGGAGATTTAAATGTGTCTGCCCACTTTGCTCAAATTTTAAGTTCCTTTCCATGTCAGATTGCTCCTTCTTAACTGTTCTTCGTTTTGTCCACACGTTTCTTTTGTGGACCTCAGGCATGGAGCTGCACAGTGTCTCTGAGCTTGTCAGTGGAACAGCACTAACTACATCTGTCATATGGTCCTGTTTTTGGCTTTGTCCCTTTTTAAGTCACGTCTAGATTTGGTTTAAAGCATTCATTGCTAGAAACGATTTCCCATTCTGTAGACTTTGTTGCCCTTTTAATAACGTCACCCTTACCTAGCAAATGTGATTTTTTTTTTTTCCCCTAGTCATAATAGGATAAAAGATCTTTTGAGTCTGTTATGGTGTAACAAGTGATGGGAAAGAAAATGGCAACTTCTTGATCTTGTCTCCAAAGTAGAAAAACTGTCTTTAATTTATCTTTCTAGCTGAGGCCTGGACACTGGAAAGTACACCCAGACAGTTGAGTGAAATCTGTATGGTGCTGAAGCGTGTGAAGATGTCATTAAATAATACATGCCGGCATAGCAGATGACTTGCACCACGGATATTGCAAAGAATTAAAGCTGCTTTCCATAATGTGTATAAAATTAAAGGTGTTGGAACTCAAATGGGAAATTGGCCAGTCCATTTAGAGTCCTTGGGATTTGGCAAAGCAGATGGATGCATTGGTTTGGTTGAAACCAAATAAATAAGCAAGAAAACCACTGAGTCTGCCAGAACCGCGTGCTAAGAAAGAGTATGTGTGGAGGGTGGGTAGTTAAATGTATTGCAGTTACATCAGACTTCTTTGGACGAATGAACATGTATAACCTCTTTCCGCTCCCTATCTGCTTCTGTTCGGATGTGTATTTAACAGCTAAATATAAATCTGCTATCAGCTGCTTGTTGTAGTGAAATCTCCCATATCTTTTCCTCTGTCAGAGCATGACTTTTCTTCTGTTCGTCTTAGTGGAAGTTTTGCTGCTGCCTTTTCCTAGGGTCGTAGCATGACCCACGGTGTACGGTTTTCCTGTGGAAAGTTCCCCTAGCAGTAGGTGCTTATCCACTGGTATGGGCATGGCGTCTGTAGTTTTCCCTTGCCGCTGCCCTTCCTTCCATTTGCAAAGCTTTAGCTTGCTGGTTGCTTATGGCAGTTCTTACTTGGATAAATACCAGCCTAGGTTATGGGCTGGATGTCAGGAAGTTTGGATTAGATTAGATGCAGCCGTGTTCCTCCTGAGAACGGTGGATTCTGTCCTGGCGGGTGATGCTGTGATTGCAGGGTCTGTACGGACCTCCTGATTTGAGACATATACATGTAATTCTCTCCGAGCCTGATCTCGAAGGGGCTTATGCTTTCTCATGCTTTCTTCCTTCCCGAGGGCCGTTGTCTCCAAATTACTTCCAGCCTGTTGATAACGTGCCCGGTGGCTGTGTCAGTTATCAGTGTTCAGCTGAAAACTGAAGATGTGCAAACAGCATGTGTTGGCTTTTTAAAATCATGGTTTGATTACAGGTCCTGGCTGGAATAAGGTGACATTCTCTCCTTGTTTCGCTGTGGTGGTGTTCAGCAGTAGGTGTAACCACACATTGTGCGAAAAGGATTGCTTTCTTCGAGCTGGGAGCATGAAGCTTTTGAAGTCCTGAATAAAACTCTGCAAAAGTCAGTAGTCACTGTCTGGTACGGTCTGACTGTCAAGCTCTTAGAAGAGAACATCTGAAGTAAGCTTCAAAGTGTGTCCTGTGTGCAGCTGTCCCAGTGTGTGTGACTTCAGCATTTGTCGTTGCCAGCTTGGTGAGGATAGACTAGTGCATGTGAAGCTCCTTAAGATAACAGAACTGGCTAGTCTGATCAGGAATACCGCTGAAGAACTGAAGGTGCGGATGGTGGCTGCAAAACGCTGCCTACGGAAGCAGAGAAGTGAGAGAACTTTTATCAGTCACTCTGCTGCTGTCCGTGTAGCTTCTCCAGAGTATTGCTTTTAAGTGTACAGCTGTGCTCTGTTTGAAAAGAAACTTTCTTTACTGGGCTCAGCTGATGAGCTGTGATGTACCTGTGTGTGCGTGAGAGGGAGGCAAGCAGGAAGTGTTGTTCATAATGCTTTCTGTCACTTTTGACCTAAAGTCTGCTTAGCTGTAAATAATCCATAAGCAGTCAACTGAAAGCCCAAGGCTCTGTTGTAGTGGTTCATTCTTTTTTATAATGGACCAGTAAATGTACTGCCTTTACTGCTCCAGAAAAACACTGGTTTTGTGGAAGTCAGTGGATTGGTACTTCAGGAGCTGCAACTTGCAGAAAGCCTTTCTTCTTACAAGATGGAAATAAATTTGTTTTGTCAGTGCTCCAACTGTTGTGATTAAGTGACTGACGCTGGTGATACACCTGATGATACCCTTCTGGAAGCTTTTTCCATGATCAATTGAATCATGCGTCTGACTGCAAGATGTTTCTTTCATAGCAGGCGAAGTTGCAAATTCAGGACTTCCTCAGTCTTCTAACTTTTTTTGACAGTGTCCTGGACAAGGATAATCCTTCAGACTAAACCCTGCAGTTAACATTTGGTTTCATTCTTCTGCAATCCTCGTACATATATGAATGGGCATCACTTCTTAGTGTAATTTGCAAGACTGAGGGATCCAACTTGATTCTAGGTTCTGTGACACTGCTATTTCCGGTATATTAAATTCTGGACAGCCTAATAATAGAGAAGACTTCCAAAAATGCATGATTTGGTATTTTGTGGTCAAGACTTAGTGCTTAGCTAAGCAGCCTATCTTAGTGGTTCTTGAGGGAAGACGTGTTCTTACTGCTCCCTGTTTTTCTGTTCTTAGTGACAGTACTGGTCTTTGTTATATCTAGATAGTGTGTGTGTGTCAGGACTTGGAGAAATTTAGTTTTGATAGCTTTGCAAATATATTTTATGCAGTTTATGAGGCTGCAGGGTTTTTCCTTCTGGTGGGGCTTTACTGGATTGGCAAGCTCCTGACACTGTCCCAGCTCAGTAGCAGTCCTGGGTGTAACATGAGTATCTTCATTCATTTTGAGCGCTGCGTAACTTGTCCTCACAGAATCCCTCTTTGCCACACTTTGCAATGCTGCCATTGTTCTGTATTTTTGCTGTGGTCATTTTCCCAGTTAATCCACCTTTGCAAGCATTTATACTAGGCAGACCTTCAGTCACAGAACACTGTCAGCCTGTAATAATGGCACAGGCATAACACAGGAGATACCGGAGCGCGAGTATCCCCTGCGGGTTGTGCTGGAACAGGAACCAGCAAATGGCGCTGAATACAGGGAAAATTCAGCCTCCTGGCTGCTTACAATTGTAGGGGATTAAGCAAAGCAGTAGTTTTTGAGACGTACAGGTCTGCTCTACTTTCCTTTGCAGCTTAGCCATGTATGTTCTTTAAAAAAAGTTATTAATAGTCCAAATAGATGAACTAGATAGTGATAGTAAATGCAACTAAAAGCAACACAATAATTTTATCATTTTTCTCAATTTTTTTAAAGAAAAGCAAAGTATAACTTGGCAGAACAGTGCAGGAAGAAGTCTATGTAGACTTGCTGTCTTGAGAAAACTGCCAACATTTTTTTTTTCTTCTGGTGAGCATGTGAGGCAGGAGCAGCTGCTGTTGTGTTGCTTGTAATTGAGGATGACTGTACTGTAGTGCTGCGGACAAATCAAGGTTGTAAGTTGTAGTTGACTGTGTCACAGGTGGTAAGGATCTCTTAACTGATGATTAATAGTGTCAGTGGATGTTTGAGCCAAGACGGCGATGTTGCCACTTTTCTTTCCCCTCACCAGCTTTTTATGCCTAGGGATATGCTGTTTCTGTTGAGCAATGTTTAAGATTTCCTTCAGCAGTACCATCTAATTTCACTTGTGTGATTGCAGCCAATAAACACTAATGGCAGGTAGTGGAAATTGTTTGCATCTACCTTGAGCTTGTGTTTGTGAACAAAGTTTAAAAAAAAAATCACATAAAATGAAAGTGGAGCAAGTTTCCAGTTAGTTTTCCATTTGAGTGCTTTGCACGCCTAAGTCTTGTAGTTTTGCCTATGTGTACTACTTGAGAACTCAGAGCAAGTAATATGAGTGTTGTGCTAGGAAGTAACTAAGGGTGGTTGGAAGCAGTGATATTTTATTTCCTGTTTTCTCCAACTTCAAATGCATGTCTTGAATCTTGTCATTTTTTTTGCTTTATTTTTCAAGTCTGTTGTGACATGAGGAAGAAATCAGTCTATCCCGCCTTCTGTGAAACCAGATTCTGCACAGAGGTTGTTTCTGCTGTGTTTTGACTTCCGCTCTTGTTGGTGGGATTTGTAGATACTTGGGATGAAAAGTTTGGGTCAATGTTTTAAGTTTAAATGGCAAATAATATCCATTGAAATGCACACTGCCTGGCCAGGTACCTGTAGCACTGTAAACCGTATTCTAGGCTAAGATACTCTGATTTTAGAGACTGCACTTTGGACATGCATAATTAAAACCTGATTTTCTTAGCATTCTTTGTATAAAGAAAATAACTGTGGCTTCTGTGGGAATATGCTGTCTTTTTAAAGGAATGCATTCAGTAGAGGAAGCTATAGGAGGAGTTTTAAAGGACCAGAAGTATTTGTAATTCTGGTATTTGAGAAATCTTTTACTTTTTGGTGTCTTTAGGCTGTATTATTTGTACAGCATCCTTACATTACCAGACTATGTCCTAACAAAGTAGAGTTCTGCCCTAAATCAACTTTGTGTCTACCTCAATATAACCTTTTATCCCAAGTATCTTGGGATATGGCTCACCCTGAGAGTAGCATATCAGCTGTGAATTGCTGGATGAGTTTCTGGAAAACTGTCCTGAAAAACAGTGGCTTGATGTGCTAATGGAAAGGAAAAAACCAAACCCAAGTCCCCACCCCAGTGTTAGAAATTGCATTAATATGCTTTTTAATTGGCACTCAGGAATAAGTGAACCACAGACATTTTTTGGGTAATACTCACAATTAACTCCGTGGAACTCATTGCATCAACCTTGAGGATGAATCACAAAACCTGTGCTGACAAGATTTGAGCCCGTAGCTCAAGGGGAAGGAAGAATTTCAAACTATGTGCTTATACTGGTAAACCACAATCTGCAGGAAATTGGAAAGGTCCATCTGGCTAGTAGGTACTTGTACATTTTTGCTCGTGTTCCCCGGGAGGGTGACCTCTTAGCAGCCTGTCAGTGCTCCAGCAGTTGCCTTATTGCAAAGTGTGCAAGTTCCAGCCCGTGCCAAATGTGGAGCAGGTTGCTAACTCACTGTTGCAGCTGTGCAAGCAAACCCAGATTCAAAGTGCAAATATGAACGTGCTTCAGCTGTTTACTGAGGTGGGAGCGGACCAAGGCATAACCTTGTAGGAAGCTTAGCTAAAACGAAATGTTGGAATAGCTATAGAATAAAAGGTCCTTTTTTAGGAAGTAGGGGATTTCCCTTTTTTGTAGGCAATTCTTCTTTCTCAAAACATTTAAATGGTTTTGCCAGGTAATACAGAAAAACAAGGCCTCTTGTCCCCCCTCCTCCACCCTTATGTCCCTCTGTCCCAAAAAATGTAGCGGTCTGTTTATCCATGGATCTGAGTTATCTGTGTTTGTTCAATGATCTGAATATTGAACCTAATAGTGAAAATCCTGTAAAAGCATTGCAGCATAATCTGTCCACGACCTTGTAATGATGTATCCCCCTGCCCTCTTGGTAAGGGTAAGTCATAGCTCAGATTTTAATTGATTTGTCAAATCAGTTTTAACAGGAAGATTTTCACAGGGTTTGGTTTGTGGTTTTGTTTGTTTGTGCTTTTTTGTTTTGGTTTGTTTTTTTTTTTTAAACTAAAATTAGAGGACATATTCTGACGAATGTTGTCATATCTTGGATGTAATTTCCTTGGAGCCAGAAACCTTTTCATGCAAAGCAGGTTGCTCTGTAGTGCTGCTAGTCAGCATTTCATTATGGATATCGGAGCGTGGCCTGAAGTTGTTTACCCCATCTGTTAAAATGAAAACGATTATGTGTGGTTTTTGGTATGGAAGATACTTTTAATCTTTCTCCGGTTTAATAGTTAAGAAAACCCCTTTCTCAAATTTGAGCACAGTAAAATGAAGGTGTTAGAATGTTTGAATGAAAAAAAAATGATGAGAGGGTGAACGCAGGTGTGCAAATAGCAATATCGATTGGACTTGCTCCCTTAAAGGCAGAAATCCATGTTCATTTATTAGTTGAAAATGCAGATTTATTCTCCGGTTTAGGTATGGCCTCAGAGACACTGAGAGTAGAACTTTCAAAATAGCGGCTTAAGATGTATACTTAATGAATTGCAGATGATTTTATATTTTCATTTTGATGTCTAATTTATGTAAGAGTTCCAAAGACAATTTAAACTATGCTTGGAAATGATTGCTCCTAATAGCTGATGTCTCTTGTTGGATATTGTAATTCAGTTGTCTGAGAAAACCTTAGTAGCTTTAGAAACTTTACGTTAGAAATTCATTTGCAAATGTAATATATTATTGTGTGCATATTGCTCATATATAAAAATTGAATTTATTACCTTCGTTTAATCAGTGTGAAAATAGATTTAAAATAGAGTATGACAGCAGGCATCATTGTGAACGCCTCAGTGTCATACTGTAGGTGGCTATACAACATACTATGGCAGTTCAGAATTAAACCCATAGTGACTTGTGCAGCCAGCTGCAACAAATAAACATGTTTTACTGCATACTATCATATTATATTTACAGCACAGCAGACTGGCTGTCATCAGAGAAGCTTGGATGAAAACTTTTTGGTGAAATGATGTTACTGCTAATGTAAGAATTATCTTAGCAGTTTTATTTGTCATAAACTTGTGTTCTTTCATCTGACTGCTTGATACAGATTTTAACTGTATTTTACATATAAATTAGTTACAAAACAACGGCTGAAGTAGGGACTGCCAGTTTTTTGAGGCCACCTTTTTACCATCCTTCAAATGAACCAACAAGAGCTGTAATCAGGACCTTGCCCCTGCCTGTGACTTCTTGAAAATCACTTGGCAGTGAATTGCAGTGATGTGCCTGCTGATATTTGCTGGTGGGTTTGGATGCAGACCAAAGTTTTTGGGGAGGCTGTTAATGTTCTTGCCTACTGAGTGCCTGGTGTTGATGGACTTCCTGTGCTGCTGGCTGAAGATCTGCATGTGCTGTGGGTAGTGTGAAGTGATGGGTGCCTGGAGCTTTTTTGATGTCATCTGGCACTTGAGGATGTTTAGTGCTTTTACAGGGCAGCCCATCTGCATGTTGAGTCAGCAGGAGGCTGTGGAGGTCAGGCGTGTGTGTTGTGTTCTTGTCGTGATTCCCTTGTGGCTATGGAGCAGGCGAGCAAGTGGATTGATGGGTGGGAGATAGTGCTTGATAATCTTTTGTCACTAAAATAAACATCAGTCATTATGCAGGGCAGTCTGGTGTTGCAAAGGCATCTTTCATCCTTCGGGGCGTTCCTGCCCTGAGGCTTACTTCTGCTGATCAGAGGGGATGCAACTTTTTCCCCATCACTTCTTTCTGTTAGTGAAGAGCTACCAAGCACTTGCTGGCTTGTGTGCTGTGAAATACACCTTTTGTAATCAACTTATTGCTGAATTGCTTTTTTATGAGTTTGTTCTTTCACAGGCCCCTTTTTTCAAGAGGAGCCTCTTGAGTATTTGCCTTCACTTTCTGACCCGTGCCTTTCTGCCACCCCAGCTGGACACTGTTATTAACTTTCATGCCTGTGAATCAAGTGTGTCACAGCACTCTGGCTTTCAGGTCATTCAGAGTAATAATTCACTTTTGGACTTTCTTGAAAATACGGTGCCCAAAGGTCCCTCACTAGGAGTTTGATTGGCAGGAGGGTGTTGCACAGGTGATCTGTGTGTACCGTCTGTGTAGCAGCGAGGTAAGGCATTGTGCTTGTATTTTCTCAGAGTAATGCTGACCTAGCTCTTGTGCGTTTTAAGAGTAGCAGAAGTCAGTAACACCTGAAGCAGTTAATGGTGGTGAGATCATGCCAGGCACGGGATAGATGGGTAGGTGAGGTGTAGCCTGGCTCTCACAGGCTTTATAGGTGGAATGTTTTTGCATATAATTTACGTCAGCAAGAAACAGTAGTAATTGTCTGTTAGCTATTCACACTAAATGAGAGCAGCCAGGGGAATCTAAATGGCTAAAATCTTTCTGAATGATGCAAGAGGCCTTTCATAGAGAGGTTGTTCTTATGAACTGAAATGGTGTTTGTGTAGTTACATTATTTGCGAAGGTTATGTTTCCTAGGTTAAAGCAAGCATTCCTTTTCTTCTAGTTCTTCATAAGTGAAGAGGGAGTCATGTTCTCTCATGTGGTCATTAAGCATTTCTGTAGAAGTCACACAGCCATGTGTTGGCCTCAGCTCGGTAATGTATCTGCCTAGATTTTCCACGGATTTTATGTGGGCAAAAATACTGTCTAGGTAGAGAAGACTCAATTTAGGCAGAGAGAACAGAAATAAAAGTTCTTGTCCTTCCTGATTTGCCTTTGCATGCAAGTCCTTTCTTCTAGCAGACTGAATGATTCCGTTAGTGACAGGATTCTGCTCAGTACTTTTGGTCTCCAGGAAGTCCTTTCTGTCCCCTCTGCCTTTTTACCTGGTTGCTGTGTGATCTCCCTATTGTCTGCGAATAACCTGCATGCTTCAGTATGCTGCCAAATCTTACCTCTGCTGAAGGAGCAATCTTGCCTTCCTTGAAATCCACCCCCTCTCGCTGCTGTGTACAATGTGTTGCTGCATGCTGAAGGCCGAAAGAAAATTCGTGCAGCCTGAGAGTTCCTAGTGGACAGCAAGGAGTAGGCAGACCACCAGTCTGGTATGTGAGGAAGAATATTATTTAGAAAGCGATTATTATTTAGAAGCAATTATTATATAAGAGCCAGGACTATCTGGCTCTTACTGAAAGTTACTGAGGAGTATTTTGATGGACTTCTCGCTTCTGAACACCATTGTAAAATGAAGCAACCCACTATATCTTAAATATTTGACCATAAACAGAGTGGTTGTGTGAGCTAATGCTTTTCTGTGTGTATCAACAGGCCTTTCAGGGAGAGGGTTAAAAATGTTTTGTATTGCCTTTTGACTACAAGAAAGTAGGCTGGCTGTTTGTAGTCTGCTTTACCTCTCTAGTGTTTTGACTGCTTGTGTGGTATGTTTGCCTGATGCTTTCTTCCAAGGAGATGGGAATTGATTTAGGAGATTCCAGTCATCTTGTTTACCTTGTTTCTGCAGCTTCCTGCAAATAAGACAATAGAAAATGTTCTTTACTGTTACTGTTTCACCAGCCAAAACAGATCCCACAGAGTGTAAAGAACATGAGTGAACGTAGTAGACCTGTAGCATGCACTAGCTTTCAGGAGTATGCTTGCAGCATGCCAAGCACCCAGCTCTTGCTGGCAGCACCCAGAACCAGGGCAGTGCCTGCACTTTGTGCATCAGATCTGAAAAGCAGGAAGAAGCTCTGGGATAGCTACTGGGACTTCTGTGAGACTTTAATGGCAGGAGTAGTCTGCTGTGGGCATGCTGCAGGCAAAGGAGCCAGTAAGGACACAGAGTGACTTTTCCTGTTAGGTTTGAACCACTTAACTCGTTCTTCAAAACAGCTTTGAGGGAATATGAGGACATTTGATAAGCTAGATGTTGAGGACAACAGGGGAGATTAGCACTTCTTACTGATTTAAGAAACTGTAAGTATAATCTGATGTGTCCTGTCATACCCCTATACAGTGCATGAAAACAGTAGTGTTCGGGAGAGTCAGCATGCTTAGGTGTCCCTCCATCAGCTAGACAGTGGTGCTTCTGAGGTCCTGTGTCTTTTGTGATTCAGGTCTAGGTGCCTCCGTGAAACTGAGTGAGGAGTGCCTTGTCCTCTAGCAGTACCTCTGCTACAGCAGCAGCAGAACTGGTGCTGTCACAGCGTGGCAGGTTCTGAACATGTTCAGGTTTGACTTCTCAAGAAAATCAGAGGGCAGAGCTTCTCCTGATAAGTTCCAGGTGTACTGAAGTGTATGATGGCATCAGGTGACAGAAATCCATATCTGCTGAGGTGGTGGCAATTCTAGGTGGGTTCAGCCTTGGGGATTTACTTGCTGTGGAAGCAGTCCTGGTGGAAGTGTCGTGGCTTTATGCCTCTGAGGTGCCTGCCGCATTAGGTACCCAAATGCTTTATATGGTTTATAATTGACATGCAGTTAGTTTTATTTTCATTTTATGGTTCAGGAAACTGAGGCATAGTGTTCATGGTGTGGCTCTGTCTGAAAGAGCAAGAGAATCAGATTCTTCTAAATTTAACCCAGAGGTAAATCTCCTCTTCTGTGTGTCAGTGTATCAGTACTGTTGTATCAGATTTTTCTTCACTAGCTGCGTACCTGAGCATGGCTTCAGGGTTTCATGCAGACTGGTGTGTATCACTTGTGAGCCCTGAAAGAGTCACTGATTTAAGCAGTGTAAGCCCTCCCTGTTGTTTCTATGGTATGTTGTGCAGTGGTGGGATAGGAGCCAGCAGTAGCATCACTAGGTGGAAAAGAAGATTATTGTCACTGACTCCCTAATACTTGGGCAACAAACCAATTCTAAGCGTATAGAGGTACAGTTTTGGGGACACTATGTTGTTCAAATAAATCAATGCGTGAAAAATGTTAGCGATGATCGATCCTCTACTTAAATTATGAATAATCTTGCAATTTGCTTTAAACACATGATAAATAACTTAACGTTTTGTTTTTTTTTAGTTGATGTCCATCAGCATATTAGGTGTTTCTGCTTGGCTGAGAGACTACCTGAATAACGTTCTCACTTTAACTGCAGAAACAAGGTAAAGCTTTAGTTAAACTTTTAATCTGTGTGGGTGACTGATTGGGGTAGATGTTGTTCCTTCTGTATGGCAAGCTTCCTAATTAGGGTTTGTAGAATTAAGAATCCTTCAGTTAAACCAATCATTGTTTTATTTAAAGGTGCATTTTTTGCCACAATTTCGGGCATCAGTTGAAATTAGAAAAGGGGGAAAGATAGGGTTTCAATCCTATGCCTTTCTCTTCTGACAGGGATCAATTTTTGGCCCTTGACAACTTGTAATCATATTATGTTACTGTTTAGTTTTGAATACTTTCTTCAGTCCAGAGATTTAGGAATTCTGTTAATTTTATTACGGCGGTGTTTATGAGCCCTAGTGATAAAACAGGGCCTCGTTGTGCTGCATACTGCGCAAGTGCAGGACAGGAAGATTGCCTTCGCTCCTGGGAGCTTTTAGACAATGTATTACTTTTTGGTACTCAAATGCACCATTTGACTTGAAAACCACGTTGAAGAGATTTCTTTGAAATGTGTAAGGTGCTGGAAAGAACACATCTGCTAATCAACCATTTTCTTTTTAACGGCTGTATTGTTTTTCCTATGTATCATTTTTGTGTGATTGTGCTTTTTTTGATTATTGTTCTGATTGGTTTTAGGGTGGAGGAGGCTGTTATTTTGACTTACTTTCCTGTGGTCCACCCGGTTATGATTGCAGTCTGCTGTTTCCTCGTCATCGTTGGAATGCTGGGGTACTGTGGGACGGTGAAAAGAAATCTGTTGCTCCTTGTCTGGGTATGTTTCATAACTTCTCTTTCGTTTCAGGAGTTAGAAAGGTTTTAATCCACAGGCACTTGATAAATACTGATTATTTTTTATTACCGTGTTGAGTTATGGTATCGGTGAGGGATTGTAATTGCAAAGCGCACAGTAGGAAATAATTTATTGCCTAGACTGCATTATACTGTGACTGAAAGACAAGCAGTGTCTCAACTGCAAAAATTCACTTCATTTAGTAGAGAAGTTTCTGAAGGGAAAAATAACTCAAACTCTTTAAGTACTAATAATTATAGGGATGTGAGTCTGAGTACTCTGAAATAAACCTGTATGCTACTGTTTTGACTCTTAACTGTGCAATAGACTTTGCTTTATTCCACAGTTGACTGTGTGTGTAAAGTAACAGCGCATGTAGCTGATGAAAGTTAATTCTGAGTGTGTTCAGATGCTGTCTTCTCTTACATGGATGTGGAATTTTGCAGTTGCATTTGGGTGCAAGCAAGTTTAAAAATAAGTTCCAAGTACCCATCTTTTTCCTTCATTTGGAGAGTGTGTAACTGAGCTGAGAGCAGCTGAAATGTCGAAGTCTCTCCTGCACAAGTCTCTGTGTACAGTTTAACTCTGATGTGGCTTTGACTGTCAAGGGAGCCAAACACCCTTTTCTTCATCTGGAAGTCAGTGAATTTGAGGACAGTAAAAGAAACAGTCAACCAAAACCAACCAACCAACCAAAATGCCACTCCAACAAAAGCCCATCAAGTTCACACAAATTTTAAAGGTTTAGAGTTAAAAGTTTTGGACTGTTGGCAGTACTGAAATCCAAGAGTGCCATGTACCTGTATGCTTCTTAAAAGTGTATCTGTAGCTCTTTGCAGAATTGGACTCTGTTTTTTAGCATGAGGATAAGCAGTATTCTAAGCAGTCTGTGAGTCCAAGAGAGTGGGAACAATGGATGTGAAAGAGGTGTATCAGACTTGACCGCTGTAATTGCAGTAAGAGGAAGTGGACAGATACAACCCTTCAGCTCTTGAGACTGTCTAGGGTCCTATACAAGTAGAGTTGGGCTCCTGCTGTTTTTTCCCTGCAGCGTGTGTTGGGTTCTCACAAAGCGCGTTCAGTTGAATTTTTCTTGTGGATCTGTGCAGGCTTAAGTATGTGACACCTAAGCCTCACGGATTTTGCACAAAATGACCGTAAAACACCGTGAGAAATCGGCTGAGATTTATGCAACCTTTGCTTTTCTCTAATAGAAATATTCTAACTGCAGAATAAACAGTTGCAAAACTGTACTGAGGTTTTGTATTAAAATGTCTTTTTTTTTTTTTTTTTTTTTTTTTTTTTTTAAATTTGAGAGGGTTGGAGAAAGCTTTATTTGATATCGCCAGCTGAATGTCTGCAGCAGAAGTGTTCCTCAGTTGCGAGAGGGCAGTGCTGTTTCTCCTTTCAGATATTTTGTTAAGTCTGTATGCAAAGTGAAGATTATTCTTTCAAAACTACATTGTTGGGGAAAACTCTCATTTAAATCTGAACATGTTAGAGTAACAGAATAGTCATGCATTTTTTATTTCTAGATCTTAACCTTGTAGTGCTAAAGTCAATGGGAGTAAGTTCTAAGACAATTACTTAGTTATGGGCACGTGCTTAAGAGTAATGGATTAATGTAATTTCATACCATATAATTATTTCTCTGGTAATCTTTCTTACATACCTTAAAAGGACTTTGTACATATTTTTGTTTCATCTAAATAGTGAAAGTATTAAAATATGATAAACTTACTAAACCTTAGGTTAAGTTATAAGATTGCTTTCATAATGTGTTCTTTATTTTATAGTGGTGATAGTTTTTAATACTAATTAAATTAATTAAAAGGTGAAAACAACTATACAATGTAGATCAATGCCACATAGTATCTGCGGAAAGAAAAAGTTCTTTCCAGGATAAGCTTTGAAAAAACCCACTATTTCAAGAGAAAATGAAGTCAGAACTAGTTTTGGCCTTCAGTTTATTTACACTGCAAGTGAAAAGAAAAAAAATCATTTATAGCCTTTAGTGCCATCTGGAAATAAATCAATTGAAGTGTGTTTAGGCAGTCAAGTTCCACTAAATCAAAACAAGACATTTCTATCATTTTATGTTGCAATATTTCATTTTCAGGAGCTTGAGATTTGTTCTTGCTAAAAAAACTGATAAGCAAAACTAAATGATGTCTTCCTAAGTATGTCATTGTCTTTGATTGATCGTTAAATGAATGCAGTTATGTTTTACCATACAGAAGTATGCAGACATAAGTCAATGCTTCATTCATCAGACTAATCAGAAAACTGATGGATCAACAAAATGAGCTTTTGTTCAGCCAGATGAACTAAAAGAAAAGAACCTTCATGTAAGACATTAACAACCTCTTCAATCATGCTTTTAATCTTCTTTTGAAGTACATGAAAGCCATAATGATGGCATGCACAGATATTTGGATACAAGTCTCGACGTCCTGGCAGCATGCTCATTGCTAGTGCTGATGTTAATGGAAATGGATTTTTGGAAAATGTAATAAAGTGTAAGGACAATAAAATAGATGTAGTGTTAGGTTTTAATACATTTGAATACATAGTCATTTTCATTTGTTTTTGAAATTTTGTCTTGCAATTAAGTGCTTGAAACCTTTCCGTCTTCACGTGGGGGCCTAAGTATAAATCAAACTCATGTTTGCTCAGCTTAATAGAAGGAAAATGTAAAACCTCAGTCTTCTGAGGTGCATGCTCTGGACTTTTTGTAGAACTAGCATTTTAAGGCTGTGATCTTTTAATTACTTCAGAAATATGTCCTGAAGGGTAGTTGGTCTGAAGAGTCCACGTGTACCTTGAGTTCCCGTAATATATTTTTTTTGTGTGATTGACTAACATCCTCATGTAGAAGTAGCTGTGATGCCAGCCTAAAGTGGAAGATCTGGGCTCTTCCACGTCACTGACTTGGATGCATGAAAAGTCCAAGGATGGGAAAGTAGAGTCCAGGTTTTATGGTGGTTGGTACAATTCTTTCAACAAGATTGGTTCTGGATTTGAAAAAAAAAATACTTTGCCTCTCTTCTTCTGCGGCTCTGTACATTTTGGATTGTTTTCAAAGTCTGCTGTGCACATTGCCTAACTGAAAAAACCCCAATATATTCTTTAAGAATAGTAACCTTAAGGATGTTTTTTGTTGTTGTTGTTTTTTTAAGTTCTTGTTTTATTGAAATAACAAGAATAAGCTCTGTTGCTTGACAAGAAGAGTTTAATGAAAATCCCACTGGAAAATACTTCCTGGCTGGAGTTTTGATTGCAAGTTCTTGTATTTATAACCGTGACTTTTCTGTAACTGCAGCATTCAAACAGTGCAGGATTCAAATTTTTCTGCATATATTTTCACAAAAGGAAAAACTGTTAGAAGTAGTTGATGGTCAATAGGACAAATCCTGTTACTGATTTTTATCACAAAGTTGACCGAGTAATAAATATTCCTCAGAGCTAAACATTGTTAGACCCTGCTGGTGTGTGGTCAAACAGCTTATTAATTCAGTTATGGTAGAACCTGGTTATAAATTGGACCCTGGCAGACTAAGCTGTGTATTGAGTTGAAACACAACCAGACAAACCATCATTAAACTAGTGGTTTCTGTGAAGTCAGTCTGAAGAATGATGAGATACTATTGACTGTATCAACACTTGTGGCAAATTCTTCTGTACACATACACCCATTTCAGTCCATATGGATGCAGAGGTGATAGGGGTGATTAAATCTGGAAATCTGCTGTGTGG
This sequence comes from Mohoua ochrocephala, assembly GCA_013398855.1. Lineage (NCBI taxonomy): Eukaryota > Metazoa > Chordata > Aves > Passeriformes > Acanthizidae > Mohoua > Mohoua ochrocephala. Next base: position 40,140 of record VZTA01012230.1, on the reverse strand, counting down.
CAAGATACCGATAACTGCTAATGTCTTCTTCCTAGAAAGCATTCTTATTCTGTGTGAAATGTTAGCTGCTCTGCAGTACCACAGCATCAACTATTCTGTAGTACTTATGACTACAGTTGGCAGGAACTAATATGAGACTTCAGTGAGAATAAATTTTGTTGCCTGTTTTGTTTTCCTTTTTGTGGCAGCATGTGTTTCTGCAGTAATACGTGGTATAGGTTATTTGCTCTGTAGTAATAAAGGATATTTGTTCCTACCCGTGTGGACTCTTAGCACAGTTACAGCTGCTCCAATATCTTGTACTAACATTTGGCACTGGAATTGTTTTTTACCAACCAGAAGTATTTCTTCATTATTTAGATACCAAGCATTGAAGGGAAGAAATAACTAACAAACATACTTGGTGTAAACCTGTGCAGTTTAGTGTTAAGCTGGACAGACTGAGTTTGTATTTTGTGGCTTTTATCAACAGCCCATCTGCAAATGTGGTATGAGTGGGAGGAAGACAGAGATTCACAAGACAGGTTACCCTGCCTTGTTTGAAAGACTGGTTTAAATGTTTTTATAATACTGTCGTTCAGGTTTGATGAGAAGCTAGTACTCTGCTGAACCTCAGTTTCAGACAGTCAGTGGTAACTAAGGGGCTGGACATTTAGCTTGCATTCTGAAGTGCTGCCTGTTTGATGTTCCACTGGTAAGAGAAAATACACTTAAAGTTCACCTATTTTTTTTATGCCCCAGTAGTTTCAAATATGAGCAACTTTCTCAAAAAAACAGAGTATTTTTGTTCTTTCTATGTTTCTAACTTTGAATTCAAAGGTAAGCTTCTGGAGATGATGCCTGTACTATTATACATCTTTTGCCTTGAAATGGAGAGCAAGCTTCTTTCCTGTTTAGATCAGGATTTTTAATGTTCAAACAAGTTGTTCGATTTTGAGGTGGATTCTGGTGATGCCACGATGTCACCACAGAGCTGAGCCAGGCTTTGCAGGAACCTGTGCACTCTGCAGGGCTCCCAGCTCTGTGGAGTGGAGTACATTGGTCCTGGGGTTCAGTGCCAACCTCTCTGTCTGCCTGTGTAAGCATGGTGCATTTGGTTGACCTCGCCTTCCCCCACAGAAATAAATCCTTGCTCTGTATGTCCTTAAAAGACTTTTTCAAAGGCAAGTGCTTTGAAATAGTGCCGAATTTCCTTAAGTAGGAGAGGGAGCTTACAGAGGAGACATGAGTTGCTTGGCCATGTGGGATATTGGGAGTTGTGTAGCAGTGAAGATGCTGCCTGTGGAACACCCAGCAAGCAAGAGCAGCTGTGTATTTGAGCAGCGTGGGGGAGCATGACAAGAATTGAACTGCTGGGAGTGTCCAGGTCTTCTTCCAAGTACTTGACTTAAATCCAAATGTTTGCTGTGATCATGGTGATGATCTGCTGCTTTCATCCAGGCACTGAGCAGCTGCCTTGAATGCTTGGCAGTGTTGCAGAGGCAACATAGCACTATTTGGTGCAGTTATCCAGCAGCTCCAAGTAACAAGAACTGCCTGGCCTCTTGAGGGCAATGCCTTTGACTTAGAACAGCGAGGTTGGATAGTGCCATTAGGAGGCCATAAATTTTAATTCTTTTGTGTATATATCTTCAACAGTGAAGAGACACTTGCTTATGCTTTAGGAAGGAGGCACAGTGCTGAGATATAAGGTAGATATCTATTGACAGTAGTCATTTCATGATTCCAGTATGTTTTCTGCATGCTACATGTTGCTTGGACTCCTGTGCCACACTTTTTATTGCATGCTGTACTTTTAGGCTCACCTGATGGCAGGTGACTACTTTGTTCTTGGGGACTTATGTCCTGAATGTTTGTTTGACAGGGTGTCACTGTGTTTGGCCTCATGATCCTTTCGGAGCAAGCCTTGTTGCTCTTACCTTCCTTGTTCCTGTTTTCCCTCATTCTCACTTGCTACACTGTTAATACTGCTTCTTCCCTCCCAGTTCTTGAGAGTCATTGATACCCAGGGCAGTAGAAGAGAATGAAGCAGCACCAGAACTGAAAAGGGCTCTGGAATAATGCTCCCAGGTCGAAAGAGGAGGCAAGATAGTAATAAAGGGGTTGGTGAAGTGATGGATGTGGGTACCACAAAACTACTGAAGAGACAGGGACTGATGTGACAGTAGGTTCAAGGCACTGAGGTTGTTGAGGGTAGAGAGTTGTGAGTGATACCAGGATGGGAATGGAGACTGCTGCATCTTGACTAAGAAAAGATGAGGAGCTGCTGAGATGATATATGGTCTTTCTGCTGTAGTGTGGTTTTTTTTCCCCCTCTGTGCTTTCCAGCTCTTCTCATTGCTTGTTGGCCCAGGTTTTCTTTCTTTGCTGAAGTGAATAGGGACTGGGAGAAGTTCCTAAGAGCAAGGAAGGAATCTATGAATCTACAAAGCCCAGCCAAATCTCTGTGTCTTGTCTGAGATGCAGCCCAGCTCACTGATGGGGTATGCCTTGATGCTGTGGTTCAGCTGCATTCTTGTTGCCACAAGCTGTGTATGAAGTGGATGTCCTGTCAGGTAGATTAATCTTTTTCTTGTTGAAGCATACCCTTTTGACTGTTTAACCACAAAGGCACTTTGCTGTGTGCACAGGGGCTTCAGTGTGGTTTTTATATCATGAGAGCATTTCTTCACTCAAAATGGTGATTGTTTGAAGTGTCTTGGGGCATGTTGAAGCAGAGTCATTGTGTATCAGCACCAAATGGGTCTGTTTTACAAGCAAAAAGGGTTTTCTTGGCTGAGGAAACATTTTTATGGTGTGTAATTTCCTTGGTAGAAAATAAAGAGCAGGTAGACAAATACAGGAAGCTGTGTTTTAAAAAATCTGTGCAGAAAAGGAAACTTTAGGTTTTGATATAAATCTTATGAAGTAGGGGAAGAAAAAGGGGAAAGAGAATATGACGAGTCATAACAAAATTATGGTCTAATGTCTATCTTTACCTGTATCCTGTTTAGTACTTTACCATGACCTTGCAATAACCTTTATTTCTGGAAGTTCACTGACTTGAGGTAATTGAACCCTTAGCAAGTAAATCCTAATAATTGTTTGAAGCGTGCATTTGCTTATTTCCAAAGTAATACCTGTTTACTTCTATAAGCAAAGATAACCATTAAAGTAAAAATTTACAACAGGTGAAGACTATCCCGCAGAAGAATCAAGGCTGTGAACAAAAATCTAACTATTCCTAAATAATTTTATTTAGTTTTTAAAAATAAAAATGGCATAATAAAAAGAACTTGGATATATAGCTTCAAAAACTAGAATGTTCATTGCCATAAAAAAAATTAATTTAAAAATGACTTGAAAAGGTTTACAGAGAAGTGGTGGACTTGGCAAATATCATAGACTTTAAGACATTTTGATAAAATTTTGTGATCTGGGAAACCAAATCTAAGATAACAGAGATATTTGATTATTTTTGTGTGAAATATATTTATTTTGAAGAGCTGGATGACATTCAGTAGCTTATGTTGCAAGTTGATGGTTTCAGCTCATTTCCCTGTTGACTTTTGGCTGCATCTCTCACAAATTTCTGTGTTGTCAAGCAAATGAACCAAATTTAAAATCAAAATGACTAATGGACTGTCAATTCCTACAGGGCAGGGCTGAGGGTGCAGGGGAGGGAAGCAGGGGAAAATCTGTGCTGCTGAAGTGGATAAACAGGATGTCAGTTTGCCATGCAGCTTGTCTGACTCGGTTTAATGAGTGTTTGCACCATTTTTAAAAAAGATAGCTGGATTAATCATGAAAATAATCTTGTTAGCTTGTAAACTGACAAAGATAAAGGGAACCCTAGCTTGCAAGTTACTGAAGGAGGAAGGGCTTGGTAGATTTTACACAGAAAGATTCGGGTTCCTGTTGGTGATCCAGTGGTGATGGTCATCTGAGGTTTCCCTGGGGGCAGAGAGACGTTTGGATGGCTTGCATCTCAGAAGATCAAGGCTGATGCTCTCAGGCTGTTAGCCATTGGGAAATGCTATGTATAACTCTTAAATCTGCTGGCATTTGCTTTACATACCATTTACTCTGGTCTTTTAGAGGTTACGGTAAGGTTTCATTCTGCAGCTGCCCTCTTGGAAGTTCCTTCAGCCCCTGCCCTTTCCAGAGCTTTCTTCACCTCTCATGCCATATGGAACATGTTCTCAAGAAAGCAGTGTGAGACAGCAAGTCTGAGGAGACTGGAGTTGTTCATTAGCTACTCTTTGTTTGCTCTGGCATAAGGACTGGGTTTTTTCTTGAGTCTGATGGGGAAAAATAAAGGTTTTATATCTTCTGGGAGAAAAATGTTTGGGAGCAGAGTAGTAAAGTTTGTAAAAAAGATGTTTATGAAATAAAATACAGGTGATGTGAATGATGATTCATTAATAAGTACACCGATCCTTCAAAGAAAGGCGCATTTGCTCAGAAAATGAAGGATTTCTACAGTCTTGTAGAACAAGTTCTCCAAAAGCTCCCCATGCTCTCACTTTTCTTCACTATATTGCAACTTCTGACTCCAGTAGTTAGCCCCTGCCTGCCATTGCTATTTGCTTTCATACACAGAATGAACTCTTGCTTTCTCACTGTCTGGAAGTGGGCTTAACAAGTCAGTTTTTTGACTGTGTTGTGTGATGGGATATATTTGTTCTCTAGGGATTAATTAAACAGATTTTGAAGTCTCTTCAGGTTGACATTAGTTAACTAGGAAGCTGTCAGAACAGAAGAGCATGATGCAACATAAAACTGAAAAGGTCTGAGCAAGGAAAAAGATAAATTAAACCATTCTTGTGCCTTTCTAGTTCTGATTAAATTTGGGTTGACACAGGACCCTGTCTCTGTTCACGTTCATGGCTCTTGCTTCCAAATCACACTTGCAAAATGCACACGAAACGATCGCTGGTATGAGCAGGCTCGAGGGAGCATGACTGCAGATGTGTTCAGGTCTTTGATTCTCCTTGTGCATAGGCTAACAGCCCAGTTTTACTGGTTATAGTAGCTGCTTGCCAACGAAGCATTTCATAGGTCATTGGCAACAAATTACTGAAGCCATCAGTGGCAGAGTAAAAAAAAAACACGTGGAAAAAACCCATCGCTCCCAGAATATACTTGGGTGTACTCAGCTTTGTAGGATGGCAGCCCTTATCTGCTTGGGCTGCTTGGCAGCAGAGTGCCATAGTGACTTTGTCACTAAATACCCATAGTCACCGAATTTCTATAAGATAATAATTTCTATTTCCTAGTCTTAGCTTCATTTCTGACGTAATGTTTACACAGGGTTCAGAAGGGCATCCTCAGAGGACAGTCATGCTGGTTGTGTATGGTGATGATTTGTGGGGTCATGGTGGCTGAAGTAGGGCACTGGCTGTTGACATTGCCCTGGCCGTCGCACTGAAGGAAACTACTGTAGGGCACTGGTGTTTTAACTCAAGTTTTCCTTTGCTAAATGTAGTTAGAATTCGGTATTTCTGCTGTGAAGAAATCTCTGAGAAGAATTTAAAATCTTTCTCCATGTACTGTGTTTTCTGAAGTCCCAGTTTTCTCCATCATCCTGTTGCCATGTTGGTAACAGAAGTAGATTATTTTTCACCAATTCTTTTCACCTGCTGCCTGAAAAGCATAGACAAATTACAGTAGGTTATTAATTGCAGGAATCATGTGGTATATTCAACACAAAATCTCTAGAACTACAGTAAGAGTTTTATATTACGTCTCTGCAAAAGACATAAGACATTGTGCTTCATGCTTTACATCCTTCCCTAAGTTGCCCACAGTTGCAACAAAATAATCCTGTACTCTCAAGGATGGAAAGCCATGAGGGAGAGATTTTATGTTGGGAGACACTTCATGTGTGTGCTCTTTGCTATTACTCTCTGAATAGAATGGGAGTTGTTGGAACAAACACCTTTTAAGCAAATGTAAAATGCCTTAGATTCAGTAACAGTGATTTTGTGCTTGCATTTGCTATTTTTATTTGTGTTTTTATCTAAGTGGTTGAGATGACCAAGAAAGAAATACGTTCCTGGAATATATTTGGTGGTGGTGGCATCAGCTTAGTTTGGTAGAAAAAGTGTAATAGCAAAAAAGCCTGTTGTAATTTATTTAGGATAAACTAATTTTGTAGCTTAGTTTTTAGCCTTAGATGGAGAGATAGGAAGACATTTTGGGCATATGCCAGAGCATATATGCTCCACGTGGAGCGCTGGTGTACACTGGCATATATGGAACTTGTACCCTCTTGTGGGGTGACACTGTGGTGTACAGAAATTTTATTCAGACTAAAATTTTTGATTATATTTACGCAGGCTATACAGATCTTTATAAAAATAGGTTTTTATTGCTTGGATTTTTAGTGCATATCTGAAAATACCATGTACGTTTTTTAGTGCTTTATCAGGTTCTGATACCCTTTATGCAGATAACTATTTGAATTAGGACAAAACCTATTCCATACTAGTCCCTGGGTTTTGGTTTTTTTTTGTTTGTTTGGTAGGTGTTGTTTTTGGTTTGGTTTGTTTTTTGTCTTTATTTACTTGGTGGTTACCTCCCTTCTGTGGCCGAAATTTATAATAATGGGATTCGCATTCACTATCCCCCTGTCCTTTCTCTCTTATATATGAATTCCCTGTAGGTGCGAACTTGGGGTTGTTTGACTTCGACAGGAGCAAGAGCTCTGTGGAGGCTGTTACAAGTTGCAGTAGGCGAGTACAAGCTGGTAGCATCTCTGCACCAGTAGGTCGTATTTCAGTGGTGGGATTCCATGCTGTTGTTGCGTGTGGGCATTGGAGGTTTCAGGATTTGAATATTGGCTGTGGTCACTTCTGCACCCGTACCACATGAAGAGTATTCCAGCAGAACGAGGCCTGGTGATTACATAGGGGATATCTTTACTATGTTTCCTTGGCCCTTCGTGCCTCTTTATACCTCTGAAACTGGTTTTCACAGTAATGACTTTGTTTCTATTCCTACTTCTTAAATGTTTAGTCTCTTGCACAAGAAGGGAAGGAGAACAGGATTCTCCTAAGCCCCCAGGTCCTTCACCTCTCTTTCAGGACTGATGTGCTGGAAAGAGAGTTGTTTAAGCTTCTGCAGTCTGTTGGTGCTGCAAATCCAAGTGCTTGTGCAATGTTCTAGGTATTAGATGAAATGTTCCTGTTGGAAAACTACTGCTTTACAGAGCTGCTGCCTCCCTCTTTTCTCTGTCCTTCCCTTCCACCATGTAACCTGTGGTAGAGCAAGCTTAACAAGGAAGGTTGCAGGGGAACCAGCTCCTTCTAACTGACAACATCCATTTTACAGTGAAGGGATGCTGAAGTTTAGTATCTTGGCCACAAGCATGACGTATGGAGCAGTAAATGTCTAATGCTTTATTTATTTTTAAGTTGGCAAATATTTTTGCTTTGATTTATTAGTCTCTAAAGAGTGTTTTCTGCCAGCATTTCAGTCATTCAGCTTCTCTCAAGGAAGCAACATTTTAGGTTTTTCACAGTTTTGCTGGAGAAAATCCTTCAGTGAAACTGATGGGTTCATAACAGGATCAAGGCACCACTCCAATTTTCTGATTACTTTGCATCGTCAGAGTAAGGAGAGAATGATAGTGATTAGCATTTGCCTACAAAAGGGAAGTGTTAAAAGTCTGTATGATTTGCCCTGTAAAGGGTCTCCAGTTCTTAGTGATCACAACTGTGCCTTCATTTCATGATAGCTTGTAGATGTCTTTGCAAAACTACTCACTCCCTGGGGTGCCTTCCCCTTCTTACCCTCTCTCTGCCAAAAAAAGAAAAAAAGAAACAGTAAAAAATATCTCAGCAATGGCCAGGAGTACTCTGAGGGAGACGTTCCGTAGAAGGTAATATCAGTGATGTCCTGGTGCAGTTTTGAGTGAGATATACAATTGTGCTCCTCAGCGAGTTACTCATCTTTACGACATGTAGCCACTCAGCCCACAGAAAGAAATGTTAAGCCTGCTCTAAAACCAAGTCCCTGTTTCTGGCAAGAACCAGAAGCATGGAAATGCAGGAAGATGCATTTAGCATTCAGGCTCTTGCGGGAATTTAACTGGGGACAAGGAATAAGCATTGAAGCCAGTAATAATTTCTAGATTTGGAAGATGAAAATTAGGGGTAATAAATTTAAATAATGGTTAGCAGATATTTTTTTTCCCCACAAAACTTTTTGCAAACCATTATATAGAGAGAAGTATAATACTCCCCTTCAGTAGCAGAGAGAAACAACCTCTTATGTGTGAGTTCAGTGTGCCTGCAGTCACTCAGTTCCGAGCATGGCCTTTCCTGTATGTAAATTCATTGTGTGTTTTCTCTTTTGTGTTATGGACAGAGATGGGCTTTCTCAGGACAGAAAGCTTGGTTCTGCAGTGCCCTGATGTGTCTGGATGTAGCTAGTCAGGAGTGCTCAGTCCCTGGCAGACCCAGAAGTGGTTTATGAGTGAATCTGGCTAAATAGCTTTCTGTCTTGGGCTGTATTCAGTAATGGGAGAAAATCTTGGGTTTGGCTCTTCTGTCTCCTACTGCTACCACAAACACTCTTAACTTAGGTGCTGAGAAAGTTTCAAATGTTAAGCTTGAGGAAGTTTCAAATGTTAAGCTTGATGAACAAATTAAATGTTACAAAGAACTGCAAATTAAGAGTTTTGCAGAGAATGCCATATGTACACTCCCAGATGTATAGCTTTCACCACAATCAGTGATTTTTGTATAAGATTCAGGGGTAGCAGACAGTCCCAGTTTTGTTATTCAGTTAGAGTATAAAGCCACTGAAATTTCTTTTGACAGCCGAGAAGTGAAATGTGCTTTTCATTGAAACATTTAGCTGTTCTCCCTCTCAAAAATGTCGGTTTAAGGGTATTAGTCATAATGTTTAGGGGTATTAGTGATAATGCCCTTAAACATTTTTATTATAATTATTAGTTAAAAGAGCATGTGGCACTAAAGCACGTGGCATTCTTTCCTGCTTTCAAAGTGAATACTTTGAAAAGTAGATTTCCATGTTTGGGTTTTTTTAAAGAACCCTTTGCATAGCTACTAGGCACTGCAGTGATAGTAGATACATTGCATAGGTCATGAATTTATTTTTTAGAGAAAGCCCCATTGTTCTTGGAAGGTGTGACTCATGTTTTTCCTCTTTTGGACCTTTGGAGGATGAACATATTGGTTACTGAAGACCTGTACTGGAGCTGTACGTGCTTACAGTGTTGCTGTGTAAGGAAATGCAGTGCGTTGTTCAGCTGTAATGACTGTAAAGGTGCAATGTTACTTGATGAAGACTGGTAAAACAGGAATCCTTCTTTCAGTACCATCTTTATTGGATAGACCTTTGCAGGGGGAGGGTATGGGTATAGGTTTTGCCTGAAAATTAACATGAGTATTTTTACATGCACTTCTTTTATGTCTCTGTGTGCATCTACATATCTAATTCAGGGAGTCAGATTTGTTGAGCAAGTAGAGATTAACGCAAGACCAGTAGCTGCCAAGGTATCTGAATTACTCAGTTCCAGACCAGAGGAATGAAAAAGGTGTTATGCAGATGACTGTTAAAGCCTAACATTTGTGGATTAATACTCTGTTTTAAACAATACATCTTGTTAACCCTTTAAAAAAAAATACGTATCATCAGTACATGTTTTGCGTCCTGAATAGATTCCAGAATGAAATAACTAAATTAGAAGCCATTTGGCATGTATCCTACCAATGGAGTTGTGTATTTATTCTGTTCTATTTTATATTGTGATGGTGTTTCTTGGATTTTCAAATTAAATTAAAATCCGTGAAGATTGTGACTTTAAAGTCTTTATCCTGCGGTTCAGAAAGAGTTTGTTGATGCTATATAGAAGAAACTCACGCTCCTTTTTAGTTGGAGCAACCAATTTTTCTTAAGCCTCATTACCAAGGCCTCTGCGTCTTCTTCATTTATACTTGTGTTTCCTGTTTTTAAATAGTTCAAGGGTCATACCTTGTAATAGAAAAAAACCATTTCAATTAATCTCTAAATATTACGGTTAGTACAGTTAGAGCTGACCTCAAATACCTAAATCACTTTGATAAGAATGTACTTTTCAAGAAAGAAATGTCCCATGATCTTAGCTTTCATAAAGTTTGCTGCTTGAATCTTTCATATTTTGGTTACAAAAATGCATTTCCATTTCCATGTCTTCAGTCATGTGAAATTTTAATAATATTTTCGATGTTCTTTAACTTTGAAAAGAAGACTTAACAATATTAAACTTTGAACACTTTTTTTTCAAAGAGTATAAAAAATAGCTAAGACCATTCTGTTTTCTGCAGTATTTTGGAAGCTTGCTTGTAATATTCTGCGTTGAACTGGCCTGTGGTGTTTGGACCTACGAGCAGGAAATAACGGTGAGTCAGAAAAGGAGGCTGCATTTTTTCAGCAGAAGAAAACTAAGTTTTCCATTAGCTAGCTGTTTTCTAATTGCTGTGGTGTTTATCTCTGTTCATTATTCTGACAGTTTAATTTCAAGTGACTGCCTTCATTTTAAACAGAGAATTCTCCTGGGAGAGCTTGTCTGTCTGGAAGGCCTTGTCTGGGTTTCTCCTTACCCCCTCTATATTTGAGAGCCAAATTAGTCATCCCCCCATTTAAGAACGTAATTTTTTGTTAATTCTTGCTTAGGCAGGTTCTCATTGAAGTCTTTGATATTTTTGAGGATAAATTACAAACTTCAGGCTTAAATAAGGATTTTGAGAGAGGAGATGAGAGGATTTGAAGGGATTTTGCCCCAAAAGTTCTTTGTGTTTTGAAGAGTATACTACATTGTAAACAGACAGCATGTTCTTTCCGTAGAGGACTTGCTGTCTGCTAAAATCTGCACACTGCCTCCACAAGCTATAAATGCCAGTTTTAAGCAAAACATGTCTTGACTATAAAATGCTCTTTTGTAAACTTGTGAAGAGGTTTTATCTCTGTCTAGTTTTTATAACTGCACCAACCTTTAATTTTGAAACCGAGGACTTGTAACCAGCATGTAAGAAAACAGGTAAGTGTTGAGAAAATTAAACTGAAATGTAACTGCTGGCTGCTGTATCCTTACATCTTGTACTCAGTCTGGTACATTTTTATGAATAGAGGGACAAATATTTTTCTCTCAACTGCCAAGATATGCCCAATATAATGGCCTTTCCAACAGCGAATGACAATTATATTGCAGTAAGATGTGAGGGAGCTTTCTTGATATTTACACAGTACTTGGACCAAAGGAATTTCTGACAGATTTGAAGTCTGGAGTTACGTGGCAGGACTTTGCATCAGAATTCATTCCCTTGCAGTACAGATTCCAGAGAAGTGTTCTCATATAATAACGATTAAGGCTGTTCCTTTGCTTTAAATGTCAGCTTGCGTTGATTCATTTTAGAATTGGGAATACAGACAAGAGGCATTCTTCATGTTATGGGCACAGCTGCCCTCTGCAGGGGTTTTGCCAAGGACGACTGTTACAACTAACATCCATGTTTCCACAGAAGTCTTGTCAGTGGAAACTACCTGAAATTGCATAGCTTTCACAGCTCTGGAACATACTTTTTCAGCCTTCACTATTCAGTTAGAAAACCTGAAGTTATAGTGTGTTTTAGTGTGACCCCTAAACTTCTGGTTATCTGCTATTCTACTGAAACCCAAACCTGGGACAGTTCGATAAAGGCTGGCAAAGCCCTACTATATGTTATGTCACTGGTCGTGCTGTTTCCCTCCAGAAGAAAATACTGCTGTCCCTTCAGACCTTTGCTAAAGTAAGCAGCACTGGATTCCATGCCTGCATCTTCTGCAGTGGGTCACAGCAAACCCAGATGCTCTTTTCTTTGTCTGTTTTCTTCTCTCTCTATATATGTATGTATTTTTTTTGTTCCTCATCTCCTGAAATACTGTGTTGGGTTGGGTCTTTTTGGTTGTTGTTTTTTTGTTGTTTTCTCTTTCTTGATTTCTTACTATTGTTCCCTTTGTCCTAACACTGCTGCTCTTTGTGTGATGGGGTGGGTTTCTTGCTGCTGAGAACCATAGGGAGTGTGGCAGTCTGGAAGAGAAGTTATTTTTCAGTGATTTTTCCACACCTGTGCAGGTCATTCCCTAGAACGTGCATCCTTCTACTCGATAAAGATAAGATGATTCCCTTTTAAAACCGTAGGGGTGTCTTGATGTCTTATTGGTTTCAGTGTAGCATGAAATCACATGAGCGCCTGGTGGGTTTCAGAGATCAGTTGGCATTAGTGTAGGTGGGTGTGTAGTGTAGTGTGGGTGATATTGTCAGAAATGTCACTGAGGCTGAACCGCCTCTGCTGATCCAGTATGGGCTTTCCTTGGTGTGTGGACAACTTGCTCCAAGAGTCCTGGCATAAACAGCTTTCCTTCCAGCTCATGATAGCTCTCAGCATGTAGTGTGCCTCATGACTAATTTATTCCACCCACAAGATTGAAAAGCCAGTGTGGGTTCTTGGCTTATTTAGGCGTTGATCAAGCTTTGATAGTCATTAGAGAAATAATAATGAGTAATTAGATCTCAGTGGCAGACTGAGCTTTGTAGAACTTAGGTTAAAATCAAACCAGCATCTCTAGTTTTTGTTTGTCTACACATGAGTATTGGTGTATAGTCAAACAAATGCATCTTAATCGTGTATTATTGCGCATTACCGTGTGTATGAGCTGACAGAAGGATATTTAATAGGTACATCGATCCACCTATTACCTGTACAGTTTTATCTGTTGGCTTCTTGCAGCAGTCAACCACACAGATTCTGAAATCCCTCCTTAGCTCCAGCATTCAAATTGCTTTCCTGCAGTGGGATTTAGATTGTTTTGCTTTGCTTTTAATTTCCTTCTCTCGCTTCTTGAGGGTTTTTTTTCCCCTGCTTTCCATTGATTTCCTAAAGTAGGATGTATTGTGTTGCGAGCATAACCTTGGACTGTGTTTAGCTCAAATAAGTTAATAAAAGTAGTCTAGCAAATAGGAGCTTAATTGCAGCACTATTATCCAAAACAAGCAGAGTGCTAGCTTACAATGCAGAGGAAAGAGAAATGCATTGAGTACAAAACTAAATTAATTTATTATAGTGACCAGTGTAAATGTTTGTGATAGAAATATTCTGTGATAATGTATCTTTAGTACTCTACTGCTGACATATTTTTCATGTGAACAATCATGAGTTCAATGCAAAAATCTGGTAAGTGAAAGGCATGTTAAGTTTCTGGGACTTGATTAATATCTTGATGATATGAGGCTTTACTAGGGCGTCAGAAACGTGGTGCAACTTAGCCGTGGTAATGAAGTGTTATCAAATGTTCCTGTTTGTATTTTGGGTTCAGGCAGGCAGTGATTGTCCCTATGTTTTTGTAGAGCATCTAGCACCGTGAAGACCGGGTTCCTTGGGAAGTATTGTGCAAATTTTCTTTCCTTAGATAGCATTTGTTACTACTTACAGAATGCCCTTACTGTTAGCTTCAAATTGAACAGGAGAGCAAAGTCACGGCTGCTGGAGGAGCTGGGCTCCCCTCCCATTCAAGTGACAGCTGATACTGCAATTGTGGTTTCTTTCACCATGACTGTTAAGGTTGATGGAAACAAGGCAAAACTTAGCATGGATGGTATGTGCTCCTCGAATGGTGACTGCAGTCTTCAGATCCTTGTTTTGTTTTGGCACACTGAAATTTGTGCTGCTGAATCCAAGTGAGGTTTTGATCTTGACTCAGAACTTCACTGTGTGCCAGGTGCCACAGCACTTGGCTCTGTTTGCAACAAATTGCTAACTGAGGTGTCATATTCAGACCATGGAGTGCACCAGCACCTCACTTCTGAGTTGTTGCATTTGAAAGAAAAATACTTCAGGAATCCTTTCAGAAGAAAAGATTTTTCACAAGGATGTGAGTGTGTTTGGGAAAAAAAGGTCATAGGGCCTTGTTCACACTTCCTTTTTACTGTTTCTGAGCAAGTTACTGAAATGGAGCACATTCAGGATACCTGCACGCAGGACTCCAGACAGAGCCAGAAAATGGCTGAAAAAACTCCTGGGGTAGATTTCATCTCAATTAATTTTATATACGTAGAAGTTAGACATTTAAATCAAAGTTTTTCACCTTAGACAGTGAAGTGGATTTCAGACTTCAAGAGAATGATTCATCTGCTCTGTTTAAATTATTTATCTTGAGATGAATTTCCCCATTTGGCTGCCTGTTTATTTCTATTATCTAAGACAACACCAGGGGAATACCTAAACTGGGACAAACAGATACCATCCCTGATGACTTGGATGGGACTCAGTTCAAGTTTTATGCCAGGTAAACAATCTGGTAATGATATAAATAAATTGTACCACATCATCCCTGAATCTCTCCGAAATGAAACTGCTTTTCAGTTTACATTAATTTGTAAGCAAAGGAAACAAATAACTTTTCCTTGATATTTTAAGAAAGGCTGATGAAGTATTAGTATCATAAAAATTGCAACACTCGGTTTCCTATTTTATTTGTATACAAAGTTATTTTAGTCATTGCACTGGAAAGGTCTCAGTGTAGATGGAACCTGTGGATTTGGAGCCACAAGCCTTCTGATCCGTTGTGTGAATCACCCGTCTCTCTGTGCTCCAGGTTCCGGTGCAGTGGTCCGATATGATCACGCTGAAAGCCAGGATGACCAATTATGGCCTACCTAGGTACCAGTGGCTGACCCATGCTTGGAATTTCTTCCAGAGGGAGGTAAGATGACAGTTAATTCATGAACTAAAGTAATACCTGCTCAGTGAGTGTTATTTATCTGCTAAGGGAAAAGGTTTGGTTTTAAAGTGAATAGGCAAATAAATGCAAGTTCATTTGGTATGAAACACTGTGTACTGATGCTATCTTTTAACACCACTTGATATCCAATTCTTTAGTTTGTAGGCCCTAAAGGTACTTAAACACTGAAACCAGAATGTTAATAAATTCATTTAAATTGTTAACATTCTCATATCCTTTTTCAGTAAGGTTAGGACACCGTTACCTTTTAGGATTATTATAGCATTGAAGGATGTGATGTATATAAAATTAAAAATCTGCAGGTAAAGTAAAATGAATGTGTCTATATGTTGTTTTAATATTAAACTGTGCTCCCCTTCCCATAGGCTCTGTTAGTTTCCTTTCATGGAGCTGTCATGGTTAAGATATGTTTAGCTGGAAAGGAATGGGAAAGGAAGTTTCCAAAAAGATGCCAACACTGTCTCTTTGGCCGAGGTTTGTGAAAGTGATGAGGGTTTTTATTTCCTTTGCCTGGGGGGTGGGAAACAAACCAAAAAGCTTCCTTGTATTCACAGCTTTGCCCTCTAGCCTACTAAAATTCAGAACTGTTTTTATAGAATGAAGTGTTATGTTACAGAAACATGAAATTGCCCAAGGTAAAACCCATTAACTCCAAATATAACTCACGTGCAGGAAGAGAACTCCTTAAATGCCTGTCATTGTGCTGCCCTTGTTGAAATGTTGAAATCTATCATTGTTGCACAGATTTCCTGTTTATTTAAACATTTCCTGGCAGCACTTGGTTAGTCTGTATTTATACTAAAACCTGAAAGAGGTTACACACCAGCACAACCCCCCCAGTTCCCTGCTCTGGCCATGCAAGTGCTCTGTGAAACTGAGTAATTCTTCATATGCAGGTAGAGTGTTTATGTCTGTTCTGTACCTGAGGTAATATAATCAAATAGTCTCAAATCAATTTTCATTGAATAGAGCTGGTACTGTATCCTGGTTTAAATGTATAGGTTGATTAAATTAAATATTGCCTCTTATCCTCCTAGTTGCTGTAGTTTCAACATAAGGGCTGGTTATAATATGAATATTAATAATAAAACTTCAACTAAGCCTTAATTTTTCTAGGGGAGAAGAATTTCCTTTTAGGAGTTAGAAGAAGTTTTAGAAGTTAGATTTTCCATATGGCATCTGTGAGCCAATGAATGATTTGGGGAACTGAGAAAGCTCTTTTACAGTTTCTCCTTAGTTGGTGGGCTCTCATTTATATTCCATCTACTCATAGTTCAGATGCTGGATGCATGAGCCTGGTATGTGCTTTATGTCTGAATAAGCACTTTACTTGTGGCCCTTCTTCAGTCAGCAAAATTGTAATTACAATTCTGTTACCAAAAATTCAGCCCTGATCAGTGTGGTATTCTTTATTCTGTATCTTTTAACATCTGAGAGAGATGGGAAACGTGTTCTCCCCCAGTCCTCTTGCTGGTTTAATATCAAAGTTGTGACCATGCTAATGAAGATGGAGAGGGTCAGCTGAAGTCAGGAAACAAGAACTGGGCGGGGGAAGAAAAGATGAGAGTAAGAAAAGGATGTTTAATGAGATGGTCTTTGCAATTGCAATGAGGAGCCAAAGCTTGAGCTTTCCATAAAGTCCAGTGCTGGGAGGATTTTGACTGAGCAACAAACCAATAAACACTGAGACATGAGAGCTGTGATTAAGAAGGAAGAAGTGAGATTTTTAAGAGGACTGATGAATTAAAGGCACAATGTGTGCCAACTTGTCTGGGCACTGATTTGCTTGATTGTGAACAACGAGTAGTGTGGAATTCAGGACTCTGGCTCTGAAGCGGGTTAAGAGGGACAAATATGTTCCCAAGCCTGCGGATCAAAGGAACCAGGGAATGACTTACGCTCAGGCTGGTCCTGGAGGACATACGGGCAGAAAAAAGGAACATCTTGTTTCTGCAGCAAAGCATGTTTTCAGTCGCGTCAAGTCCACATCCGATGCCAAACCAAATCTAATGTAGCTGCTTCATCCCTTTTCTATGTGAAAGCAGCTGCTAATGTGGTAGACTGGTCATTTGGCTTTAAATCTTTGCAGAGGAGAAGACATGTTGTTAGTCCCGGTGGGTTTTATAGCCAATTACAGCTCATCTGCTTTGCGGCCAAACTTCTTTTTTTTTTTTTTATGGTTGATTCTGTTGCAGTATTTATTTTAATGTGTTACCCCTTCCTTCCAGTTTCAGTTTTCCTTTCAGAATTTGTGATTTCTATACATTTTTGCTTACTCTTTTTTTTTTTTTTTTTTGCTATATTTGGGTAAATCTGTGCTTTTTCTGTTTTCAACCAATATGTCTGTAGTTGTAGCCTTGCAAGAATAGTCCACTAATAAGACCTTTTTCTGCTACTCCTTTCAGCCACAGGTATACTTGTTCATTAGTCCCTATTTTGACATGAAATTGTGTTAGTTCCTTGTAGTAAGGACAGGAGAGTCCCGAGATAGGACAATTTCTGTGAAGCATCCTTTGAGGAAGCAATTGGGATTTAAAGTACAGAGCAGTATCATCAGCTGTTTCTGAAGTAGTCATTGGTCACTACATTACATTTTTCATGTGGCTTTTATGTCAGAGTACAGCAAAACAAGATACATGGAAGCACTTGTAGATTTTTTTAGTTCTATGGAAATATTTTGGAAGTTGGTATTAGGAACTTATTTAGGTTTTTTTGATGACCTACTTTACCTACTGAAGAAGTAGCATCATTATTACTGATCTTGGCTAATTCTTCCTTTGCAGTTTAAATGTTGTGGCGTGGTGTACTTCACAGACTGGCTAGAAATGACAGAATTGGACTGGCCACCTGACTCCTGTTGTGTCAGAGAGTTCCCAGGATGCTCTAAGCAGGCACATCATGAGGATCTCAGTGACCTTTATCAGGAGGTAAGGAGAAAACTGTGGATATATTGGAAGGTTTTGTACATTCTTCCTGATCCAATAATTTCCCAAATTCATCATTTGCAGTGCAATAGAGTAATTTGTTTGTAGATTAATTGTGTTTATGGAAAGCGTTTATGATTATTACTTGTTAATGCTGAAGCAGGGGGAGGAAAGAAGGAAGAATGAAGCCACCCACCCGCCCTTACCTGGAAGTGAGATGAGTTAGTAGCAGTGCAGTTAAAATCTGAGATGTGCTTAAACTTTGAAGTGTTTGTTTTACATCGGTTAGATTGGAGTTCAAACTTGTTCCAATCCAAAAGTTATAAATCAGGTGTGAAATAATTTATAACTTGTTATAAATTAGGGTCCATACCATCAAACTACTGCAGGGTAAGTGGAAGAGTACTTTAGTGAAATGTACAGTGAAGGATGCTTTGGAAGATGAGAGCTCTCTTGTTAACAGGTCTCATGCCAGGAGGCAGGTAGTTCAGTTGTTGTACTCTGAGCATGCACAGAAACTTGTTGTGAAAATGCTCTTTCTCTCTACATTAAACTATGATTTTTTTAAAAAGAGTTACCAAAAAAGCCTTAAAACAAGGCGAGGACTTGTTTGAACTCAAAGTGGGTAAGGGAGGTCCTCATGGTAACAAGACATTACTGTTCTTAGGGTGAAAATTATAAAAACAAGTAAATATGTTCTTTACTAAAACTCTGTTCTAACAAGTATTGTCTAAAGTCACCTT
This sequence comes from Mohoua ochrocephala, assembly GCA_013398855.1. Taxonomy (NCBI): domain Eukaryota; kingdom Metazoa; phylum Chordata; class Aves; order Passeriformes; family Acanthizidae; genus Mohoua; species Mohoua ochrocephala. Next base: position 21,704 of record VZTA01012230.1, on the reverse strand, counting down.
TATCTGGAAACTACTTTGTTAGCTACCATTTTTTTATGCTGACAGACCTCTGAAGACCTGTAATTGTACATTCAGTAACAGCAGAATGACTAACAGTCCAGATAGTCCAACAGCAACAGAAAGCATGTCTCAGTCATATAGTTAGGAGGGTCTGAGAAGAGGTGCATTCTTCACTGGATTGCTTTTAGAGTAATACAGGGTGTATAGGAAGGAGGATGGGCCTGAGAGTCATGCTTTCAGATGCCGCAGCATGAACATTTCTCCAGTGGATGGTGTAGCTCTGCATTATGGAAGAGTACCCAAAGAACTATTTTATTTTCTCCCAGTCTCTTTAAGGCTGTTTAAGACCGGTTCTTACAAGAATCTGTTGCATGGCTCTTGTTCAGGAGCTATGGAGCAACCCCCCTGAAGCAGAGGAGATTCGCTATATAAACAAGCCAAAATGAATATTGGCTATTGCCAGTAAACAGTCAAGTTTTGGGGAAATTTTTGTATGGTATTGGCTCTATGAACAGAAATGATTTAATTTAATCTGGACTTTCAGACATCCATTCTAGGAGGCTGTGTGCTTCCACTAGGAAGAGAGAAGATAGAGCTGCCAAAAGGCATGTGCCTCAGAAGGCCAGTCTGTGCTAAGGAACCTTAAAGACAGTGGCAGAGGTTGGTTTTTTCCCACCAACTACTCGTAGACCCTCTCTTGCCTGCTGGCAAGGCTCACAGCACTAACAGCACCAGTTATGCTTTAGAAGTGGCAGTCCCTGAATGAGAAAGCCATTCAGGCTTCTTCTGGAGTCTGCTAGTCTCTTACAGATTTTGAAAAACTAAAAATTGTGCCTCACTCTGCAATAATGGTTGCATTTTGTAATACTGTTGCTACTGTTAATACCACAGAAGTCTGTCTTACAGAGCCTTCAAGGAGTGTACGGAAGCTGTAGAACATTAATTTGCCCCCTGCTTCCTTCTTAGGTGAAAAGGCAGGAGTATGTAAGCAGTGCCACTCAATGAAGAACTGCTCTTTGAGCGCAGGAAGCTCAAGAATTTCTGAGAAGTATTAGTCATTGGAATGTCGTGTCTAAAGTGGAAGGTTTTCTTCTGTCATCTCTTTCGCTAACATTTTATGCCCGTGCCATATTCCAGGAAAGTGGTTCTCTGAGCACTTCATATGTTCAAGTTCTTTTGGTTCTACTTGGAGAAAATGAATAGCTAAAGATGATTATTATGTAGGACATAAGGGCTGTGTTAAGACCCACTTGATAAAAGAAAGGCTGCTTGGCTTTTTTTTAAAAAGAAATCTGAAGGGCACATTTATGGTTCTTCCCGTACTGTACCGCAGAGCATTTTGGATGGATTCAGCACTTAGCAAAAATTTATTTTTGGTTCTCTACTGCAGAATCCATTCCAAAAAGGGACAGGCTGTGTTCGGTTGTATCAGCCACAAAAATACTTCATTTCTCTTTGAGATACGTACAATATTTTGTTGGCAAAATGTTTCTTTCCATGGTGCTTGCCTGTGGGGTGTCTCAGACTCTTACAGTATTCTTGCTAATAAGTTTATCAGTATCATGCAAAACCAACGTACACTTCCAAGACTAATCTGCCTAACTTCTGCTTTGGAGAACTGAAGGGAAAAAGCTTTTTTAGAAAGTGATTCAAACCAAACTTGCACAGTCTGGTGGTTTGAGAGGGAGCCTGATAAGATTAGCCTCGCTAGCCTAAAATTGGTTTATGTAAATATTTGGCAAGTCCATTCTGGTACTTCTGAAAAATTCTTTGTAGTGCTTCACAAAACTGAAGTTTGGTTTGTCTGGGACTGATAAATGTGTTTTGTTGTAGCTGTGCTGTGATTTTTTGCTGGGCACTCAGAACTTTCTATAGTCTAAGTTGGAATCCTTCAGAATTTAGTTTTTGCAGAAAGAAAGGTGACTTACAGTTCTGCTTGAAAGTATTTTTGGCAGGAATCACGTTCTCCCTGCCGGATATTGAAAGCTATTTTTCAATTGTGCTAGTCTTCTTGAATTGCTTTTATTCTGATGAGCTTCACCGTTGGTGCAGTTTCATGAACAGACTGACCTTAGAAAGAGCATGGTTGTGAGGGAAGTGTGAGGATGATGATGTGGCCTTGGAGCTTTGTCATGGTCTGAGGACAAGAGGAGCTCTGCCCATCTTGTGATTGGGAACTGCAGCCTAGATAAAATGATTGGTAGAAGTTGGTATCTTAAAAAAAAGTCGAACTTGCATGTTCAATATTTTCTTTTGTTTTCTGGCATAATTTTCAGGATACTCAAAATTCATTTTAATTAAATTAATTTTGTTTTAATTTTGATTTCTTTTACGATTTGCTTTAATGTACTTTTGAGTATGCTCAAAATTTGGGTGTACAAAAGATCGGTTGATTTTGCTGATGGCTTATCTTTTCTGCTCAGAGAAGTGCCATATTTCAGTTCAGGTTCTTATTCTGTGATGTAGTAAATCAGTAATACGGGCTAAATAAGAAATACATGCTTTTTTCTATTTCAAGACTGAAAGTATAAAATAGCCTGTTTAATACATATGAATCAGGCCTTTAATCTGTAGCTTTGTAGGATTCTGAAGCTGATTCTTCTGAATGATTGCTGCAAAGTTTTGTACTATATGTGACTTGTCAACAAGAGCTCCCCATTTAGTGACAAACTTTTACTTTTGCTGAGGAAAGTATATTTATGTGCTGTTTAATTGCAGGCTACCAACTATGAAAGTGTTACATAAGCAGAAATAAAATGCATGAATGTGGAGTTAACAGGGCTGGCTGGGTGTTTCTCAGTTTTGAAACCGATTCTGAACGTGTATTAGAGCAGAACTATAAGAACATCATTAAATGGAGGAAAACAGTCTATCTAGATTGGGCCTAATTTGTCTCAGTTATGTGTCTGTGTACTGCAGGAGATGTAGGCATTAATGTTATTGCTCTCTGTTAGTGGGTGTTTTCTCTAGGCAACAAATGAACTGAGTTTGAATATTGCTGTGGTGGAGCATTTTTAAATTGTGACCAGCATCCACCTTCATCTCTTTTAAGTTATCAAAAGTATTAAAATGCAGCCAGTTTCTCTGTAACTAACAACAAATTTGGGAAATAGTATAATTACAACTGCCTTGCAGTTGAAAAAAAGAAGATGCCAGTGTGCAGTGGGACAGTTTCTGTCATCCTGTCCCCCCCGTCCTGCCCAAGGCCAATTACATTACGTTGTGGTGTTGGTTTTTTTTTTCTTTTGAAATTTCGGAGAATGCATACTTGCTTCTTTTTCTGTGTGTTTGCTGCTGTTTAGAAAATGAAACAGTGAAACAAGCAAAGATACTGAGATCCTTTAATTTACTATGGTACAATTATCATAGAGTACGTTAATTTTATTTAGATCCTAAAAGAAAATCTGTTGACTACAGTGTGAATTTTGTGTGTGTGGCAAAAATGGGGCCTTTCATCAAATATATTTAGGACTGTAGCATTTGAAATTGGCTTTGGGGAAATTGGCTTTGGGGAATTTCAGTGTGATTGAAAAGCGTTATTTATCATGTCCTGTCTTCAAATTCCATCACTTTGATTGATTGCTTTATTTTCTTAGAAAAGCCGTGAGAAATATGAAGTAAGAATATAAATGCAAAAAATAACATTCTCAAGACAGTGCCCATTTTGATGGGTTCCTGATGTCTGCTTCTGAGACCAGCGCCCATCCAGTTTGTTACTCTGAATTTTCCCTTGATGTGTATGTTGCTTTGATAACTGTGCTGTGAAACCCTGCAAAGCTTAGAATAGAAAATAAGCATCATGCAGAGTAGCAGAGGCCCCTCTCTTCATGGTTTGATCGTCTCTTAAGACTGGGCATCGCCCTTACTGAGCGATGAGCGTCGTAATTTGTGCTTTGCACTGTTAGCCAGTAGTTCCCAAAGCTGCTGCCTCTCCGTGGATCCTTGCTGCCTTACAAGGGCTTGGGAGCTTTTCTGAAGCCTTGTGTGGTAGTTAGTCGGCCGTGTAAGCAAACTGTAGAGCCTGCGTTGAAGGTTTGGAAAGATCTAAATTCCAGTTTTGTGAACATCAACTTACAACGTTTTAACGTAGTTTTCATCAGATGTTTTCCGATGAGGTTATGCAGGTCCGTAGATCTTTCCTACAATACTGTTTTAGCTTCAGTGTGTGGTATTATCTGTAGGAAAAGTCTAAAAGAGTTTAAAATAATTGACAACCCTGAAGATCTTCAATTTAAGTAGAGAAACAAGATAAAGAGGACTTTAATGGCTTTTAAACCTTCACAAAACCAGTGGAGTTTCTTTAACCATTAATGAGAGTTGATAGGAACTCGGATCAACTTTGAGTGATTTCTGAATTGAAAAGTAGCACAGATCTCTTCCAGTAAAGTCTCTGTGTATGAGAAAACCTAAAGTTGGCATTATGGAAGCACTTAAAAACTAGGCAAAATAATTTTCAAAGTATTGTTTGAAGGAGCTGAGAGAGAGATTCTTGGGAGCCAGAAAAGACAGCAGTGGGTAGGATGAGCTAAGCCTTGGGAACTGCAAACCAAATATTGCTTTAATCTGTTTTTGGGGTTTTTTAAATCTGTTTTTTAATCTGTTTTTTTAATCTATTTTTGTTTTATAGGGATGCGGTAAAAAAATGTACACTTTTTTGAGGGGGACGAAGCAATTGCAAGTGCTGAGATTTCTAGGAATCTCTATTGGAGTAACGCAGATCCTGGCTATGATCCTCACTATTACTTTGCTGTGGGCTCTGTACTATGACAGAAGAGATCCCCGAGCAGACCAGATCATGGCACTGAAGAGTGATACCTCGCAGGAGCTGTCATGTCATTCCATGGAGCTGCTGAAACCAAGCCTGACCAGGATCTTTGAACATACATCCATGGCAAACAGCTTTAATACACACTTTGAAATGGAAGAGCTATAAGTGATGCAATGAATCTGCGAAGTCACAGAGGATTTTAATTGTTTTGTTGTTAATTTTGTTCTTTTCCATCAAATATGCCAAATATATCAGTCTTCTTATGCATCAGAAACCAGCTAATGAATGGAAGTGAAGGAGGCCAGCAAAGAGAGATGAGCCTGTCGTCAGCCTCTGAGCCTTGGCCTCAGCTGTGAAACAGAGTTGATTTTGTGTGTTTGTTTTTTAAAAGGCACGCATTCAGCTGGGCACAGTAATACTCTACTTCCTGTCACAAGCTGGGTGAAGTGTAAAACACTGACTCATTCACAGGTAGACTGAACCTGTAAGGAAGCGTCATGGGAAGGCAGGAGAAATATTCATCTTCTGAAGAAACAACTGTGCTTTGAGCAAACAAAATGTGACTTCAGCTGAAATTGACTTTTAATAAGCCATTTGGAAAATGTCTTAATCAGGGATCTATGTATGTATAATTGTGTGTTTTCATGTGTGCATGGAAAGCAGAGCTACAATTCAAGTTAATACTTGGATTTAAAAATTTACAAGATTTTTAAAAAGCGCGAGACTTTCTCTTTTCTAACAAAACCTTTATCTTCGCTTTTGTTGTTAAAGATGTTCTAAAACTTCTATTTTTATCTAACATGACGATTTTTTAATTTTAAATGTATTAAACAGGGATTGAAAACAGAACTATAGCTCTGGACAATAGACTTTAGTTTTCTGGAGAATTCTTCTTTCAAACAGTTTGTTCTGTGGACTGTTTCTTAGTAAAAAGGAAGAAAACCTTAAACATTCTTTCCAAAATGGGAATCAATATGGGAGTAGCACATTTTTATAGATAAATCTTTTCTCCTGTCCGTGATTCCCCTGAAGCTAGAAACAAAGGACTGCAAGAAAAATGCTTACAGTTCTGGATGCTATTGCAATAACTGTAAAAGTACATGAGGAAAAATTTTACTTTGGTGACTGCTTCATTAAGAGCTCTCTCTGGTGGCTTAAAATGCCAGCTGGAAACAAGATTAAAATGTATTTATTGAGGTGGGGAAAGTGCATTTTACTGTATTTTTATGGACAATGTCTATGTCATAGGATTATTTTTACAATTGGCCACACTCTTGAAATATATATTTGTTCCACTGAGTATAGTAGTTTGTGGCAAATGGGCTTTTTACATAATATTACATTTAAAAAATTCTTTCATTTGTTTTGGAATTTGTAAAAGGAAAAAAAAATGCAAGGTGTGATTTGGTAATAAAATTGCTTTTCTTTTAAATTCCATAATGGCTTTTTTATTTTTGAGTCCTGGAGTGGGAATGCTTTGGATGGGCATTGGGAGGGTCCTCCTGCTAGTGTGAGTTGATTTGACATGTCTTTACCCATTCCACTTACTCTGTTGTGGAGAAACTGCAATGTAAGTGTAATTTTCTTTTTTTTTATTGCTTCTGAGAAAACTTCTTAAGGGCTTGTGAAATTAAGCTCTTCAGTTGTGTGGGCTGTTGTTTGCTTTTTAGCAGTCTGCATGTGGGTGTAATTATTTCAAGGGTACTATTGCAAGCAAGATTACTTTTTTGCTTTTGTACTTCTTCTATAGATGCTAATACTTATTTTGGGAGGTAAAAAGAAGACTAACGGAGAGACCATCCCAAAATTTTGCTTGGAGTATCTTTGTCAGGAATGCTTTCTTATGTTCTGGTTGGGGAAGCCTTGGCCCGGTGTTACTGCACAGTTGGAACTCAGGTCCAACCGAGTTCCACCCCAGCACTGCTCAGCCTGGGCGGTGTTGCTGTAGCTGCGGGTGAGGTTCCTGTGTGGACAAGGAGCAGGTGCCTCACAAAGTCTGGGTTTGGAGCAGCTGCAGGCTTTGGAGTGCTACAGACACTACTGGTGCTACACAGTGGATTGAGTCGTCATTTGCCCCTGTTCAGAAACAAAAAAAAAAAAAGTCTGTACAAACCACAAATTGTGGAATCTTGATTATGGATTACGTGTACACTGCTACATTTGGCAGTGAATTACTGCTGAATGTAGGGAATTTCACTTAAGTAATGTAAAAAAAGCAATGTAAAAAGAAATACAAAATTCCCTTTTTCCAGGAAACCTCAGCCCTTAAAGCTTTACCCAAGGAGTGTCTGTGGAAGCTCCCTTAGCTATGCTTCAAATATCCGTAGTCTTTCCATGCGAGGACTGCTCAGACTATCACTGGGGGTTGCCTGTATATCTTCTTGTGTCCAGATTAGCGCTCATGAAGGAACAAATAAGGCAAGCCAAGGTAGGGGGATGTGTCGGAATTCAGAGGTACTTACAGCCCAGGTCATTTGGTTTTAGGCTGTCTGAGTGCTGAGGAAGCACTGCTTTCAGATGTAGTCAGGTTTTTTTAACAGCAAAGGGATTGCTTTGGGGAGGCCTCCTTTGATACAGAACCAACCTCCCAAAGCAGTGTTTATGGACCTCCACAGCAACGAACATCTGCAGTCAGGGAAACCTCTCGTGGGCTTGGCTACCCAACTCCCGAGCCAGTCTACTTTCTGGCAAAGAATCTTTCCAAGTATTTAACCACATTTGCAGAAGTATGTCTCAGCTGTAAATTGGAACACTTCAATAATTTTTTCTTTGACTGCTCAGGCTATGAGGTGTCTGTTTTTCTAGGGCTTCTTCAAAGAGCCTTAAAATTAATTGACTCAACTGCAGTGAGCCTGCTCTTTTCCTGTAGAGCTTTAGAATATATGTAGGAGAGAGGGTGCTTGGCAAGACAGGAACATTTAGAGATACTTGAGGCAGTGAAAACTACTTCCTCTTATTTTCTTTTTCCCTCAGTTTTACAGGAGTACTTGGAGAAGGATGGTGTGGTTTTTGTTCTCTGCAGCATGAAGTGTAATGAACTAAATCTTTCTTGTTGCAACAAACAACTACGGAGATGCTCCTTAACATTTTTCACAGAGCGCTCTAGGAGCAACTGTGTCAGAAAAAGGAGTCCTGCCAGCACCAAGTTTTCTGTTTGGCCCAGCGACTATACCGAGTCCGTGGGACTCCTCCTGTTGCTGTGGGGCTGAGCAGTCATTAGATTAAGTGGATGCTTTTAGGAGGCAAAAATCACTATTTCTGGTCCTCGGATAAGGTATTGATTCATCTGCCAACAGGTTGTGTGACAAGATTTTTGGAAGGAAAGAGCTATATTTTCTCCATTGTAACTTTGCATTTTGTAAAAGCATATATGAATATAAAGGAATATATAAAGAATGAATAGTAAAAAGAGAGGCTGTTGGTCACAGCAGTTATACAGTTAAATATGATGGAGGAAGGGATTTATGAATAGCTTTTAAAGTTTTTATTGCAAAAGCATTGTATTTGGTCTCAGAGCATGGTGCTAATAATGCTAAGGTTGCAAGGTCTTTCTCCATATGGGCCATTCACTTAAGAGTTGGACTTAATCCTTGTGTATCCCTTCCAACTCAGAATATTCTGTGATTCTGTAAACTATGCAGAAAAACACAGATTAATAAAGTCTTACAACATTTGAAATACTTAGGGTTTGCATGGCACTGTAGCAGAGAGGCTGCAGGGGTGATTTCTGTGAGAAGCTGAGAAGCTTCCCCCATGTCTGACAGAGCCAGAGCCAACCAGCTCCAGCATGGACCCACTGCTGGCCAAGGCTGAGCCCTTCAGTGACAGTGGTAACACCTCTGGGATAAGAATTTAGGAAACAGAAAAAGTGGTTGTGGCAACAGCAACTGCATCTGGAGAGAGGAGCGAGAGGAACTGCTCTGCAGACACCAAGGTCAGTGAAGAAGGAAGAGCTGGATGTGCTCCAGGTGCCAGAGCAGAGATGCCCCTGCAGCCTGTGGTGAAGTCCCTGGTGCAACAGGCTGTGTCCCTGAAGCACATGGAGGTCCATGGTGGAGCAGAGATCCACCTGCAGCCCGTGGAGAGCCCCACACCAGAGCAGGTGGATGCCTGAAGGAATCTGTGACCCTGTGCATAGCTCCCACTGGAGCGGGCTCTTGGCAGGACCTGTGAAGAGGGGAGCCCACCCTGGAGCGGGTTTGCTGGCGGGTTTGTGTGACCCTGTGGGGAGCAGTTCATGAAGAACTGCAGTCCATGGGAAGGACTCATGTTGGAGAGGTTTGTGGAGAACCATCTCCCATGGAAGGGACCCCATTACTGGAGCAGGCAAAGAGTGTGAGGAGCCCTTCCTGGGAGGAGGAAGGAGCATCAGAAAAAACATGTGATGAACTGACCACAGACCCCATTCCCTGCCTCCCTGTACCTCTGAGGAAGAGGAGGTAAAGCATTCAGAAATAAAGTTGAGCTTGGGAAGAAGGGAAGGATGGGGGAAAGGTGTTTTATTTTTTTATTACCCTATTTGGATTTAATTGGTAATAAATTAATTGCCCCAAATGAAGTCTGTTTTTCCTATGAAAGCAGTTGGTGAGTGATCTCTCCCTGACTTTATCCCAACCCAAGATATATTATTTTGTCATATTTTCTCTTCCCTGCCCAGCTGAGAAGGGAAGTGATAGAGTGGCTTTGGTGGGCATCTGGCATCTTGCCAGCATTGTTCAACCCACCACAAGCATTGCATTTAATTCATGCAAAATGCTATTGTCAAAGTGAGATTGTATCTAAAACTTTCCAACTTGTGTATGATTGACTACTTCCTGTTGAAAAAAAATGTGATGCCCTAAACTTTTGAGAATTTTTATACATCTACTTCCTTTTTATTCAGCACTCCCCCACTTCAGTTGTTCTTTGTGCAGAGATACTGTAAAAAGTAGACAGCTAGGTAATATAGGCAGGTAAGAAACTAAGCTGTCTGGATTTCATATATCCTCTGGACATGTCCAACCTATATATAGTGTTCACTCCTGTCACTCCTCTTTTAGCCGCATCCGCTGATGGCTCTTCTAGAACAGGCAATAATCCTAAAATATTCCCATGGTCAATGGGAAAATAAAGCCCTGGTGGGCCCCAGATGCAGCAAAGAGAGCTTATGACCTCCTAAGCACTCTCCACTCTCTCTGTCCAAAATTTAATGATCCTGTGGCTTTAGTAATTTGTCCTCCTCCAGATCAGCTTCCTCTCTAAAGGCCCCCCTTCTCTCTGCAGCAGCTGAGGCTGCATCCTGTTCTCTGCTGTGAAAGCCTTCTCTTGGTAGTCAGTGTGCTTCCACCGAGAGTATATCCACAACTTCCACAACGTAAAGTGTACGTTTTCAGTTTGTCTCCTGTAGGTATTTCTTGAGAGGACAGTTGTTCTCAAAAATGCTCTGGGATGGTTCAGACAGGTATTACTTTTATCTTTCCCCACCACCCGGAGCAGTGAGCTCCTCCCAGAGGTGACCATCACATGTGCCAGTGCTGATTGGCATCGTCTGCAGCTGGTCACCCTTTATTAGTGATCCATGGCGTGTTGTTGCCCTCTCTTATGCTGCAAAAAGAGTTTGATCTTCTCTGTGCACTAATATTTTATCAAGGGAATTTGATACCAGGTATGAGGAGACTCTGCAGGCTGAGAAGTTCAGCAGAGCAGTTTGGTTTTTGGATGTACATAGGGGACATTTTTAAAAGTACAGATAAAGAGGTGGAGTTCATACTGCTGGAAATAATGTTCCAATTTTCTCTGCTGCTGCAGGCTGGGAAGGGAAAGGTGATGGCTGGTGTCTCAAGAGAAGGGCAACTCTGTGTAGTGGAACTGTGGTATCCTGGTCTTGATGGCTCTAGTATGGTTTAGATACACTCACAGCTTGCCTGGAATTACTGTCTAGAACATTTGCTGACTTCAGATTTAGTGTTCCTTCCAAATTATTACGGGGGGGAAAAACAAGTTTCATGAATAAGTTATTGCAAAACCAGGTTGACCCATTCAAGCATGCAGATGTTTTATTTAAATATTCCTCAAATGTCTATTTATTCAGCATAACACATGTATTATGCTGCCTTCTGAAATACGATATATGACTGTCAAACAAAATTGTCAAAACAACAACCTTGGTTTCTTTGTATGATACACAGAAATAATTACATTTCATGTACAGTACAGATGCATTTTACACAGTCATCAACAGTCATTCACTACCAAAACAGCATTTAAATCACCTAAAACACCAAAAAAATGTGTATTTCCCAAATTCAGAATAAATTAATGGTTTTGCATGTGACATATGGAAATAGGAGACAGGACTGGAATTCTGAAAAATCTTACTAAATTACCTCTTAAGCTGCATTTTAAAAATGAAAGTACAAGTTGCTTCAGGGGTATAACTGTTATGCGAGTGTATTGCTGTAGTGCGTTCTTTCTAGTGCCTATGAACAGGAGAATAAAGAGCTTTTAAAAGACACTTGACCTGATGGAGTCAGTAGGTTTCCTGGGTTGTGTGTAGTCTGTACCAAAGTAGGTTTAGTAACTGCCTCTTTGCATTATTTAGCTGATATAACTAGTCACGAAGTACCATGTGATGTAAAGTAGTAGTTGCAGTTTGCTGACATCAAGGCAGTTTTCATATCAATAACTGTTTGGCGAAACGTGGGGACCACGTATGGGTAACCATGCATAGAAATAGGATGCAAGTAAAAACTCTGATGCGTTCTGCCTCTCTTTTAAATCCATTAAAGTTTATGTAACCTACCAGCTTCAGCAGATCTGCTGCAGTTTTCTAACAGGGTGGAAGAGAGAGCAGCACTGGGTAATGGACTTGGGCAGGGTTGCTCAGGAGGAGCGCCCCTCCTCTGGCTCAGAGGACAGCCTGTGCTTCTGCTCTCTGATGTTTGAAATGGAGAAGCTCAGTTTACGATGAGTAAATCGTTCTGATTTGAAAAAAAAATGGTGAAGTTAATTGCAAATTAACCAAGAATGCATTAACTTCAGAATAAGTAAATCATAAGATAAAAGAGTAATGAATGGCATTATCTACTCTTTTTACTTGCAGTTTAATTCTAATATGTGATGCTGTATTTTGGTGTATATACTGTAGCATGATAGTCTATCATCTACTCTTCACTGTTGACAGGTAGAGAGAAAGACCAGTATTTGTGTGCAAGAAAAAGTGTATCATCAGCAAGTTTCAGTTTTTAGTGGGTATTTTAATGTAAATTTTCAGGTCAGTAGAATGCTAGCAAATACTATACTGAAACATACACTACTCAAACTATTAAATAACTGTGTTAATCATTTATTGTAATGGCATCTAATGCACTGAGCCTTTTGATTTATATGCATATTTTATTTTGCAGACATGCAATTATTTCTGATCCAGTGTTTCTGATGTATATATGTATGTATTGATATGCACATATTCCATGTATATTTGATGTATATGATGTATGGTATGTCATGAATATAAGAAGCATTATGATACATCTAATGTACTCTCATGAAGAAAAATTACACTTTTTTTATCGGAAAGGTTTCTGATAATATCAATGTCTTTTATAAATGAAGCCAAGAAGCCTTAACTTGTAAAACCTTCATATTAGCTTTTAGGCCCGCCCATGTAGGCAAATTCCAATTGCAATCAATTATATTTTTATAGCTTTGGGACTCAATCCATTATTCTATCATCGTTCTTAGGTAATTAAATATTTTTCACGCAATATAAATTTTCAAACAAGTTTTAAGATGTGAGTTTACAGATAATTACAAAAAGAATTTAGCCATCATTTTTACTGAATGTCTTTCAGTGTCTTCCAGTGTAGCTAATACTCTGGATGCTGCAGAATGTAAGCAAGGAACAATTGGAGATAAGTGTTAGCTGATCCCCAAAACACCTTTGTGGTAATTTTAAGTCAAATAGGATTGCTCCTGTGGCAGTAAACTGTGACAAGAGGTTTGTTCTGAAAATACAGAAGTAGACCGGTTGTCTCTGGAAGAAAGGACTGTTGATTCATCAGTATCCTTGAAATGCCAAATGGTACAGTTATGCTGGAGTGGGCAATGAACTGTCAGAGAAATAGAGAACAGTGAACAAAAAGAACAATGACTGAATAGCAGTTTGTGGTGCACAGTTTGGCTGTAAGATTATTTAAATGTTTGCCATTAGAAGTTTATAGTGTAGATGAAGTTGTGTAAAATACCTTAAAAAAGAGAAAATCCTGATTCCTGATACAACAGGTGTACAATGACTTATTGCAGTTGTAACAGTACCTAGGAAGCAAGATAAAACAATAGTAAATATTGAACTAACTGAACACCTTTAGTTCACTAATGAGTGTTTGAGTAAGAAATACTGCATTTTTCAAAGGGAAGTTATTTGTACAACTACCATGGAACATTAACAATCAGCTTGTTGTAAGTGCACGGAAATGCCCCTTTCTACAGTATTATTTTGTCATGCCTAATCTGAAAAACAACAAAAGTAAACTGAGATCACAGCTCCAAATAATTTCAGCATGCATTATGGTTGTATTTCTTTCAGTCAGTACAAACATATTTCATATGAGCATTTTTTCGTTCATTTTTTGACAGTTCTTCAACAAGTTTGTGGTTTATTAACAGGGAAAAAAAGACATGTTATCAAAATGTTTCTCGTTGTTTTGCATTCAGCAGGAGGATAGGTTTCTATTTTTTCGTTTGTGTTTTTTTCTAAAAAGAGCTTTCATGATAAGAAGAAGCATCAATGGGGACATTTCATTGTGCTCATATAGTAAGTCAGGATGGTCACAGAAGATTCCACCGCACGTCAGTTCGGACAGGGGGTAAGAAACTCCTTTTGGTTCACACCCTACAACACCAAAACCCACAAAGTGTTTTGTTTCTCCCGAACCTCTTGCTCTGCGGCCACTGGCACACTCGTCAAGGGGCGTTGTCTTTGTCAGCTCTCTCATTCCTCACGACTCGTTTTTCACTGCTCGAGCTCAGCTTGCAATTGGTCTTTATGCTAATTTATAAATAATTCCTTGTTTTATAACGCAGATACTCTGACAATGTTTCCTCCCGAGTACTCAGGAGAGTCTGGCCTATCGTCTCCTTCAGGTGTGGTGACTGGAGGTGTTGGGATGCTGATTATTGCTGTAGTGACGTAAGGCTGCTCACAGTTTAGTTTAACGCACTCATCCACTTTGGCATTTAGGCTGGAACGGCTGGAGGAAAAAAACAAAAATCCATGAAGAATGAAAGTCCAGTTCCCACAAACCTCTTGTGCCTGATTCCATTGCCTCAGGCAGCCATCTCCATCCTGCCCCACTGGAGAGCTCTAAGTACAGAGCAGCACCACCCCGCTGCCCTGTACCCCAGCAGCAGGTGGTCCACGGCTATGCTCGTGTCCGTGTCCCTTTCTTCCTTCCTTCCCACCATTTCAGCACTTCTCAGCCAATCACCGAAGTGTTTCTGAACATTGGGGAAGCATTGCAAACTTAGCATAGCCAAGTTGCTCACTATGCAGGAAAGTGGAAACTAAGGGCCAGCCCGAGTCTCCCGCATATTCCTCAATGGCATGCTTATTTAAGAACATTTAGATATTAGGAATAGTTTCTTCACTGAAATGGTTGTCAGACATTGGAACAGGCTGCCAAGGGAAGTGGTTGAATCACCACCCTTGGAAATGTTCAGAAGGTATGTGGATGTGGCACTTGGGAATGTCGTTTAATGGTGAGCATGGTGGTGCCAGGTTAATAATTGGCCTCAACGATCTTGGAGGTCTTTCCCAACCCTAGTGATTCTGTGATTCTGTGTATATTCTGTTTCCTCAGTAGTAAGGCACTCTATTATATGCACTAATTAAGTTTGTGTTAATATGTTCATGGAGTTGCTGCAGTACCTCTCCATTGTAAAAAAACTTGTAAAACTCAGACTATTTCAAGGTGAAATTGGCATTTTGTGCTTGTGTTTTTGTTTTCTAGCACAAAGCTGGTGCTTTTTGGTTTTATATACATGGTGTCTGGAAGTATGGTGCAGGCAAGTCCTCTAGCAGAAAAAGAATGGATCCAGTTAGAATATTTCCTGAAAAACTAAGATAGATTGGAGCTTTGTGCTGGCCAGGAGGTTTCATTGCATAACAGCTGAAAATCTTCAGTGGTTCCAAGGTGTTGGATTATTAATGGGAGTGAAATCCAAAGCTAGTAACTATACAAAGGAAGCTGCTCAAAATGTAGCTGAACAAGACAATCTCTAGCAACTTGTGCTGAAAATGCTTCTTTATTAAAGGGTGGCATGCATGAGATCAATAGAAAAAACTTCTGGGTCTCCTGAGACCTTTGCTGTATTTTCAGAGGTGATATTTGGATATATGTGAAAGCCAAATACTTTACTTTTGAGAGTACAGGGACATTCAGTAAATTACGGATTCTTAAACTGCACTTTCCTCACTTTTGTAATAACTCCTCAAACTAGGAAATACATTTTTCTTATCCATTTCATACTTTTTATTTAGAATAGTCTTCCTTCTGACTATTACACTTAGGACTCCGGGAATCAGTTTTATTTCTCTGCTCTGCAGAAATGCAAGGAAGTCTCATTTCCTATGCCTCTGAACCAAGAAGGGGCAGACAGAGCACTTGCTCATCTCGTATATCTGAATTGGACATTTTTCAACGTGAAATTTTTCTTCTTATGTACTTGTCCATGGCATATAATCTTTGGTGCTCTATTTTATTTGGGGTCCCTGGATGCTGCTTGCTGCAAATGGTGCACAGTAGTTTGTGAGGAGGGCCTGAGAGGGCAGAAATGGATAGAGAGAGACTATTCTATTATTTTGTATTAAGCTTGAAGCGAAGGAAGCACAGAATATTTCAGTACCAGTGCCCATTTTTAGGTGACTATTGGACTCTCATCTTTAGCCTCACCGTCTGCCTGCGGAGGCCACAACAGCTCTACATCTCTTCCCTAACACAGCCGGGGGCCTCAGCTCTCAGTGTGCTGATGCGCACGGAGTACCTGTTAGACAGAGGCGTCCTCTCCACGCATCTGATCTGGATGGTGCTGAGCTCCTGCACGCTGCTGGGGCGGCTGCCGGTGATGGTGGTGTTTGGGATGCGGTACGTCTTTTTATGTCTTCGGGAGCAGCAAGTGCTGGTCACGCCTTGTTGGGACGAAAGAGAGGGGCTGTGGCTCGGGGGTCTATTCACTGTAGAAACCTCCATGCAGCTCTCTTCGTAGACTTGCTCATCCACAAACTCGTGGTTCTAGCCCAGAGGAATCCGACAAAGGGACAAAGCACACACAGGAAGATAATTGAAGTGAACATATTAATCATGATTGTTTAACGGCTTAAATTGACACAACTGAATAAACTGGGAAAGTTAGACAGCTTATTCTTGATTATAGTGTTTAGGCCATATTAGTCTGGGCTGAATACCAAAACAAATGTAAACGCTGGAACAAAATTAACAAGGAAATGTTAATCCAAATTATTTTGCAAAAGAGCGTGTGGTTGCAATGTAGTTTGCATTATAAATATCTGTATAATCTTTGAAGTGCCACAAAATAGAGGATTATGTTTATTAATAAAATGCAAGTGATGCTTATGTAAATACTCTAAATGTCAGTTGAAAATAAATAAGATTTATTGTATTGAACTATAATATAATAAAATCAGTAAATATTTTCCAGATAAGTTTATAAGGCTTCCTTTTGAATGATATGTTAGAAATCAGGATATGAAACGACATTTTCTGAGGTATGCATCTATCTAAAAGAAAAATATTTAAACAAATAGAAATTTTTGTTAGAGGAGATGAGATAGTTATTTAAAAGCAACCAAAAAGTTCCTAATTACTGTAGATGAATGTGTCAAAAGCAGTTTAAAGGACTGAGCATTTTAGTTAAATGAAGTCCTCTTTATTCACGCAGTCTTCACTTAATCCTAGCAAAGACAGTAGTTTTATAAAGGGTGGTCACAAAGATGAATCCAAATTCACTCAAACGGCCGGTTTACAATAATTCGTCAAGTGATTAGGGAGTATTTCACACCCAGCCACAATTTCCACATTTTCTATGTGTGCAAAAGAGTGTGAAATAGTGGCGTTACTCATGGTGGCAAGGGAGGAGAGGAGATGCGGGGGAGTGGGAGAAATTTTTATACTCATTTAAAAGTATAAGGCCAAACTCCACCGAGATTGAGAAATGTTCGCGTGCAGTTTGAGAAAGCCTCCTTTTTCAAGAAAACTCTTTCCGTTTACTGCTGGAATTAGTCCATGTATCCCGAGAATGTTTTAGGGGAATTAAGGGGCATTTTCTGAATTGTTTTACACTCTACTCAGTCTCACATCAAATTTGCCAGCCTGTTGCATTTTTGTGTATTAGAATGAGGTAAATTATTTTTCCCCTAAAAAATTTTGCTCTAATTGGACAGGTGCTGATGTTTTTCAGAATTGCCATATGGGGCCAATATAAAATATGTGAACAAAGTAAAGAGAATAACAACTCTGGCCAAGTGTTTGTGACAAATGGAAGTATCTTTATAGGCATAACATTTTTATTTCCATTTCTTTCTTCACTCAGACATAAGTTTGTGTTAATTAAGAGGTGTTGAAGAATGCAAATTTCAAGTGATAAGGCACAAAAGAACTTGCTTGACAAATGACTTTTATAAGGCATATGTCAGTCACAATCAAGATTTTGAACATGATCACACATGTAGATCACGCAGTAGACATAAAATTCAGAGAGAAAAATAACCTAATTGCTCTTGTGAGATTGCGTTCAGGGGCTTGCAGTATGTTTGCCAAGAACTCTGCTATTTTTCTGACTAAAAGTAATTTTGTGCTTCTTAAAACTTTTATGGAGCAATGATTAAAGAGTTTTATTGACTGAACTTTTAATATAGAGTGGAAACATTTTGAAATGCTATAATGGCACAAGTTAATTGATTTAATTATACTTATTAATTAACTGTTCTTAAATTAGCTAAAAGCAATTTGTAAAATATAATTTTTAGTGCAATTAGTTTCATTATTAATGTAATCTTCACAGAATTCCATGACATTGCCCGCTCTGCATTTCTGAGAGTGGATGAGATCTTATCCTATCGACTTTTCAGGGACAGAAAAGAGAAAATTTGCCTTTTCTCAGTATCATGATGCTTATACCACAAAGGATGATGAGAGTCTAAGAAGACACACCACCCTTCCTGTTACACAGTGAACCAGAAACTTCCCAGATTCCAAATGCTGATGGCCCAAAATGTCAAGTTCCCACTAAAATTTTAGGAACGCATCATCTCCAGAATACAACTTGGAACTGCTGCATATATTTTTGTGCTAATATGTCATATGAACTCAAGGCCAGTAGCAGGACCCAACAGAAGGAAAAAAGAATGTAGATTCAAGGAACAAGATAATACTTGCTTTATAGACTTAGTTTTTTAAAGAAAAAAAGTAAAGAAATTAAAAGGTTTACAGATTCCACCATTGTGATTAGAGGAAAGGTGAAACTTTGCGAGTTGAATTCAGCTCGTACCAAATGAATAGAAATTTTTTTCCATGATTTCTATGACAGTTTGACAAGACCTGTGGTTATTACTCAGGTTTTTAGATATGTTTGTAATATTCAACTGCGGAAAAATTTTAAAGGCAAATTGCTGTTATCAGGTTCTGGTATGAAATGTCTCAAAAATGTTTCAAAAGGACCCGGCAAGAATCTTAGCAAAAGAAACCACAGTATGCTCTGAATAGGAAGTCAGACATTCTGTCCTACAGCACATTTTATAAAATTAATACTTCTAAAGTAAGAATGGAGGAGACATAAGCACAACAAGCATACGGGTGACATATTGCTGGCTAAGTGTCGTAACTGGGCCCTTTCATTTCAAAAAAATGCTGTCAAAAGGAGAACATTGAATTCCACACATACATATATCAGGTTTTAATTTATCAAAATTTAGCAATGTTTGTTGTGGGAAAACCTTTTACTCTTGTTTGTTTGTTTGTGGTGGTGGTGGG
>VZTA01012229.1:0-32663 GCA_013398855.1 Mohoua ochrocephala | reverse complement strand
AATTTGCCTTTAGTGAAGCCATGCTGGCTGCCTCAGATGACCTCCTTGTCTTGTGTGAGCCTCAGCATTTCTTCTATGAGGATCCGCTCTGTGAACTTCCCAGGCAAAATGGTGAGGCTTACTGATCTGCAGTTTCCTGGGTCTTCCTTTTTAAAAAAGAAGGCCCTTTGTAAAATTCAGAGCGATGTTTCCCTTTTTCCAGTCACCAGGGACTTTGCTTGACTGCCATGATTTTTTCAAATGTAATGGAAAGTGTCTAAGCAACATCAGCCAGCTCCCTCAGAACCCTGAGATGCATCTCACCAGATCCCATGACTTGTGACTATTCACTTTCATCAAGGGCTCCCAACCCTGTTCCTAGCTTACAGTGAAAGGAACTTTGCTCCCCCAACTCCCACCTAGAGGTTCAGGTACTTGAGAGACATGGGAAACCTGACTTCCAGAGAAGACTGAGGTGAAGAACTCAACGAGTACCTCAGCCTTGCCCATATCTCTAACTACCAGTTCTCCCTTCTCGCTCATCGTGTGGGTTTAGTCTTTCATTCTACTTGGATTTTCCTTGGGCTTTTTGTTTCTGACCTATGAATTCAGAGATTCCTTTCTTAATATTCTTCACATCCCTTAACAAGTCCCTTTCCAATGGTGCCTTAGCTTTCTATATCCCAGACCTACACATTCAAACCGTATTCCTGTTCTTTTCCTGGGTCACATATCCATACTTCCACTGGCTGTGCATTTCCTTCTTACTCCTCTGGGTGAGAAGCAGATCCTTGCTCAGCCATATGAAATTCTGGCCTGCCTTGTCTTACTTTCTAAACATCAAGATGAAGAGCTCCTGTGCTCCAAGAAAAGTAGCCTAAAGTTCTGGGTTCTGACTTTATTATTTACCAGGTCCCTGCTCCTCAAGACCATGAACTCAAACAAGGCACAGTTGCTACAGCCCAGGCTGCCACCAATCTTTAATGAGCTCAGGTGAACTAGTGACCACCAGGTCTGGTAACGCTGCTTCTCTGGTTGGTTTATGTAATGATTGGAGCAGAAAGCTACTTTTGATGCACTCCAGGAGCCCTCTGGACTTC
Source organism: Mohoua ochrocephala (assembly GCA_013398855.1). Classification (NCBI taxonomy): domain Eukaryota; kingdom Metazoa; phylum Chordata; class Aves; order Passeriformes; family Acanthizidae; genus Mohoua; species Mohoua ochrocephala. Next base: position 31,584 of record VZTA01012229.1, on the reverse strand, counting down.
TTTTCAATCCAGCCAGCTGTACTGCTTTTCCAGCAGACATCCAGTTGGTTGAAACACCCTGTTAGGTTGAGCAGCTGGCTCTGAAGGACTGCACTCATTGAAAGGGACCATGCTGAAGCACTTTGTTAAAAACTGCAGCCCATGGGAAGGACTTACACTGGAAAAGTTGTNGAAGGACTGTCTTTCATGGGAGGGACCCCATGTTGGGGCAGGAGAAGAGTGTGACAAGTCCTCCCACTGAGGAGGAAGGAGCAGCAGAGTCAATGTGTGACTGCAAACCCCATTCCCCATCCCCCTGCATTGCTGGAGGGAAGGTGGTTAGGAATTCAGGAGTGACGTTGAGCCTGGGAAGAAGGGAAGCATGAGGGGAGGTGTTTATTTAAGATTCAGTTCTATTTCTCATCCTACTCTGACTTGATTGGTAATGTATTAAATTATTTTTCCTCAAGTCAGATCTGTTTTGTCTGTGATTGTAGACTGACCTCTACCTGTCCTGATGTCGACCCACGAGCTTTTCATTCTATTTTCTCTCCCTGTCCAGCTGAGGTGGGGAGTGATAGAACAGCTTTGGTGGGCATATTGACCTCCAGCCAGCATCAACCCACCACAGAACCAAAGATCAAAGTCGCATGCAATGTCAAAATTCCGCCAGTGGCTTAGTCCTTAGTCAAGAGATTTAGAGGATTGAAGAAGAGAAAACTGGACATGCAGAATGATGACATTACACCAAACTATTAAATAATCTAACAGTTTTTTACTCTAAATGCAAATTTCTTGATACAGTCTTTTTAAACAGCCTTATTAAAGGTGTCAGTCATAAGCAAAAATGAGATCTGCATAAGCAATCAATAACTAAAAAATAAATTAAATAATTAAAAGCAAATAATTAAAAGCAAGTAACTAAAAGCAGGTGCTTTCCCTGCCTTTGATAAAAAAAGTAAAAATAAATTATAAAATAATAGAAGATTTAATTTTGATAATTAATGGCATGCATATGTGTTTTTTTGATTTCTAGCTGATTTGGTCATGAGTATTTTCCTCTATAGAACCTTTAGTTTAAGGCATAACTCCCTCAAGATGCTTACTTTAAATGAAGTTACTTTTGCTCTGCTGCAATTACTTTCTACAGAAATTGTTGAAATGAGAGGATTTGTGATACATGAATTTAAAAAGAAAAAACTCAAAGCAAGAAAACCTGGCTTTTACTGGCTAAAGGGTATTGAAATTCAGAAGAACAATGTACCAAATATAGCAAATTAAAATTACAGGGGGTGAAAAAAAATTCACATATAGAAAACGGAAAGTAAATTCCATATTGCACATGGCAGCATTATTCAGTTCCACAGGATACTGACACTAGTTTTGGGAAATTTGAAAAATAGGGATTCCAAAACATATATTTAAGCTACATCTTTTCTCCTCCCTCTTCTCTCTCCTTGCATTCCCATCTATGTGCCTATTCCTTAGTATTTCAAATTAATGGTAGATGCACAACCGAATGCAAATTTCCTCAGTTGAACTTAGAATTAAAAAGAAAACTTGAATTTTAGAACTTAACTTCCTGTAAGTTTGAATCATATTCCCATTATTCCAATGAGGATTGATTTCTATTAAAATTCCAGCCCATTTTAGCCTTTGTAATGAGCCTAAAATAGCTGCCAGCTTGCAGTGCTGGAATTAATGATAATCGAATGTAACACAAAATGTATTTCCATATTTTGTATTGCTTAAATGATTTCATCTCAGATGTAGTATGATTCTTTTTAGAGATGACTACTTCTATTTAATCTCTTTTCCAATTTTAATTTGAATTTCATATTGTTCCTGACTGTTTAATGAATATTTTGGGACATGGCCATAGTGTTGTTAATTATGCCGGAGACTGAGTATAATTAATTCTTTTGGACCCAAAGTCAGCTAGTTAATCGATTTCTGATGAAACTGAAGATTAAACACAGATAGTTCACTTCTTCCTTCATTCATTTTAATTTTTCCCTCTTTGAATTCCATCAGATTACTTTGGGAAGTCATTTCTGGCAAATCAATTTGTGGACCCATTTGGGGTATTATCCAGATGTTAATACACGGATGCTCCACTCAGGCCAGTCACCTTCCTATCAATTTTATTTTTGTAATTTTTAAAGAAAACCTTTTGATTCTTTTCAGTAGATTTACTAGCTTTATTTTTCATTCGTATTTAAACGATTCTTTACTGCCTATTAACAGAATAAAAAGGGATCCTCAGAAGAGTTCTCTGTAGACCAGCCAATTCACAAAGTGAAAGCACCGTCGTGATGTAGAAGACATTCCTCACATTAGTGAGGCCTTAACTCATGTGGCTAAATTTGATTTTAGAGAATGGCCTGTAAAGGCTCAAATGAAAAAGAAAAAATACATTAGTACGTCCAGGAGTTGCCGTCACATTTTCTCCCCCTTCCATGCTATAAATAATGGTATATTTTAATTTTTGATGGTGGGAAAAGCCCTAAAGGCTATAAAGAGATAATCAAAAAAAGGGCAGTTAAAAATTTTAAAAGAAAAGAAGGAGGACTTCCAGTCAATGAGGGAAACCTTGTGCATTTTTAATTTATTACTTTATTATTACACTAACAGATAGTTCTAATTTGCTACTTTCATACTGCAATGGCTCATGATCCAAATGTACTCTTGCACTGTATTCAATATCCTAAGACAGCTTTTAGTGCTGTTAATTTATAGCCAAGTGAGAAAAAAGCACGTGTACCAGGTGATTTGTAGTATATAATTTCTGGAAAACTATAGCCAACAATAAAATATTTAACAATGGCTGCTTACATGAATTAATCCTTTTTGGACAAGATGTGTAAGCATATAATTCAAACTCCTCAGCACCTGAGCACTTTCTATGTTAAATTTATATTAAATGCATTACTGAATAAAAGCCTTGTTATTAATTCAGAAATATTTTCTGTTTCTCAGACGAAGATCAGATGCACACGTTCTTTAGCAGGAATTGTACTGTTTAACATTCAAACAGAAACCTTGTCAATCTGTAGAAACAAAGACTTCACCAGATTAAAAGGTATTCAGTTTCTAATTAACATTCTTTGGTATGATTTTGGCAAATTTTCTGCATATTTATAGCTGTCAGTGGTTAATGTGAAATTTTGTTCCCACAGAACTTAATTTTACACTTTGAATGAAGTGAAATGGTATTAGTTTATCATATATTAAGGCTTTCTAAGTTCAGCCTTTTTTTAAGGGAAATGTGAGTAAGTATTAAACAGTCATTAAAATGTAAGAGGAAAAAACTTCAAAATTTTGCGTCTAAGTTTCACATTATAGAACTGCATAGTGCTAAGTAAGGAAAGTATTTGGTCTCAAAATTATGACATGAAGAGAAGCCTCATGGCAGTAATGAGGGATGTTTGGACTCATGAACACCTCCCCTTATCATGAAAAACTTTATCTTCAAGACTTGCTCCAGGAGATCATAAAGACAGCTATCAATTGTTCTAGGCTCAAAACAGCTTACTCTAAATAGTTGTCTAAGTTATCTGAATCTGGGAAGATTGCAGTGTTAGAATATAGAATGCTTCTTTACAACCTTCTTATCCCTGAGGTCTAAACAATGTGGGAATGGGCGATTAGGTCTTCAGACTCATGAAAGTCTACACATTAATTCTTGATGTGTTATAGAACAGAAGTTCAGTCCTATCTCTAGAAATAAACGTGCACTTCCATAGTGTTTGGGTGGTTTGACTGGACACTACTATGGTCATTGTATTTATGAAATATTAGTTGAACATTAAATTCGATTTTTTTAATTAATAAAATGGCAGGGAGATAATTTGAAGTAATCCAAGATACTCCATTTTATGGCCTGTGTTCTTTCCTTTTCAATGGCAAAAACTCCTGCTCATGTTTGTGTTGCCTGTGGAAATTTTGAGAATCAGGGAGTCAGACTTTAAACGCTGTTAAATTCACATTTGTAGTGGCATTTAAAGATAGGAGATCAGAGAAGTGAATTTTAATGATGCTTTTGTTTTGTAGCTATTCTCACATTACCCAGTTATAAATGGACAGCTGATTGTATGCATAGAGTTACTGAATGTGAGATAAACAGCAGAATATGATACTAACTACATTTTCCCCTTCCTTCTCCTTCCCACAGTTTCACCCCAAGCCAGTGCAGTTTGGCCGTATTATATTGATACCTGAGCTCTAATGGACATCTGACCCTATTATTAATTCAGAAGTACCGGAGTGTGTCTTTCTATTTCTATTCTTGGCTTTTAATGTGTTTACCTAGATAAATTAGATGGAAATAGTAGGAGGATCTGCTGAGTTGCGGGTGTTCCCTTTTTAATGAAAGAAGCAAATTCAATTAGACTACTTATCATATAATCAAAACTGATTTTCTACTTTATGTAGAACATGTCAACAGATAATATAATTTAGTTTATTTACACCTTTCATAAGAGAAACTGAAGAAATCATCATTAATTCTAGCAAATCTAATCAAAAGACAGTAAATAATCTGCTGCAGTAAACTTGCCACAATGCAGACTGCAATAAAGAGATATTGTTAAGACTCATAAACAAAGGATAACCCTCTGCCCTGGCACTTTGTCTTTCCACTGCTGCATTTCCTTAATTTATCTTTCTAATAGTAATTATAGTTATGCTTACAATGATGATGATGTCGATGATGATGGCAGCAGTGATAACAGTAACAGCTGGTGTGGTAGAAGTTACTGCAAGCAAAATTAGTTTCATTCATTTAAAAAATAATCTGATCCATCCAACTGCTGAATATTGCTAAATGAAGCTATTGGTTACAGTATGTGCCAAAAGACTAAAAACAAAAGCATTGCAAAATTCTGTGTTAAAAATGCTGAGAAGGACTCCAGATTTTCCAGCTACTTCTAAAAGCTTCGGCCAGAAGCTTCAGCCAGATTTTCCAGCTACAGCCAGCTTCAGACTTTGGTCCTTTGGAGGTCAGTGCTATGAATCTGAATATGTACAACGAACCTTAATTTTGCTCTCTGACTTGTTTTAATTTTGCAGATGCCAAATATAGTCAAAAACCTATCTAAAAATCAAACAGTGCACTCTGTCTTTAATTAACTCTTTGTTTCTTCCCTGCAAAGAGGTCGTGGTTATTTAATGAGATTGTTGTACTATTGATAAGCATTTGATATCAAAGGGAACTGTTTCAAGGTTTCTGTCTTAATTTTCAATTTTTTCATAGGATGGCCTTAAATATGCCAAAAAGATTACGATCATATTTTCTCATGTAAAACCACACTTCAAGCTGTCTAACAAAATGATCCTTTGGATAAGGAGAGGGAAAAAACCAAAGAAACTCAAACAACGACTCACTAGGAACAAAAACCAGTCAAGCCAAACCAGAATCTAGACATAAAAACACATTCTCAAAGGAGTAAAAATGAGGAGCTCTGAAGTTTATTTTCATAGACCGCATGATTTGTTTGCTACACACAGCTGTTTCTTGAAATTTATCAAAAGCAAACTGCCAAAATAGCAGGATTGGTATTACTACCAGCAGTGCTATTAATAATAATCATTTTGTCAACTCTAGCTTTACCAATCCTTCGTTTTCATTACTGGTCCTTTAGCAAGAATTCATTCCTATGCTTAGCTCTTTACCAACATCACTCTACTTTTTTCCCCCTAATTGGATTCCTTATTCACCTGTTGGAGGCTGAAGTTTCAAAGAGGAAGGTTTCTTGTGAAGAAGCATTTTTACTAAAAGGTTAAGTTGAAGGAGCATCACTATGTTACATATGTTATTAAGCATAATGTTATAAGAGAGCTCCTCACTTCAAAGAGAAGAAATTGCCTAAATATTCAGTACCTTCTCTCAGAATTACTGAGGGATTCAAACTGTAACTGTGTAGAAACCCAGACACCCTTCTATGGACATAACTTAGAACTCCCTGGTCCCAGATTCTCTGAAACAATGAGTTTCTTGACGTCTCTTATTTTTGGGGTCTCTTTGGGGTAGATTACTTCCAGTATTTATTGCAGTGCAAAACTCACCTTCACAGGGATAGAAAATGAGTCCCACTAAAAGATTAAATTATAGCCTAGAGAAGAGAGCAATGTCCTGGAGGCAACTATCTCTCCAGGTTGGACTGCACAATGAGTCAGATGGTAATTATATAAAACACCACAGTGAGTTGCTTAAAATAAAACTATCACAAAATATCTGAAAGGGAAGCTCTGAGCGCTGGGTCACAACAGTTTAAAGATATCCATATTCAAAGAAGAGGAAATTTAGGCTAGTCCTTAGTTTTCTGTTACATATATTCCTTATTAACATGTAATTTTTGGGGGACAGCAAACTCTTTCTTCTCATTTCTTGCAAAATCTGGCAGTGCTAAGTGCTGGATATGTCTCATCCAGCCATTATCATCCAAGAAAATCCTTACAAAACAGACAGAACAAACTTGTATTTCACAGAGAAACATGTTTACAAGCCAGAAGGGACTCATCAACAAAACATTTTTTACAAAATGTACCCTTTATCTGAACTCATTTGAAAACTAGCTGCTATTCAAAGCTTAAAATATTGTACTGACCATGTCCATTTCATACAGAAAACTTGCCAAAAATCTGTCTCCCATCCTAATCTAAATTTTAAGAAAAACATTTAATGAGAGAAGGCAGGACAGTGATTATAAAGGAATCCATTTCCATATGATATGTGAATGTTTGCATTTAATTTTTATGAGGATAAATATTGAACACCTGATGTTTTACAAAGTTAATTGTCTGATGCTGGATAGATCAGCTAATATCATTATGGAAATTTCTGAGTGATATACTTGCAATTGTCATGCATATTGCAATAAGACAGTGCAGTGGGAACTCTTACTTGCCATGGCAACCATTAATTGGATATTCAGGAGGTGGTGTTTTGCTTTAAATAAATCTGACTGGGTCAGCAATTGAATGTTTCAAATACATGATTTATATTTTACACAATTTTTCATATTTTTTTCCAGGATTTGAATTAATTTTTTCTTCGTATCTGTGTGTTCCTCAGAAACAAATGGGATAAAATTGAGCAGAACCCTGGGACATTTTGTTTTATGATTATTTTTGTGAATGCACATTTTGTATTTCTAAGTCTGACAAATAAAAGCTGATTGTAATTACATTTGTGTTCCTGCCATGTGTTCTCGGGCCTCTTTCTCCATTGTTTCTTTCTCATGTGACTATTATTATGGATCAAATAGCTGTTTTGCATAAATCATTTCCATAAAAATGTACATTTGGTTTTTGATTTACAGGGAGTTTGACATAGGAGACAGTCTTTTTGCATATCACACTGGGATTTTGAGTAAAATACATTGGGATGTACATACGAAAAATTAACTTCCAAAGAAATGAATCCTAAGCAAATGCTCAAAGAGAAATTATTAAAATCTGAGGATAATAGATATTTCAAGGCAGGAAAGTGTGAAGTGCAAAGAAGAGGCTCCTCTTTGAGTTATACATTCTATGGCATATTCACCAACAATTTGTTTAGAAAGGGTATGACCATTTCTATGTTAAACTCTGAAGGCATTTATAAATGTGATTAATTTTATACAAGGGAATAGCTGTGCCTAAGTCAAGGAAGATGAATATAGTATTCAAGATGGTATTATTTTCTTTGCTTACATGTGGAGGTTTCTTATGACATTAATACATCCATATTCCCTAATATATTGATATGAATATATTATTTTCCTGGTTTAGGAAAGCATCTGGATTCAATGCAGGACAAAAATATCTCCCTAATATTAGTCAATGAAGATACTGGTGCTTCAGATTTAGTCCACATAGCTTCATCCTGGAGCACAGTCCATGACTTTGTCAGACTCCCAGGCATGCCATTGCTCACAGGCCTGGACTCAGCCCCAGAGCAGAATTTGGAGCAGGGTGTGTGCAAAGTACTGGGTACTCTGTGTGGATCAATGCACGAGTTCTCTAGGCTGAGGAAGACTTATTTATAACCACCTGCAGTGTTTGTTTCAAAGATGTGGTGAAAGTGGCATATTTTGTGGTTTTGTTTTGGATTTTTTCTGTTTACTTGTTTTTCTAAGTAAAACGATTGTCATGTAATTTTTTAATATGTAGAGTTTGATAAGCAGATAAGTCTCCCAAAAGTGAATTTTATGCCATTGCTTACTTGACAGAACCCAGCAGAATGGACAGCAGACCATCATATTTTCTCTTTTTCTGTGGAAACCACAACACCATATTCCAATCAATAGACTTCTATGTAAGAGGTCTATTTCCTTCTTATGCAATGCAGCATTGAATCTGTATACAGGCATAATGTTCTGAGAATGGTCTTTTGGACTGGGCATCTCAGAAGATACAGGGTGTGAAACTTATATTTAGCATCTGAATTCTTTATTTCTTAAACTGACTTGAGTGCATGTGAATTTATGTGTTTTCCAGATTCTTTCCAGAGTCACGGCCACAATATTTTTATGTTATGAGAAAGATGATCCATTTAACTGTATGATCTTTGGTTAAAAATATATTCTTTTTTTTTTCATAGATAGTAGTTTTCAGATCAAGCAAAATGCTTGAGTGAATTTAGTCTTGATACAACAGAAACTGTCTCTGACAGTTTTGTTCTAAGCATAATGAGGACATATTAATTTCAATCGAAGTCATCACTAAGATGTATTAGGCTGAAATGCTGATGCAGAGCTACAATGGTCAAAAAGTCATGATGATGACACAAAAATTTCTGGTTTTAAGATAACCTGTCATGCAAGCCGTTATAACAGAATCCATCTAAAAATGTAAGCATAACCTTCTAAATTATTCCATCACATTAACCCTTAATTATCCCTTCTTGTCCACAGTAACAAAAATAGTATCAAAGAGACATATGGAAGGAGCGACCAGGTTTAATTAAATAAGGAAATTGGTAATAAATAAAGCATTACAGATGACCATTTTCAGCCAATGGAACAAATATTGATATTGAATTTACTGTAAGCTGTTCTATTCCTAAGAAATTCTGCCTGTTTGAATGTTTTAGGTTTTTTTTCCTTTAAAGTTTCTTTTTTTTTCTTCTTTTTTGAGGTATTATCAAATACATGGCCCAGCCTGTGTTGTAAGGGACACCTACAAATCAACAGTTTCAAAAGTCATGTACTCTTGGTTGCCTGGCTTAACTACAAAGAACCAAATCATTAGCAACAGGAAAATTCAGCATCATTGTACTCTAACACACAGCAAAGGATCTCAACGCTTATGTTACACCAAAGACCTTAACCAGTATGGCATCATTTTACATATTTATTTGGCTTGAATAGTGTCATAGTTTTTAATACTGCTGCACTGTGAGACAAGATCTTACTATTATCCTAGAGAGGCCTCCCATGTAAATGAAGTGTCCTCTTGATCTCTTGATTTGTTCTTAAGTTTTAAATATTCAGGAAGGTTACAGTTATATAATTGCCTGGTTTTCAGTCCATACTTTAAATTTTTTTTCCTTCTGGAAAAAAAAAGGAAGAAAAACAGCAAAAGAAAAGAAAGAAAGAAGGTTTTGTTAAATTGTTGTCTTGGGTTGTTTTAATACAATATTTAAACAAAAATACATTTAATTTATTTGCCAGCTCTTTTTTCTGTGTGAAACGCAGCAACTCTTTGGGGGGTTATTGCTGTCATCCAGGCAGCAGTCATTTCACAGAACGTGACATTACTTGTTTAGAATTCAATTATGTTTTCTTTCATGTCAAACGACATTACCTGATCATTTGAATTTTTGTCCTTTGACATCAGTAATTGTTACAATTTATGGCAGATGACTTCTCAGATGTCAGAAGTTTGGGAGAAAAATGGAGAAAAATTTTTTTATTTTTCATGTAGGTAACAACTGACAATCAAGATTATTTAGAAATGCTTATTACAGTGGAAATATTCTTTATTAATTTAATTTCTGTATAAAGAGCTAGTCAGAAGTTTGGTTGTGCACTCATTCATTTTAAAAGATAGACATTTTCATGACATGTAAATTGGTGGCTGGTTTTCTTCACTCAGGAACCTCCTGCATGGCCATCCATAACAATCCTTCCTGTCTTCCTTCCTCTTTCACCAAGTTCTTGGTCACATCTTCATCACGCTTCCAAAGACAAGGACCTTCACAGTGAATGCCTCTCTTTCATCAGGTTAATTTGTTGGTGTTGACATTCTCACCCATAGTCTAGTATGAGTTCATGCATAGCTGATAGTTAGGGCTCTTTGACAGTTGTCTAACAGGTGGTAGAAGGGAAAAGATGTTAAGGGAATCAATGCATTGGCCCCACAACTGAATGAGGTTGTGCAAATATATTTAAAACCAAAATGTAGATAACTGCTTAAATTTCCTTCTAGTGTTTGGGAAATTTTATAGAGGTACTGGTCAAGTGTTCTTCCCTTTTATTTTCCTTTTCCTTCTTTTCTTCTCTTCCTTTACCTATCTGAAATGAGAATTACTTTATGATGCAGATCTTGCTACAGTCATGTTTGCCTACCTTATTTCTAGGTTAATGATCTATGCAGGATGGATTTTGATGCTTTTTAGAAAATATAGCTGTTCAAATTCAGAAAGGTTGGTTATTAGCTGCTGTAATTTATTAAGGGGATTATACTTGTGGTCTTTCATCCACATGTATTTAACTTAGTTTCTACAGAGTTTTTACAAGTTAATTGGTTTTGACCCAGTTCTCCCAGAAGTGTAGATTTTTGAATTCAAGAAAATGAGTTAGAGAACCTGTCGCCTTTCAACAGAAAATAGGTGTCTGTTCCTTGACCCTTTTGAAATCTCTTCCTCAATAATTTAACATGATTTTTTAAAAGAAATTACTCTTTCACAAGATATAGCATTACAATTATCACCATTTTTGGTACATTTCTTGTTTCATACAATCTATTTTTCAGAGTTGCTTTTTCTTAGTCATTAGCTTCCTCAATTCGTGTATCTTTAGGACATTTTGCAAAACCCATATTTTTTCATAAGTATTAAAAAAAGAAAGGCTGGAGGTTTTTTTTCCTTTGCATGCAGATTAGCAGAGCATACTTGCAGCCCAGATAACCAACTGCATCTTGAGCTGCATCAATATCAGCATGACCAGCAGGTTCAGGGGGTGTTTCTGCCTCTCTTTGCTGTCCTCATGAGACCCTGCCTGGAGTGCTGCATCCAGCTCTGGGGGTCCCAGCATAAACAGGACACAGACCTATTGGAGTGCGCTCAGATGAGGACCACAGAGATGATCAGAGGGCTGGAGCACTTCTCCTACAAACACAGGCTGACAGAGATGGGGTTATTCAGGCTGGGGGAGAGAATGCTCCAGAAGACCTTAGAGAGCTTTCCAGTACATAAATGGGGATACAGAGAGCTGGAGAGGGACTATTTATAAGAGCATGTAGTGACAGGACAAAGAGGAATGGCTTCAAACTGAAAGAGAGTAGATTTAGATTAGATATTAGGAATTACTTCTCTTCTGTGAAGGTGATGAAGCACTGGTGCAGGTTGCCCACAGAAGTTGTGGATGCCCCATCCCTGGAAGTGTTCAAGGCCAGCATGGATGGGGCATTGAGCAGTCTGGTCTAATGGAAGGTGTTTCTGCCCATGGCAGGGGACTGGAACTAAGTGATTTTTAGGGTCCCTTCCAACCAAACCGTTCTATAACTCTATGGCGATTATTGGCCGAAATAAATATTTTTGTTATGTCTGTATCACGTAATTATTTTTTAATTAGATTTTGCTTTAAAAATGGTTTTCAAAACTTATGGAACTGAGCAACATCTCAGCCATACTGTGTACATGGCAATGAATATATACCTATTAAACTGTGGTACCGATTACTTGGAATATCTTATTAAAAACTGTTAAAAATGAGTGGTTTAACATATGTCCTGGACTTTAAGTTGCTCAGATATAAACCCAAAAGTGAGCAGTCATCTCAACAAAAGCAAAATAGAAGAATAGTAGAATACTAAATAAGGCCACGGCTGGCTTTCTCAAACAGTATTCAGAATATCACAATATTTGAGGATTTTAAGATATATCTTGAATGTGAGTTTTCACTATTTACAGACTTCTCCAAGAACCGTCATATTTGTTTTTGAAGATCGTATCAAAAATTTTTTTTAGACTGTGTTGAATTATATTGTGCCATGGTAGAGATAATTTCAAAATAATTAGTACAACAACCTAAAATTGAATGTTCCAGCTCTAGGTCTCTGTTAAGCCACGCTGGTCGTCTTCTCCACTGGCTTGTCTTCAGGCACAGGGGGATGGCTGGTCCCTGTAACTAAGTTTTCCTTCTTAAGGCACATCCAGCCTTCCTGTTCTCCTTTCCCTTTCAGGACTGCCTCCCAAGGGACTCTTTCAACCAGTCTGCCCAAGGTCCAAGGTGACAGCTCTTCTGACCCCCCTGCTTGCTCCTACAAGAATCAAAAACTGCAATTTCATGATTGCTGAGCCCAAGATGGCTTCCAACCATCGTATCATCCATCGGTCCTTCTCTGATCACAAACAGTAGGTCCAGAGGGGAATTTTGCCTAGTGGGCTTCTCTACCAGCTGGGTCACAAACTTTTTGTCCACAGACTTCAAGAAACTCCTAGACATTTTCCTCTCTGCTGTAATGTATTGCCAGCAGACATCTGGTGGGTTTTGTTGCAGAAACTTTTCCTTGTCTCTTATCCTGTTATTTAGGTGGGAGAACAAGGTGCAGTTACTTGGTCTCATTTCTTTTAGAAAGTGAATGTTAAGCCTGGGTGCTAAAACTTTTTGTCAGTCACTTCTATGACTTGTTCCTATTAAAAAAAAAAATTGTTTATTCTGCTTGCACCTTCAAATCCCAGAAGCTTTATGTGGATAATTACATTCTATGTGCAGTCGAGAGCATGACAATAAGCAATCAGTCAATTCCATTACTGTGAGGGTGATACTGTGAGGGCTATATCCAATGTCGTTCGCTTCTCTGTAATGCATGCACAAAACACTCTGAGTTCCAGTGTTTTCCTGTTATTATATTTTAAATCATACACCTAACGATGGCTTTATAGTCACTTGGAAGCATGTGTGCTGTGAATACAAATAACGAGAGGCTAATAATTTTGTTTGAAAAAAGCAAGGGTCTGATTTATAGTGGGATATGCAGGTAGGAAATTACAACCTTGTTCCTTTCATCAATAGTACTAATAACAATGATTCTAATAATAATGATTATTATGTGATGATGATGATGATGATTTTATTATAGAACATCATTTTAAAAAATTAATGCCTATGGTCAGAATTTTATTTTCCTTTTTTAATGCCTGCCAGGAAAGTCAAAAGAAAGGACAAGGAAGTAGTAGTTAAAAGTTAATCTCCTTTTTTTAACTAAAAAAGTAACAATCCTCATGATTTTTACTGGCTTTAAACAAAGAAACCCACAAAATTTATGTAGAAATTTTTCTTTGACACAACGCCAGAACTGTAGAAATAGTATTATTTTTAACCATCTGAAAAGAGTAACAGCAGATAATACAGTGTCCCAGACCTCACATTTGTGGAGTGCTGTGCTTATCTGTTGAAACAAAGCCAGTATGAAAGTTGTTTTCCTTGACTGTGGGATTTTTTCCTCAGTCAAAGGGCAACACTGAAATGACAAAAAGCCATCAGAATATTTCCTGCTATTTTTCTCAGAAAAAAGGAAGGTGGAGGCCTACCCTATTTTATTGTAAGGGGTGAGCTTGCTGTCCTTGTGTTTGCAATATCAGAGAAAAAAGAACCTAGACAGAACACATATGGATCTTCATATATTTTCATGCTGCGTTATTCTGACAGCCCTTTCTCTGCTTTGCTAAGGACAGTATCTCACTCATGGACTTGTTTCCTGTACATACATTCATCTAAAGATAAGTAAGGACAGTCAGGAACTCTTAACTTACTGCAAAACATTTTCCTTAGCATGTAGCAAGCAGGGTCAAGATGAACTTCTGTGAAAATACTCTGTTCAAATATTCATTAGCTATCCACAACTACACCCAAAAAGAGAAACACGTAACTTAAAAAACGGTCTTTGAAACTAAATTTGGAATAGAAATTTAAAGTGGAATCTCCATTATGCTCTGACGAGAATGTCAATGTTTTTTCTAGAGTGTTTATGTCTTAATCTTGCAATCTGATAAGCAACTCAACAGTCAGCTTTTTTATTCTCTTGAATATCAGAACTGCAAGACTAAATTATGTCCCTTGTAATGATTATCTAGTCCAATGTATAGTTTAATCACTTGGTACAAATTGTGAAAGTTCCAGCAGTGCAAGGCTGTGTGTTCATTATACATGATTGCTGGCTACTCACTTGGGTTATCATAGATAAAAGTTCAATTTCTATTATAGTAGGGTTTTTTGAAAAGAGCTCTCTGAATTAATAATACAGTATCTTATCAGTCGTGTATGACTTTGTAGTGGCAGAAATACTTCTCTATCACATTATTCATTGAATTAAAAAAAGTAAAATCCTTAGTTTTCTTCCAAATTAAACAGTAAAAAATTTTAAAGGTTTAAGTGTATCATTAGGGCAAAAGAGTTTGAATTTTCCTCTAAGATTTCTTTTTTTTTTCTCCTGTATACATGCATGTATATTCTGGATTCTAAACGCATTGCTCAAGAGGTTATTTTCCTTTTTTTCCCTAGAGAAATACATATTTTATTTCCTTGGTCAAAATTCATACTCTGCTCTCATGTTGTTTTTCTTTATACATGTGTACACATGTGCATGTACTTCAGTGTGGTGTTCTTCAGTGCATGATACCTCTACATCTTCCACACCTCATAAACTTGGCAAGAAGGAAAGTTTTCTGAAAGTCACATCTTATAGAAATACTGCTGTAGCTGAGACACCATGGCATCACTGCATTTACAGCAGTTTTGATGGAAGAAAATATTGCTATTTTCTGCAAGATGAAAAATGTTTTCCATTGCTTGAAAATACTACTATTACTATGAAGAAATGCTATTTTAAATATTTACTGCTTTTTTAAGAAAAATAGAACTGTCTTTAAGAATATCAAGGAATTAGTGCCTGATTTTTCTTGAAATTATCATAAACTTGCATGCTGAACACAGAAACCTAGATTCTTCTCTGTGTCGACAATGACACAGAAGCAACCACTAAGAGACAAAGCAAAAAAAGAAATTCATCTGCCATTAGTTTCTCTCTCCTCACTTTTAAGAAGGGAAAGGAAATTACTTAGCAAAATACTTATTCTGCTGATATTTAAACTTTACTGAATGTCAAAGGGCACAAAAGGGTGTAAGGTTAAATGCCGCATTAGGTACCCCCTGTCCCGTTCCACTATAAAAGGGGAAGCCGGGAAGGGTTCTTTTGATAGATTTTTCTGAAGAAAAACCAAGCACGAATCCGGCAATATTATATCTGAGAACCATTTATTGAAAATTAATTAAAAAGACAAACCCAAAGACAAACAAACAAACAAACAAAAGAAAACCAACTAAGTTTTCTTACTAAAGGGAGGGAGGAGAAAAAAAAAAAAAAAACAAGAAAAGGAGGCAGAGAGAGAAGAAAGAGAGAGAAAGAAACAGAAGACAGGGGACAGCGTTATCACAGAACCCAGGCTATCTGTTTGGCAGACGGAGTGTGCGTGTTGCGAACTGCGCGGTGCCTTTGCGTGGCTTCCGTGGCGGGTTGGGCGTGATTTCCAAGTGGCGACGGCAGCGTGGCTCTGACGAGGCTCTGGCTGTGGGCAGCAGCTGCAGAGCACGAGGTTGTTCCCGGAATCGGCACAGCAGGGCGAAGCAGGCACGGGCAGGAAAACAGGACCACAGGGAAGAGGGTGCGAAGGTGAGAGCAGAAGGGGCCAAGCTGACCCTCCAAGTGACCCAAAGCAAAGAGACCTCGTGGCATTGAGGCTGGCTGCTTTTATGTGTCCCCAAACTCCTCCTCCAACTCAGCTTCACAGGCTCGTTTTCATTTTTGGCGGGCATCTCTCGTGGGCATCTGGGTACTTGCTTTCACCACCAAGCGTGTGTGTGGGGGCAGGGGGGAGAGCTGCTCGCAGTCTAACCATGGAAGTTTTCTCTGTCCTGACTGACTGCCAGGTGAAGCCTCTCTGGGGACAGGGCAACACAGGTTTTTTTATAGGAATTTTCCTTCACCTCATTTGTGACACATGTTGAGGCATATATATATTGGTCCCTCTCACCCCCTACAAACAGGTTCTTAACTCTTGCTCAACACTCATAACTGTTGAAGATCATCTTTTTCATTCTGTTAGTCTCTGTCTAGCACAATTTGAAGAGCAAATATCTGAAGGAAGCCTCTGGTTCTGTGGAATCAAGAGTCCTACAGAATTCTTTAATGATGTCCCCACTCTTAAGTTGTCTGTAGAGTTTCCTGCCTGTTCCCACTGGCAAGGCAATGCTAGCAACTGTAGAGTTCAGAGATCTGCTGAATCAGGAACTAAACAATGAACTAAATGCCATTATTTCAGAAACGAAGTTATTCCACTAAACTATGTAGTATGGGATTTTGTATTATTGATGAAGCAACAAAACCTTAAAACTGTTTTTCTTCCCAGCAGCGTAGCCAGGGGACATCACAGGACAAGCCCATTTACAGCCACAAATTGCAGAGGGAAATGCTATCATGGTAGCAAGTGATAATAGACTGAGAGATGCTGGGCTGAGAAATGATGCACAAAACATTAATAGATTGAAGTGTGAACGAGACACCTTAAATTAATTTACCTTAAAGTAAGTGCAATTAGGGATAGAGCTTTTTATATATAGAACATTTATCTGAGAAATTTGGGTTCTTTCATCAGCTGCAGCAGAAATTAGGACATATTCCTGATTTTAAACAAAGACCAAGTCTTCACTGCACTGGTTGTGCATAAATAAGATACAATTAGAAGTAATTACAATTTTCATCTGGATTAATATCCTGATCATGAGAATTTTAATCAGCTCCCACATTTTTAATTTCAGAAAAAAATAGTTTAATATTTTTGTTAATTAGAACTGGGCAGAAACTAAAAGTAATTGAGAAAAATTAAATAAAGTTCTTAACTGTCCCCATCACCACTTTATTCATCTGAAATTAAATCTTCAAAAAGATACCAGAAGCATCAAAGAGGAAGGAAAGTGTATTTCCTGTGAAAAGTAAGAATGTCCCAGATGCTGTATTCAAGCAAATATGGGTCATGGCAAGCCAAGCCAGAACAATATAAGATTCAAGGTAACAAATAGTAAAGCGTAAGGAAGAAAGAAGCTGAATGATTGCAATCCTACTAATAATTTTCTGTCACTCAATAAAAACATGTCAGTAAGAGATAGCACACATATAGCATCACAGAAAAAGTATTAATGTTCCCTTGTGTACCTAGCCTGCCAGGTTAGCTCTGAGCAAGCTTTGTTAAACCAGCGATTTGTGCAGTCAGGACATTTTGCCAGGGCTATCTTGTGAGACAGCATGGAGTTTGATCTGGGAGAATCATTGTCACACTCTTCTGGTGCAAACTGCACTTTTCTTAACACACCTTGATTTTCTTTTTCTTTCTTTCTTGTTCTTTTGTTCTTTCGTTCTTTCTTTTGTTCTTTCTCCTGTGTTTTAAATTTAGATTTCAAATTTTCACTGATGAACGTAGGAAAAATAAAAGAAAATAATGTAGATATGATGACTGATTTTATTTATTTATTTTTCATTACAACTGTATCAGTGCCAAACCTGTTGGGAGATTGAAAACACAGTTAAGAATCCAATTAACTAGCTGGGTCATTTCCTGCATACTTTTCTTTGCCAGGATGGTTTTCAACTGGCTAAAGTTTGGGAAGGATTACATGGGTGTCAGTTACAACATTAACTGCAGTTTTATATATCCATTTTCAGTGCTTGATTCAAAAACTAGGCGAGGTTAATTTACAAAGAAATTGAAAAGTTTAATGTAAGATGTGGAAGTTGGAGGGCTAAATTTAGGAACTTGGTACTTCCAAGTTGTAGATAGTTTTTCTTGATTGAGGGCTGAAAGGAAAGTTATAGGAAAATACCTGTGAAAAATGTAATTTTTCAAGAAGAAAGGCTAGGACCATGCCAGGATTTATTCAGGAAGATCATAGGGAAGGACTGCTCCCAAATTTTTTTTTTTTAAATTTTTATAAAGCACTGATATTTGCTTTGAAGTATTATTTTACTCTCACAACAGAAGATTTAGCACTTGTTGATGTTAAAAGTTTTCCTAGAGATGTATGGATGGTCACTGAAGCACAGAAATTATTTATATTTTATAAAATTGCACTTTTACACAAAATAATGAGCAGGATGCAAGAAAATTAATCAACTGTTTAAACTACAAATAAACCGAGACACCAATTATTAGCATTATGAAAGTGACATTTTAAGCAACTGAATGCTTAATTCTCTGACAGACATGACATAATAATATGTGTATATAGTATGCCATTTTCTTTTAAAATAACACCTTTTCATAGTTTCTCTATTTTATTTATTTGTTTCCTCTTTTACTACTAGCTTCTACACAATAATTTTAGCACTGTGATCTTTATGTTAGAAAGTTTACCCTTCATGTTTTAAGATTTTCAGCTAAAATATATATTTCCAGTGCCCAGGACTTCAAATATCATTTTAATTTAGAAATATTTTTAGTTTTCACAGTATCAAAGGCAGCCATGGGAATATAACTTTACTTCAAGACTGAAAGCAGGGAATATAAATTAGGAAAAGTCTTTTAAAGTGGTTTTGGTAATTTTCAAGATAGATGAAAGCAGTGAGAGAAAAACATCCGTTCTTCCTTCCTACTTCTCATAACTAGCTTTTGTATTTGGTTTTGGTCGATTTTTGCAACAGCAAATTTAGTTGATTAAATACTTCTGAGCCAAGTAACTTTCCTTGCATGAGTTCATATAGGTGCCAATTCACCTCAAAATCAATGTGTTTGCATTGAAGGTTTAAGAAATAGTTTATATATTAGTTAACTTCATCAACCACATTTTTAGACTCTTTATAATTAAATTGTTGTTGAAAAGAAAGTGGCCTTGGAATACGATTTTTTTTTAAAATACGTGAATGGGTAAAAATGAACATATCTCAAAAGAGTCATAGTTGGAAAAATTGCATTTCTCTACAAACGAGATAAAACTCCGCAGTGGATTCAACTAGCAAATTTGAGAAAATCTTTGTGTTTTAAGAGCTATATCATAAAGATAGAATGAACACAATGATGTATTCAAACTGTATTTTAAGAATTAATGGGATAAATAGCATTGCTTGTACAAGGTGGCCTTGCTATAACCTATGAAAAGGTTATGTTAAAAGTGACTCTACAATCAATCCTTAAAAGTAAATATGTACACAAACCTTGAAAAGCCTAGCAAAGGCAGGTATATTACACACCATTAAACCTCCAAGTGTCTTATTTTTTTTCTTAAGTAAAACTGCAAAAAGAACTGGACTCTGTTAAAGCATAATTAATCCNCCCCCCCCCGCCAAAAAAATCCCACCCCTCAAGAAAAAGAATCCACACAACAAAGAAGCAAACTGCAGCAGAAAAGGCACAGGTAAAACATCCATGAACTTGGCCAAGTATATTTAATAAACACTTCAATGAAAAATTAAAACTGCCTTATATCTTAATGGGAGACTGCTTTTGGATGGATCACCAGTAGCTGTCAGTTTGGCCAAATGACTTCGCTGCAGGATGCCTTCTGTGTGTCACAAAGCCTCCTCAAGTGACAAACGTTCTGCCACTTGCTGCAGATGCATGGCTGTTGTGCACAGCAAAGGCTAAATATGTCATTACAACCCTGTGTATCCCTAATTTGTATTGTCACGTGAGAGCTAAAACCTGGAATGGGGCCCTGAAGGCACAAGAACTAATGAACTCTGCCTGGCTTTGGAAGAATAATCCATCACTGACATAGAGCGGCCCTTTTCTTTAGAATGCGTTGATGAAAATTTTCTAATCTCTCATGCCAAGTGACATTTTCTTAACTGTGCAAGACAGAATGTCCTCCTAACATTAACTTTCCCATGGCAAAATACACTACAGTTAGAATTCCTGAGTTAATTTGAAGTATTGCTCATTAAAACATGGAAAGAGAGGAAGGAAAAACAAAGTAAACAAAAGAAAATGATTAGCCAGATCCTCCCTGTTTAGCTATGGACTTAGAAAGTAAATATAAAACTGAGTGAAGAGAGTTATAATAGTAACACTTATCTCAAATCAAATAGACATATGCATGGATTTCCATAGCAGGCCAGGTTCATTAACATTACCACTAATGCTAATACCAACATCAATTGACTAATATTATGATAATGCATTAAACTTCAACTATCCTTTTTTTTCCTCCAATCCTACTATATTTGGCACAAAACATTTTAAGATTACCAGTTTTCTGCAAAAGAACCTATGCCTCAGTACAGCAAAACTTGAAAATCTTGAGATTCTAGGAAAACTCTTTAAGAAAAAGTAGTTGCCCAGATTTAGGGTTTTTTTTCCTCAAGTAAATATCCTTGTATTTTTAGAAGGAGTTGGATAAGAGGTTGGCTTGATTTTTTTTTCCTTGTTTTACATTTTTAAAAAATAATATTTGATAATCCCAGAAAGACAAACTTCATGGAAGACTCTTTCGGGGAAGATTCTGCTTTCATTACCCATTGCCTAATCCATACTGCCCAATCCTCTACCATATAGGAGAATTAGCAAGTGTCTACTGTATATCTAGGCCAGAAAGACTAAGGATGATTTACATCAGACAAAAGCTACACATGAAAACAAAACAAGTTCTTCCCAACTTGTTCATCAGCCTGACTCGGTCTATCCAGGTCAGGACACAGTATTAGCCAGTAACAGATATTTACAGTTTACACAGATACTCCATGACACTTAGTTTTCTTCATTCAGGCACTTAGGACTTCCAGAACCTGCATCCAAGTCACCATGTTGCTGTAGTCAGCAGTGGCCCTTACTGCCAAGAATACACTGATTTTTTTTCCTTCCAAATGTGTTTTTTTCTAATGTGTTTATCCTCCATATTACTGTTAGTATCACCTTCAAACCCTAGGCTGATGGCAGCCATGCGATTTGATCCTTATGATGTAATCCTTTCCTTCTCTTTTTCCACTAACTCAGATGTCCATCACCAAACTGAATCAGCAACATCTCAGTGTAACAGGAACTGGAATGTAGTCCTTGCTCCCAAAATTCTAGGTTATTTACATGTACTGATACTCTCTATTTTCTTATATACAGAGGGAAAAAAATGTTTCTACGGAGATAGAATATGCGAATTTATATCTCATTCCTTTTCTAGACCTTTAGCTGTCTCAGAATATCTGTCAGATCAAACCAATCTTTGGATGCAAAAGTTGGTCTACCATTTACATTTCAAAGTATGACGGGCTGTTGTGAAATCCTGGATAAAACAGTTCATGCTAACCCTGTCAATCATTCTGCACCTCAGTATATTTAATTTCAGTTACATTTCTGATCCCTGTAATGAAAACAGACCAGTTAGTTTTGAGAACCTGAATTAAGATAGCCAAAAATATGATGAAGCCAGAAAAACTGTGTTACGTGTATGTAGTGTCCCACTCCTACACAGGAGGGAGCATCCAAGATTTGCAGATGCCCGGGTTTGAAAAGGGTTTAAAAAAACTCACTAAGTTTATTAGCACACTACACACTTGGCATCAAAATTGGTATATCTTTTAGAAGAAGAAGACGAAAAAGAAGAAAGAGAGAAGAAAGAGTGAAGAAAGAGGGAAGAAAGAGGGAAGAAAGAGAAAAATGAAAGGGAGATGAGATAAAAGAGATCACCAGTCCTGGGTCCAGTGTTGATCCGGGGCTGTCCAGGGTTCTGAGGATGTGTGAATTAGCATGTGAAAGCCTGAAAAATGAAAATTTCACTTTAATTTGAGTGTGTTGGTGAAGACCATTTTAAACATATAATGGAATTTTAGTTGAAAATTTATGTTATGGTGAAGATTAAAATAAAAATTGTCTAGGTCAAGGATACCTATTAAATTTAGGGAATTGCTTATTACGGGGGAGTGCTTTGGCTTTGATTCTAGACTAAGGTCAGGTGAGACCATAACTGTGATCTTTAAATTTGCCTTAAGGAGCTGTGTCTGAGTGTCACATAAGACGAGTACATCTTATGACAAGACGACATATATTCTTGATAGCAATAGGCTGTTTAAAAGAGAAAGGGCCAGAAAGCAATACCCACTTCTACTTAGTGTTCAGAAGAAATATTTAGACAGAAAATCTCATCAAGGATTGAAACTCACTGAAGTCCTGGGACAGCTGAGTTACAGCTGCTGCTGTATTATGGTGTTTGCATGCCCTTTTGCATTGGAGAAGTTTTTTTCTCTTAGGAGTGGTGGTTCAGTAGCCAAAAATTTACCCCAGCTGCAGTAATAAACTTCCATATGCACATGACCTTCAAAATCCAGCCCGAATGCACAATTGCTATGCTGTTCCCGACCAGAGGAAGCTCTACTTCATTGTTATTTCACCGTTTCACTTTCTCTAATGATTTTTTATCTACCAATTTGTCTTATTTTTAATATTCTTTTCTTGACCAAAAGAATGATCATCCCTAATAATGCTGGTGCCAGCATATTCAATCCCACCATTTAAAGGGCTGTTAAATCCAGTGCTATGATGCCCTTCAAAGAGACTGTTCTATGGGAACTGGTAAGTTGTGCTCTTATTTTTTTCTGCAATTGTGTTAAATGATCAGTCCTCACTGCACAAGACAAGAAGTACTGTACGTGGAGAAATTCTTATTAGGATGCTTTGTAGCAATTTCATCCAAATAAATTCAGTACAGACAGCTACTACTTTTTTGGAAGACTGTTCATCTGATCTTGGTTCTTCTGATTTCAGAAAGCTACATTATTAAAGATAAAAATTAGCATGCAGACAATAAACCCCCATTTTACTTTCTATCAAGCTTTTTTTTTTAATATTGAACTTTTATTAATCGCTTTAATGTCATAATTGCCTTTGCATGCTTATGTTTTAATTTTGTTTGCAATACACATTTTTTCAAAAAGGAAATGTCCTTCTGTTTCCTTAATAATTCAATGAGAAATAGCTGCTCATTTAGAAATTAAAAGAAATAAAAAAATATTCCTCTTGGAAAAAATAAATCCAGAATCATATTTTTAAAATTTCTAATTGAAGTCCAAATTCAAAGGTTTCCACAGAAAATTGTAACATTATAAATTATAAAATGTCAAGAGAATATAATTTTGAATCCTGATGGAATAAATATTACAGAGATTTTAATAAAAATCAAATAAAAAATAAATTAGTATTGGCAGTCTCACAAATAAGGGAAGAAATTTCATTTGCACAATGTACAGATTTTCAAGGAACTTCCTTCTGATCAACTGACAAAAAAAGCAATTTTCTTTCAGCTATTATGGCTTACGGGTCAAGGTTTTATTTTTAATTAGTCACTGTTTTTCTTTTCTAGTCTCTGACTATTTTGACTCTCTAACCTTCCTACCTGTAAGAAGCACTTCAGCACTAATCTTCAATGCACTTTTTTATGAGATTAGTAGAAGTTTGTTTCCTGACATATATTTAAAGTGTTATAATTTTCTCCAAATTTATTTGTATCTTTACAGGCCAGGTCCCCATGGCTATCTACATTCATCTCAATCCTGTTTAAGCAGTATAAACCAGGCAGGCTGTGTTTTGAGTTCTGCAGCTGGTGATACAAACAAGTGACTCTGTGAATCCGTGGTTTTGATTCAATCATCTTTCTTTCATGTACCTTCAGAAAGAAAATGTAAAGTACAAAGTTGATATGGATAGACAGCTTATGACTGTTTCTATGAATCGTATAATTACTCCTGTGATTATTTCTTTAATAAATACTGAGACAGGTTTGATACACAAATGGTAGAAGATCATATGTCTGGGTATCCAAGTTAAAAATGCCAGCTGAACATGTTGGAACATGCCAGCCCTGCTCAAGTCTTGTACAACAAGCACACTCCCAAGCATGTCACAAGAACCTGTGCCTCCTAAATCTTCCCAAGAAAACTCCTCTAGCTCAAGAACTGTTTTAATTACTTGCACTGAATGTTTATGCCATTTGGGATGCTTCTTAAAAATTCAATAGAAGTCTGAATTAATACAGGAATTAATAAGGAGCATTTAGTTGTCTTTTCATTCTTAAGTGTTCATCGCAAACTTCTCTTTGTTGTCTGGGGCTTTTTTAATGCTCACAGCTGCTTTATCAGAAGTAAATAATTTTAACAAAGCAGAGCAATACAAAGCAGTACTGTCCTGACTGACAATATTTTTATTGCTTATTAGTAAGTGACTGTTATCACGTCTTATCTAGTGTCTGTCCCCTTCTATCAATTAGATACTTTGATACCACATTCTCTTCAAATTTAATAAATGCTTGTCTGAGTTTTATAAAGACTCCCTAAAGTTTTGGTCATACGCACAGTTTTAAAACATTTCTTTCCCTGGGAGAATACTCAAATGTCAAACAAACAAAATGCAAGTTTTAAATACAATCGTCAAAAAGAATGAAGTTGGGAGACCTGTCAGAAGCATGCAGCCCGGGTAAGAACTGTGTAATTGCTAAATGCAAGAATCTGTTAACAATGCACTATGAAACATTGATGGCATTAAAAGAAAAATAATTATGGTAATCAATAATGACAGACAGAATGTCTTCTCATTTGCCTCTGACTTTCAGACACGTACAAACTCTGCTGTTTCTACTAATTAAACCTGGCTTAATAGACTTGACGTTTATTAAGTGAAAGAAATACAACAATATAAACTTGTTTGCTTAAAGCAAAGACTAAGTAATACCAAATAAATTAGATTAGATGCACTAATTAGATGCACTAATATACTATTAGAAGTCTATACATTCAAATACTATTTTCACTTTCCTATATCAACATGAAAATACCATCCTTTGCTGCTCAGTCCCAAACTTCTGGATTTCAGAGAATTGTGATTATAAACTCCATTTTTTTTGAGAGTTCTTGTTTAAAATTTGCGCCTGCAGGTTCTGGGTGGGACAGCTGCTGCGTGTTCCTCAAAGCCCCTGCACGGGGTCTCGGGCGAGGCCAGACCTCTGCTAGCTAGCTGTCCCCACTCATGGCCGCTGTGGGCCTTGCACCTCCCTGCGAATGATGGTAAGGCGCCCCAGAGGTGATGGAGGTGGCCCTCGGGCTGGCCGCCATTGGTTTTATTCCGTAGACCCCCCGGGAAAGGAGAGGATCCACATGGCGGCCCAGGAACCGAGAGGGGGGACTTCCGCTTGGCACGGGGGTTATAACGGACACCCGAAGGAGCGGGGTGATACAGAACAGCCAATGGGGAGAGAGGGAGGAAAGGGCGGGTGTTACAAACCAACCAATGGGAGCAAAGGGGCAGGCATGAGGGTTTGGTTACAGCTTGCAGAGTACATGAATATGCATGAGTCGTGCAGGGGTACATGAATATGCATAAGTCGATGGGCAAGGCTTTCTCCTATAAACGGAGAGGCTTTCTCTGGACCAAATTATGGTCTAATATCTTTTTTGACCTCCCCTTCCCAACTCAATGCAACAAGTTGTAGAGTCTAAGCAGATCTAAGAACATCTCTCTGGTGACCCGACCCAAGGGGATGGTATGAAGTTGTGTCAGGGGAGGTTTGGGTTACATGTTAGATATTAGGAAAAGGTTCCTCACCCAGAGGGTGTTTGGGCACTGGAACAGGTTCCCCAGGGAAGTGGTCACAGCACCAAGCCTGACAGAGCTCAAGAAGCGTTTGGACAATGCTCTCAGGCACATGGTGTGATTCTTGGGGATGCCCTGTGCAGGGCCAGGAGCTAGAATTTGATGATCCTTTTGGGTCATTTCCAACTCAAGATATTCTATGATCTTTCAATGTAAAACCGCGTATAAATCGAAGGAGAATAAATGCAAATTGTCTTCACAGAAACTTCCAGAAAAGATTTTTTCTTCAGGAGATTATTCATAGATAACTTCCAGATTCTTGAATGAATCTTTAGAGCTGTATTTCAAAATAAATTTAATTGCTTTGAGGAGAGGTGAACTCAGGTGAATAATTTAAAAAACCCCAAAAACCAAAAAAGTAGGTGAAATTGATTAGTAGACTTACAGAATGGCTTGAATGGAAGGGAGCTTAAAGATCAGCTTGTTTCTACTCCACCCAATGGACATGGACACCTCATTAGGCCAGGTTGCTCAGAGTTCCATCCAGCCCAGCCTTGAACATTTCCAGGAATGGGGCATCAATACCTTCCCTGGGCAACCTGTTCCAGCATCTCATCATCCTCACAGTAAAGATTTTTTCCTAATATCTAATCTAAACCTACTCTCTTTCAGTGTGAAGCCATTCCCTCTTGTCCCAATTCTCTTTGCCTTTCCTCTTGGAAGAGGTGCTACATCTCTCTAATCATCTTGGTGGCCCTCCTCTGGACTCATTACAAGAAGTCCATGTCCTTGCCGTGCTGGGGACCCCAGAGCTGGATGCAGCACTGCAGGTGGGGTCTCACCAGAGCAGAGCAGAGGGGCAGAATCCCCTCCCTCCCCTGCTGCCCACACTGCTTTGGATGCAGCCCAGGACACTTTTGGCTCTCTGGGCTGTGAGAGCACATTTCTGGCTCATGTCCAACCTCTCACCCACCAGCACCCCCAAGTCCTTCTCATCACGCTGCTCTCAATCTGTTCATCCCCCAGCCTGTGTTGATACCAGGGGTTGCCCTGACCCAGGTGCAGACCCTTGCACTTGGTTTTGTTGTACGTCATGAGACTCCCATGGGCCCACTTCTTGAGCTTGTCCAGGTCCCTCTGCATGGCATCCAGTCCTTCAGGTGTGTCAACCACACCACCCAGCCTGGTGTCATCCGCAAATTTGATGACAGTGCAGTCAAACTATTAATATGGGTATTTTAGGGAAAATGGCTTTGGACTTATAACATTTCTTTCAGATACTCAGGAAGTTAGTGATTCAGAAATGCAACCAGATGTATGTGTATATTCTTCACAGTTTGATACTTGCTAGTGTACCCTGCCAAGCTAATGTTTTCCATGTCCCATGACTGGCATTATGGACTGAATTTTTTAAAAGAATGAAGTCTTCTGGGTACGCTTTCTGGGTAGTTTTAGATACTAACCACCCTATATGTCTCTTTGTGGCTATTAATTCAATTATTCCACTCTACTTTCTTCCTTGCTTTTTTATGTTGTCTCCTATCTCTCATATTAAACTGAGATCATTGACTGTTTTAAACAGAAGCTGTCAAGCCTTCACAGATTCCTATAGTGTTCCATATGCCCGAGTCCTGACTTACAAAAAATAATGAATAATGAAATATTATAGAGCACTTTAAGCAGTGTGTTTTTTCAATGCTGTCGCTACAGGTTATAAATATGAGTATTAATTTATATCCTCACAGATACACATTTGGTTTTTTTGTTTGCTTTTCTATGAATAGAGGTTTATACACTCTTCTTTTTCTAATAGCCATTCAATAACAAAGTGAGGGAATAAGTGCAGTAACTAAAAGCTATATTAAACATATACCTGCTGAATTGAATTGTTTTCGCTATTTGTGTGTTTCATGTCTCATTACAGATCCTCAAATTTAATTCTGAGTGATGAATTCAAGCTATTACAACAAGAAACAAAACAGGCACACAGGGCTGATTTGAACATCTGGGTCTTTCAGGCCATCTATGTGCAATTGTCTTCAGTGAGTCATTAATGTATATCATAAACAGAAAAGATTTTTTTAAATTATTTTTTTACCTCATAGGTGCATAACAAAAAAAAAAAAAAAAAGACACCACACACCCATTTTTCATACTACCAGTTTTTACCTATAAATGCCTCCTTTCTCTCTCTGCTTACTTTGAGATCCAGTTAGGGAGGCATTTTCACAGTTTATATAGTGCTACAGTGCTATTATCTGCTGATACTGGCTTCATACAGTCAGACCAGTAATATCAGGTTCTTTTAAATGTGCAACGCATGGCTCAGCAGTGGCACACTGCACGTCTTGACCAAAGTCAGGAACTCTGACGACAGCTGGGATTATCTGTATTTCAATATCAGCAAGAGAGAAAGTTTTCCCATGCAGATATTGATCAATAGGCAAAAATTCAGGCTTGTGTGATCCTGCATACCCAGTTTATAATCTTGAGCTGAACTAAATTTCTGACAAACAGTTTAAGGATCAATGAACCAGATTTACAGGTCTAGATGTGACAATTTGATGTCAACTTAGAGAGTCTGTATCTAAGAGCACAGATCTATCATTGGGGACTATTTATTTCTGGATTTCAAAAATGGGGTTCTTGTCACCACATTTTAGCCACCACAGATCTAGGTGGCTTATCGAGGCCAGAAATCTGAGCTCTCTTTTATGCACCTGAGAGAGAAGGATATAATTTATACATTTTTTTTCCATACCAGTTTCTCCCTGGAGGTGTTTGTCTCTGCTGACTAGAAAGGTATTTTTGAATCATATCCACTAAATGCTGAGATTATAAATCTAGAATGGAAGGAGGTTAATTCTACCACATGTAAGGAATGGCAAAATATTTTCTGTGAAAATGTTGGTAAATTTTATTACTTTGAATAATTGTCAAGCTTGCCTGTATATGACCTGTGCGTATTGTCTGATTGTCCTTGAAATGTGTGAAAAAATACCTTCATTCTCATCTGTTCTTTTATTAAGACTCATTTCCACACTGCAGGTATTTAAATTCAGGGAACTTCTTAAGCATACTCAAAATTAGTGCATGATTAAGCATTTTCTTGAAATGAGAGCCAACATTTTTCTCTCATCAGATCGCAAAAGGTTTAAACTCTGGCTGTCCTAATGAAACAAAAGCAGTGGGTATGGGAATACAGCAAATCCATTACTGAACGCAGCCCTCAATTAGTGCTGAGGATTGAATGCAATCTCTGTCATTACCACCGTGGCCACTTTCCTTGCCCTCCAAGCCGTGGCAGCTATTCTCGTGCTGTAGTCAAGTATGCAAAGCTGGTAGCAGCCTTGTAGAGGAGAGAGAGGTTACTGGCTGCTTTGTGTTGTTAATTAAAAGAACTGCATTTTCTGCATCTGTACTTATTCTCCCTTCTTTCACCTGTAGTGTTTTGTATTGTTCTATATAGTACTAACTTTAATGCTTTAGATATACAGTGAACATGCCATAAAACTGAGGTCATAGTTGCTTTCATTTTTTTGTATCTTCAAACTTTGCTTTGAAAGCACAAGAGCCTGAGCTGTCACTGTGATTAATTGGAAACCACACTCCCAAAAAGGTGGAAGGGAGGTCAGGTCATACGAAGCATAGGAAACTCACAGTCAGACATTTTCTAACTTTCAAGTCCCTAATGTTTCAACCATAAAAATGTATCTTAACAAATATTGTGAACAAATGAAAATACAGTTGTATATGCTTCTGTGGCTCCCTAGCCAAGGCAATATTTTTAGAAAATAAAAGATATTTTTAGAAAATTAAAATTCTTTAATTTAAGTTCTTACACTATCACCAGAGTCCCTAGATCTTCTAGATCCCTGATCTAATGGATTAAACAACATCCCACAACTCCACACTATATCCAATGAATGATGTGATAAGGTTTAATAACATACAACAGATTCCTGAGGTACATGTGTTACTTGAGTTTCCTACTGTACATAAAAAGGACCAGAACCAGGAATTTTTATGGATTTTACTTTTAAAAAAAGCAGAAACCAATTTCCCTTCATTCACAATTTTCACCCTGGTCAATCTTTTCTAGGCTGATGTTACCTAGCTGTGTTTCCTCTTAATTTATCTCACCCTCTCTCTTCTTCCTACTTCAGCAATTCCGGACACTTCACAGAACCACAGAATGGTTTCATGTTGGAAAGGACTTTTAAAGGTTATCTACTCCAACCCCCTGCTTCCGTGGGCAGGGATATCTTCCACTAGATCAGTCTTCTCAAAGCCCCATCCAGCCTGAATTTGAATACTTGCAACTTCAAGTTGTTCATTCCAGGATTGTGTGAAAACAGCATTTTACAATGCTGGACTGGCATTCACATTCCCAGCCTGTGTTCTCTGCCAAGCAGAATTTTCTCATATCTTTCAAGTCCTTGTTTCTTTTCCCAAATTTCACACCGTACTTACCTGTCTCTCTCATCCCTCTTGCACTGTAAAGCTTTTCAATATTGCCCTGTGGTTCCCACGTTCTTTAGAGGCTCCTTTTCCTATCTGTCTTCTATATCCTGCCTGGTCTCCTTATCCTAATACAACGAAACAGATTTGCTCCTTCAGCAGCTCTCTCCCTCCACAATATCAGCTCCCTGTTTATAATCCAAATGTTTCAAAGAGCCCCAGAAGCCCTGAACTGAATAGATCCCATTCTCTGGAATCATGAGTGAAATGTGTAACTCTTAAGAGTTTACAATTGCTGAAGTGTAAAATGTCAATGTGCAGCATTTGCAGCACCTTCTGAAGAGCAGGGATTTCTCAAAGGCATTTAAATTAGCTAAATTTTGGCAGAATTCCCCAATACATTTAAAAAAAAAAAAAAAAGACAAGATGTGCTATTGTCACAAGGGC
Organism: Mohoua ochrocephala; assembly: GCA_013398855.1. Taxonomy (NCBI): domain Eukaryota; kingdom Metazoa; phylum Chordata; class Aves; order Passeriformes; family Acanthizidae; genus Mohoua; species Mohoua ochrocephala. The sequence goes on along the minus strand of VZTA01012229.1, from coordinate 932 downwards.
ATTCTTTCGTTAATCTAAACTTCAGGTCTAAGGTTTAATACTTGTTATATATTTACATATTGTGGAAAAGGCCTTCATCTCCTTGCTAAAAGACACTTGGAGAAAAACGAACTCTCTTACAAGAAAGATCGATGTCATGCTCCAGAGAAAAAATGGGGATCTTCGCAATTTAATCTAGGGACAATTTCTTCTTCATCCCATTTTTGGCTCAGCTTTCTGATCTTATATATGCAAATGAAATACAATTACCAGAAAAGCAATACATTTTTTTCTCATGACTGGCCACACCAGTATTCCCTCCTCATCAGTTTACTTCTAATCCTGATCAAAATCCTGCAATTCAGAGACTAGAAACATTCTGCAAAATTATATGTCAAATGTTTTCATGATAGAACAAGAAATTGTATCTACATGTATTTAGAAAAAACTTTAGAGCATGAGATTAGAACATTTGTTGCATGATCCAACAAAAGTGATCAAGATTTATTTCAATCCTGCTTCTTACTTTAGCAAAGTGGGTTTTAGTTTTAATACCGGATTGTAACAGTTTGCACTGAATGTTTTTATCCAGCACTTTTTTCATTTCTCTAAAACTACCTTTTCTTTTCTTTCTTACCACCTTGATTTTTAGTATTTACTTATCTTTTTCATTTAACTGCAAGCACTTGTCTATATCCTGTCTTTTAAGCACTAAACAAAAAACTTCTAGACAATCTTGCTGATTTTTGGCAGAAAAAAATCTCAAATTGTATGACACTGATGTATAGGTTTCATGGCAGCACAAACCAAATCACAGTAAGACTGCTAGGATGCAGCCAGACTTGGTCCACATGTGTTAATACCCAGTTTTAAGGAGAAAACTTGTAAGGATTTTTTTTAATATGATGGTTTCATAGTTTGACACTGGCTAAACACCAGGCACCCACAAGAGC
>VZTA01012227.1:12112-30240 GCA_013398855.1 Mohoua ochrocephala | reverse complement strand
TCGGGGGTGCCCCCCGCGGGGCCGAGGGGTCCCAAGGGACCCTGTGCGGGGCTGGAGAAGTGCCGTGGGGTCAGCGGGGTGCTCTTGAGCGTGGGGCGGCGCGGGGTTGGGGACAGGCGCGCGCGGGGCTGATGGAGCGCGCCTGGGGACCTGTGGGGGACATCGGGGTCCCGCGTGGGGCTGGGGCGTTCGGAAGGACATGGTGGCCTCCGCGGTTGCTGTGGGGTGAGGATAGGAGCGGGGTTCCTGCCCCACAGAGCCCTCCCGGCGGTGCCCGGGAGGAGTTCACGCAGCGGTGCCCGGGCGGGGGCACTGGGATGCTCCGGGACATCCCGGGATGCTGCTCGCCGGAGGGGATTTTTCTTTTCCCCACTTCGCCTCCCCATCCGAGGCTCCCGGGCGCAGCCGAAGCGTTTCTTTTGACACCACCGAGCAGAGAGACCCCGCAGGGTGTGTGCATCACTACACGGAGCCTTTGGCAGCAGGTAGAAGTGGTTGCACAAGGTAAATGTGATTTTTTTTTTTTTTAAAAGCCTCTGTGATTTTTCCCTCCTCTCCGGGCATAAAAACTCTTTCAGAGCTTCTGTTTTTAAAATGCACGTTCGGGTGAGCTCGCTCTTCTCAGGAAATTGTATTTTACACAATGGGCTGTAGGAACTCGTGGGAGACACGTCTGTCATCGGTGTGTCCCCAGGCTGCAGCTTCCAGCTGAGGCTCCAATGCTGCACCGTTTTTCTGTCCTCACCGTGCCGGTGCCAAAAATAAAAATACCCTTAAAATGAAATAAAATGAAGGGGAAAAAAAAAAGCCAGGAGCTGATACTTTATGGTTTTAAAGATAGAGTTTAAATTGTGTCTCATCCTATTAAACTTGAGGTGGATTTGAGGACATCACTGGGGCATCAAAGCCAACCTGGGAACTGGCATTAAAAGTTTAAAAAGTTGAAAGCACAAATTGCTCCTTCCTTTAAAACATGAGAAAGCTGCTCCCTCCTGCCTCCTCCCCTGTCCTGTTGAAGGGCTGGGGAGAAGAAAATCATTAAGTATGTCTGGCAGAGCCCGTGTCTGGCTTTTATGGGCTGTCTTTCCCAAGGTGCTGTGGCTTTGATTTGGGTGGCAGTGCTGCAACTCAGAGACACTTGGGTTGTATTTCCAGCCTGGTACTCTGGAAATGGGACAAAATTGCTGGGGAGGGGACAGAAACATCCCTGACAGAGAGGGAGCAATGTCCACAGCCTCCAGGGGGTTAACGGGGAGTGTGGGGCTGAGCAGGAATCCAGATGGTGCTGGGAGTTTTGCAGCACAGGGGTGGGATGGTGGGGTCCTGGGTGAGGTGCTGGTCCTTGAAGGGGTGCTGGTCCCCATCCCCAGCGTGGTGGGTGATGGCAGCACCCTGCGGGGTGCAGGAGGACAAGGCAAGGGTGTGATGGAGCTGGGTGCTCCACCAGGGGTGCCGGCGGAGGAAGGGGTGGCCGAGGACTTTTCTGAGGGCTTGGGTGATGGAGCAGGTGGGGTTTGTGCTGTGGAAAGTGTGTGGTGGCGTGGAAAAATATCCCCAGCAGATTTCTGGGGAGTCGGTGAAGAAGTTTTCTCTCGTGCTGAAATGCACAGGGAGGGGTGACAGCGCACGGCCTCGCTGGTGGCTCTGGGGGATGGAGGGGGTCCAGCGGGAAAGGTTGGCACGGTACAGACTCCTCACGGTGCCCATCCTGCTCAGGACAGAGCTGTCTGCAAGGATAATTGCTCATGCAATTATTTCTTCTTATTCCTTTTTTTAAAAAAATTGCAAAAAACCTCATTTGTGTTTGCCCAGCACGCAATTCTGTCACGTCGAGGTCCTTTCCCAGCACTGTTAGAGCACCCTCCTGCTGGGACGAGCCAAAAAATAGGGACAATTCCTGAGTAAAAAGCAAACTGCATCCCTCAGGAACATCGCTGCTGGGTAGTTACGTGGGTTTTAATTAATTACCTGCCTGCGGAAGGAGAAAGTTTGCTGGAAGGTTTGAGATGCTCGGCACCAAGACCTCCCCTTGTCTGGCTGCAGCTCCCAGACTGGCTCAGGGGAAAAAATATTTTGTAAACTGTTTGGAGAATAGTTTTTCCTCAGTTATTTCTCCTTTTATGCTATTTTATATCAATTTTATTTTGTAGTCACTCTCGGTTACATGAATTCATACAAAGTTGTTGCAGCCCCTTGAGGGAGCTGTGAAGCTCCTACTGATCTTGTGCACACCACGGGGAAATACAAATTACTTAGCAAGGTTGTTTTTTTTTTTTTATTTTAATGCTCTGTGCTTGTGGGTGTAAAGAAGTGGCCACGAGTGCTCTAACGTGCAAGTTGTTCATGTAACTTGTTTGTCATGGAGCTGACAGGCTTTTTCCATAACTAGTAATTGTGATTAGTAAGGATTTCTGATTTTGCAAGCGAGCGCGTTGGAAAATTAGGAAAATAATAGTAAAGTAACTGTCAGAAGTGAAGAGCTGGGATGGTGAGGGACTGCAGTTAAATCGTCTTCTACCTGCAGTGTCCCATCTTTGTAAACAGCAGCATTGCTCTTAGATTGGGAAATAGCCTCATTTCAAGTACTTTTTGATTTCCATTAAATTTAACCACTTAACAAAACCAGCTCTGGGAGGCACTGCCTGGCACAGAGCACCATTCCTGGGATGTGACACCATCCCAGCAGCGAGCCCTGGTGGGACGCAGCCTCCCTCCCCACCCTCAGGTGATGCTCACAGCATGTGCCAGTGCCTGTCCTCACCCCTGGGGCTGGCAGGGGTGACCTGCTGCTGCTGCTGCAGCATTGTCCCCAAAGCCACGGTGTCCTCTGCTCCTCCTGCACCTCACAGCGATGGCAGCGCCCACCCCGGCCCCCTCCTGTGGTTTTTCCTCTTGTGACGCTCCCTCACCCTCTCCAAGAAATCCCCTTTTGGCACCAGAGCAGGCTGGTGTTTCCCAGAGTGCCGGGAATTGCCGTTTGCCCAAAATAATTGGGCATTTATAGACCCCCGGCACAGATGGTCTCGGGCACCGAGTTATTTCTGGGTGCCAGAGCTGCCGGATGCTGAGCCGGGGATCCCCCCCTTGGGATTGGGCTCTGGGGTGCTCGAGGTGCTGCTGAGCCCTCGTGTTTAGGGATAAATCATTAAACACAGCATTCCCACTGCCAGGGGTCACCTGGCTGCAAGTTGCTCGGGGAAAGCTCTGAATATGTTGCGAGCAACGAGATGCTTTTAGAAAGGGGAAAAAAAAGATTTACATAAATCCAAGTTTAATTGTGGCATTTATTCCGGAGTAAAAGCTAAATTTAAACAGAATTGGCAAACAAGGAGTTTCTTGTTTATTCCCATTTTGTATTTACTTCAATCCCCCCCAAGCTGTCACTTGAAATTCAATTTGCTCAGCATTGGTGTAGCTGCTGCCAGGAGGCTGCTCTGAGTTGCCTGTGGAGGGCTTGGACTTCACTTGCTGCTCTATGGGGAGGGAAACTTCACATTTAACAGCCAGAGGTGGAATATTTCATTCCAAAAAAGCCCGACCGGTCTGTTCTCCCTGGTTGTTTTGACCAGGGGAGAAGACACAACTGAAAGGAGCCTGCTCATTTTTGGTGGCAGAGAACCCAGTCAGAGGGTGCCAAGGAGTGGGCAGTGGGATGTCAAGTACTTTCTCACATTTTACAGACGGTTTATATAACCTGCTTGGCTATATTGTGATATTTTTCCCCTGTCCAGTTACATAATCCCAATTTAGGAAAGCTTTAGGAAATTGCATTCCCCACTGTTACGTGTCTCTATAGAACGGCCCCTGGGCTTGTTAGGATGCTTGGCCCCCCTGCCAGGCATCTCCCAAGAAGCTCGAGCTGGAGTGGAACAGCTGTTTATACACTTATTATTGCTATATTTCTTTAATGATTTCGTTTTAGCCATCATCAAAAGCTGTGTCGGCCTCTCAGGAGCGGGATGGGTGCAGGCTGGTGCCTCTCCCTGCTGCTGCAGAGCAAAGGCTTTGGGCATCCCTGGTTTTTCCAGTGTTTTGAGGATCTGTTCTTGTGGCAGAGACTTGCTGTGATTTTTGTGGTGGGAGCAGCTGAAATCCTTGCTGGGGCCAGGGATGGCTTTGGGGGCAGGTGGGGAAGGAGCTGCAGAGCATCCGTGTGTAAAATCCTCAACCTCATCCTGCCCCTGGCACCTTCTCCCCTGGGGACAGCAACTACCCATAAAAATCTGTGGATTTTGCTTTCCCCAGTATAAGTTTGTCCTTCAAAATGAGGGGGGGAGAAAAGAAAATGCCTTTTTTTTTTATTTATTCCCTTTTACATGAAAGTGGAGGGTTTTGTGTCTCTGGGTACCCACTCATCTGGAGGAGATGGACCACAGGCTGCTCACAAGAGAGTTCAAAAGAGCTTTATCCCTCTGATTTGTTTTTTATTTTGAAGCAACCTGGGGAAACCACCAAGTGAGCATTTCCTTGCTAGAAAACCAGCAGAAGAGGCAGATTATTTTTAATGGGTTTATCTTGTAAACTGGGGGGATAAAGCCACTCCTCTCTGAAAGTCTTTTGTGTGTTGCTGGCACGGGCGCGTTCACCTCACTCCAGGGGATGCAGAGAGACTGAACCCATCTCGCTTTGGCCTGAGCTATTTATTCTGGCAGGGGTTAGTGACCCATCCTGCTCACTTGTTCCTCTCGCTGCAGCTGAGGAACAGCCTCTTATTCCACATATTTAAAAAAAAACCAAAAAAATTAGTTACGACTTGAATCTTAAATAAAACCATTTCAGAAGCTTAAAAATCTCAGCTAGGCAGAATGATTCAGCAAGTGTGATGGGAACGTGCACCGCTGTGTTTAAGTCAGCTGCACGCAGTAGTTTTCTTTTCTCACTTCGTTATTCTCTTAATTGTTTTAAAACCTTCCCCCTGTTGCTGCTTTTCTGGCAACAGGCAGAAACCTCCTGGTTTTGGGGGAGGTGATCAGGGACTGCATCCCTCCCTGAGGTGTCCCCATGGGGTGGGTGGCACTGTTTAGTAGCAGGGTCTCCACGGTGCTCACCCTGGAGCAGGGGACTGGCCGTGGATGAAGGAGCCCAGGGATTGTGCTTCGGTCCCTGGTGGTACAGGGCTCACCCTGGGTGCCATGGGGGCACGTCAGGGTGCTGGGCAGTTAAAGCAGCTCTGTTTGCATGTTGGTTTTTTGTTTGAATAGAAGTTGCCATGCCCGGCCCGCCGGGGTGTTGGCCGCTTGCACAACGTGCACGCTAGGAAGTAAATTGATCCATGGCAGCTCTTAGTTGGTGAACAATAGTTTCAATTTTATGGCTTCCCTGTTTGTTTTGAAGGAGGGGGAGAAAGTCAAGTGGCCAGGATTGGGGAAAAAAAAAAAAAAAGAAAAAAGAAGAATATTAATTAACTGTGATGTATGAGTGTGAGAAACGGCACTCGATGTCTGGGTATATCCTGATGCAGCTGAGGATTATGTGGAGCTGCTTGTCCATCTTAAGAAGGTCATATTTTGTTAGAAATCCCAATTTTAACTCATTACCTTCATCTTCCTGGGTCTCTGCTCAGCAGGCTGGCACTGAGGTGCCTTAAAACACCCTCATCCAGGAAAAATCACTGCTCTGGTCTTCCCTCTCCTGCTGCACAGGCACAGCTTGCTCAGCAAGAAGGGAATTTATTAGAAAAAAGTAGTTCTTGTAATGGAAGGGGAACAGTGGAGAGACTCAGCTGCTGCACTAATTGGGTTATTCTTCATTATCAGTCTGTGCTGGGGCTGGAGGATGCATGGGCAGCCCTGTGCTGCTGCCCAGCTCGAGGGGCTGGGACTTGGGGCGATGATCACCAGGACCCAGGGCCCCACATCCCCCTGCTGTGCTTTCAGATTTGTTGTTTTTTAAGCCTGACCTTTGCGTTTTCAAGAAACTCCCTCCTGTGTTGCAATCCGAAGCTTTTAGGGCTGTTGTGGTGCCGTGGAAGTGAAAGTGCTTTGTGCTAAGTGGGTCTTAAAAAACAAACCCCAGAGCAGCCGACTCTTATTTTTTCACCCCGTTCATTTTCATCCCAGTGGAACCATTGGACAGGATGTAGCCTTGATTTGTTTTTTTTAAAGCTGATGGTAAGATGCTGTTTTGTGGAAACAATGAATCAAAACAGGTTTTGGCCGTAGTCTTCATCACCCCTCTCTGACCATGGTGGCTCATGATCTGTGGCTCCAAACTGCTCTGTTCTCTCTTCATCTTCAATCCTGAAATCCTGTTTTAGAGTAAAGCACATGTGGTTTTTTAATCTTTTTTTTTTCTTTTTTTGTCCCCTCCTCTTCTCACCAGGTATTTCCCTGCTGTGTCTCTGGGCCCGGACTCTCCCTGGACCTTCAAACCTTCTCCAACCATTGCATGGTGGCAAGGTGAGACCCCCTCCAAACCCTGCCCAGCCTTGCTCTTCCCCATCCCTTTCCCCTCCTGCGAGCCTCTGGGAGGGATCTGCAACATGAAGTTTCCATTTGGAGCTGGCAAATTCCCGGTATGCCGATTTCTGGGAAACGTGGCTGGGGATCGTGTGGTGGGTGAAACCCTAGCATGTGTGATACCTGTCTGTCCTCAGCCCGGGGTCAGACATCTGCATCCCATTCCCCCCTCTGAATTTTCACCTATTTCTCTGTGTTGGGAGACAGCAACACCTGTGGGGAGAGGGAATTGTAAAATTAAAAGGCTTGGTTTTATTTATTTCTGTGCTGCTCCGACCCATCCGTGTTTCTATCCCGTGGAAATGGAGCAGTGTGGATGTTCAGAGGAGGGAGGATGATTTATCCTGGCTTCATTTACCGACTTGCAACATTAATCTTGTGGGTAGTAGCAGGAATGGGAAAGCAGGATCTGCTTGGGGTGTCAGAAACACCCAGGGGCTTTTGCACAGGGTAATTAATTCATGCCCTCCCTGCATCCAGAGTATACAAACAAGAAGCTTCAGGCTCCGACACCTCCAGCAAGCTGGCTGTGCTCTCAGTGACATCCCTGCCTGCTCGCTATTTAAACCTCAGGGAGTAGCAGATATTTTTTTTTTTTTGCCCTACAACTGTTTGTTTCAAATTAATTGGGATTTTGGCCCCGGGCCAGCCTCCTCCCATCTCTCCAAATGGGAGATAAGTGGGAGCAGCTCACTCTTTTCTCTAACCTAGTTGGAGCCGTTTTTGCTGGACGGAGAAGTCGTGAGCTCTTTCATAACGTGGACCACATCTCAATAGCTGGGTCTTGTGGGCTCCATCCCTCCCACTGCTGCTGACGCAGAGCGTCTCCCCTCCCGCCCGCCTTGGCCAGCTTCCCTGGATGACTCCTCTAATTGCTTACGTAGAAAAATAATGAGAAGGATGCGTAGGGTGTATTTTTAGATGTCTCTTGGTGGGATTTAGCAACCGGCAAGCCGGAGCCAGCACCTCCCTGTCCGTCTCCTGCATCCCAGCCGTGGCTGCTTGGTGGACCCGGGGAGGTTCTGTCCCGGGAGGTGGCAATTCTTGGCCAAGCTTCCCTGATTTTTGGGCTTCTCCTGGTCCGTGTAAGTGGGATATGGATGCTGTGTCCCTGGTGCTGCACAGGATCTGTGCTGGGAAGCCCTGAGCTGGTGCACGGTGCCCATGCCATGCCATGATGGGCACCACCACCTCCTCACTCCTCTCCCAGAGGAAGGCCATGGTGGTGGCGGGGCAGTGCGGACTGTGCTGGCTTGGAGACCATCCCAGCACCCAAATCACTGAATCATGGAATGGTTTGCATTGGAAGGAACCTTTGAAGGCCATCTAGTCCAGCCGCGCTGCCATGAGCAGGGACAACTTCCAGCAGACCAGGGGTCTGCTCAGGGCTCTGTCCAAACTCACCCGGAATGTTCCCAGGGATGGGGCATCCATCACCCTTTCGGATAACCAGTGCTTCACCACCCACACTGTCAAACATTTCCTCCAAAGCAACCCATGGCACGTTTTCCAATGAACACCTGTGAGATAATGGGTCTCACCACATGTTGCTTTGCTTTTTAAATGTTTTTTTTTTTTTAAGATGCTCCCATCTGAAACCCCAGCAGCGCAGAGGAAAGGGAGCAGACGCAGAATCCCATTAAATATCACCCCAAAGACTGTGATAATTGAGCCTTGCAACAAGTAGTTCCCTTATTTTTCTCTTTGCTTCTTCCATTTCAGGGCTCTTTGTGTCTCGGTGGCTTCCTGTGCTGGGGGGGCCGGGCTCCAGTCCTTCCCTTTCCACCCGGGTGCGAGGAACACAATTCTTCTCGCAGCGCGACTTATCTGTCCTTGGAGCTGAAAACATCCTTTCTTTGCTCTTTTTGAATCCCCCAAATGAATGATTTCTCCTGCTGGTTAACATCAGCTTCCACGCTGAAGACTGTGGGAAAGTTTCGCAATTAGAGTGGCTTTAATAGATCTGGTTTATGTCTTAAAAAACCCATCGCTTTCTAATTCTCCGTCACATGTTTCCTTGATGATGTGTCGCCCAGCAGTGCAGCTACCAAAATAGCCCCATGGTCTGAAGGAAATCATCAGGAAATATGTTTTTGAAACCGTAGGCAATTCTTTTTTTCACCAGGAACCATTGGAAAAAGTCTGTGTTCAATGGAAAACGTGGCTTTTCTGGCACCTTGGCTGCTCATGTGGTGACATTTGGGAGCGCAGTGCTCCAGCAGTTTGCCCAAAAAACCCCCGGTGCCTTAGATTCTTGCTGTGACTTTTCTCTTTATCCACCCAAATAGCTGGGATTCTTCTGGTGTTGGGCTTGCTTTAATTTCTGGGGAAAATGCTTGCTTGTGCATTGTCTTTCCAGGCAGGGTGACAAACCCTTTCCTCTTCCACCACCTCCCGTGGTGCTGCCAGCCTGACAGGGCGTGTGCTGTGTCCCCCCAGGTCCAAGGAGACCATGACCACTGATGAGGCCACCAAGAGCGAAGGGGAGGTGCAGGCAGCGGCTCTGGCCGAGCGTGGGGAGGACATCACACCCTCCAAAGACCGAGGGGTTCTGAAGGTAAGAGGGATCTGCCAGGAGTGTCCTGCCTTCCTGCGCTTTGGGGTGCGTGGTCACCTCGCTGGGCTGCATCCCCAGCCCTCGGGGTTACAATTCCGGCTCTGTAGGATTGAGTTCTTTCATTTCAAAGGCAAAGGGGATGAGCGTCGCTTGGAGTAAAGGAGAATGGAGCGGTGGTTGAGGCTGGTGGGCCCAGGCTGCTCCATGAATTTCACTGCTATTGTGTTCCTAATCAGATTATTAGCTGTAAATCCACAAAGCATTTCTGTGTGTGACTCACAAACATTAGAAAGAGCACATTACTGAGGTCATCCAGTCTGCTCCACAGCCCCTTTTTCATATTCAGGGCCGTTTCTGGATAGTTCTGCTCCCCAGCACTTGCACTTCTCCACTTGAATAGGACCTTTCCTCCAAGAATAGCATCCTCCCCTGCTCCATCCTCAGCTCGAGAACTGCTTGTTCCCGGCTGCAGCGCTCAGAAAAAAGTGTTGACAAGAAGCGAGTAGTGAACTGACACACCCCTGTGAGTAAAATGTGTACGGGCAGAGAGCGAGCGGAGCTGCCTTCGCTGCAGGTTTGGAACCACGGTGTTTATCCACCAAGCACGGACTGGTCTCCGCTCCCAGCCCTGTCCAGCTCCGTTGCTGTGGCTCCAGTTTGAGATTTGTTTTTAGGGGCTGATGAAGGGCAAATTAAGGGGCAAATTGAGTAGCTCCCCCCTGAGCCTTCCTGTTGTTTATGGCAGCACTGGGGTGTATATGCATGTGTATAAATATATTTTGATGTAAATGTGTGTGTGTGTCTCTCTCCCCCTCCACGTGCATCCTTTGCTATCCCACGGCCCCAGCTCATGGATGGCTTCTCTCTCTCAGATCATTAAGCGACCTGGGAATGAAGATGAGTCTCCCATGATCGGAGACAAGGTTTATGTGCACTACAAAGGGAAACTGGCCAGCGGGAAAAAGTTTGACTCCAGCCGCCATCGGAACGAGCCCTTCATCTTCAGCCTGGGCAAGGGTGAGCTGTCCCCACGTGGGTGATATCCACGGGGTGGTGGAGGGTGGGACCATCCTGGGGAGGGGGGATCAACTGACCCTGTTGCAGGACAGCTGGACAGTGTCAGCCCTGCCTTAAGTGACTCGTGGGGGTTTTTTTGGGTGCCATCCTTGCCGCACCCAGGCTGGTTTTTTTCCTGGGCTGCTGGTTGCTCCCTTCCTGCCTGACATCTGCCTTTCTCCTAGGTCAGGTAATCAAGGCATGGGACATCGGGGTGGCCACCATGAAGAAGGGAGAGATCTGCTACTTGCTCTGCAAACCCGAGTATGCCTACGGCTCTGCTGGCAGTGCCCCCAAAATCCCTTCCAATGCCACCCTCTTTTTCGAGGCAAGTAATGCTGGGGAGCCGGTGTGTGGATGAGCAAGCTCGCTCCCTTTCTGCCTTGCCAGCCAGCTCAGAAATAAAAATTCAAAAATTAATAATAATAAAAATAATAAAACAAAGCCCAAACAACAACAACAAAAAAAAACCACAACAAAAAAACCCCAGCTTGGATTCCTGAAACGTGTCCCTCTGCTCCAGGAACCGCTGCCAGGGCTTTCTCAGAAATGTGTGTCTGAGCTGGAGGGCTGGGACTGAAACTCCGGCTGAGGAGAGTCCTGGTGCTGGGGCGGGGAGTGGGCAGATTCCTGGTTTCAACATGCACATGGGAAGGAGAAAGCAGCTGGGAAATGCCTCCAGGTACTAAAAAACCATTAGCGCTGAGGGGTGGTAGGAAAGTTAAGTTTTTGGCACAGAGTGCTCCCTGGGCAGGGCTCGTTGGGACACGGCAGGAGGAGGGAGTCTGTCCTAAATTAAGGCTCAGTCCTTCCAAGTCGAGTGTGGACTAAGCTGAGGGTCAGAGCTGGACCCGTCAGAGGATGAAGGGGAAGCTCCTGCCCACGCTGGGCGACTTTGACAGCATCTTCCAGCAGCAGCTGTGTTGTACCCTTACAGGTTCAATAAACTTATTTTTGCTGTTACTTTGTGTTATGCTTCAGGTACTGGATGTGTCCCAGTTTCTAATAAATCGCGTGTTTTATGCTGTGGTTTGGATCTGGGTTTTATGGGCAACTTCTGCTCGTCAGCTGAATGGAGAATTAGCTGGCTTGGTTCTCCAGCCAGGGGATGAACTGCTGCTTTGTGGCTCTTCTGTTGTTTTTCTCTTCTCCTTTCCCCCTCCCTACGCTCTGCCCACTTTTTTCTTTATTATTTTTTAGGTCGAGCTGCTTGACTTCAAAGGCGAGGACTTGTTTGAGGATGGAGGAATAATCCGGAGGATCAAGAGGAAGGGAGAAGGTTACTCCAACCCTAATGAAGGTGCTACCGTGGAGAGTGAGTGCTGGTCCCTTGTGGGACGACTGGAGGGACCAGCCTGCCCTGAGCTGATCCTTGGCAAGGAGCTGCTGGCACTGCAGAGGCTGTAGGTGGCCGTGTGTCCTGGTGGGATGCAGTTACACCCATCCGGAGGCCACATGGGATGGAGAGCGGCTGGGGATGCTCCTCTGAGCTCTCCTTGGCCAGCCCCTGTGGTGGCTCTGCCAGAGCTGCTGCCCTGCAGGGCTGGGTGGAAAACCAGCAGCCCAGGAGAATCCTGGAGCTGCTCAGGCAGCGGCTGGGGGGAGGATGGAAGAAGCAAATCCCCGTGGGGTTTCAGGGCTCTGCTGTGTCCCCTGACCCTTCTGCATCCCGGTGCAGTGTCCAGGGTGCTCTGGGATGTGCCATCTGCCAAAACCCCTGGCTCTGCTTTGCCTCCAAGGCAGCAGTTGCCAGGCCTTCCTCCCTCAACACTTGCTAAGTGTTTCAGGCACTCAGCAGTTTCTTTGGCCTCCTCGTTCCAAAGTCGATGGCATTTTTTGGGGGGGGTCTCATCAAATCCCTTGCAGAACGGGGCTTTTTCCTTCCCTTATGGCCAGAGGGCTGCTGATGGTGGGGGGCAGGAAATTATTACAAGGGGTTTGCTGAGGCTGGGGTGGTCTCAGCCGACATGGGAGGATGAGGAGCTCACGTCCCATTGGGCTTTCCCTGTTCTGGTCCCATTTCTGGAGCGCACATTTCACGGGGCTGGACGGGGGAAGGCAGACTGGGGTTTTGGGTGTTCTCCTTCCCAAGAACCACTCAGACACACCCCCAGAGCTCGCTCCATATGGGAGGCATTTACTTTCTCTTCTTAATTCCAGAACTCCTGTACACGAAGATCCTTAAGTCCCTTTAGCGACTGAGAAATTGAATCTGAGCTGTGAGAGCTTATGAAGCTCGCAGCTTTAAGTGGCTGGTTCTTCTAACGAGGCTCTCCTTTAAGGAAAAATGAGATTTTGACTCAGATTCTACTGTCTGAGTGGTGGTCACTGTGCTGGGGGTGGCACAGCAGCTGTGGGGACACAGCAGTCCACCCTGGGGCAAGGCTCTGATGGTTTACCTCAGCCGTGTATTTTGGGAGGTGCTGGAATTAGGCTGGAAGAAACCACGCTTCCAGGAGCAAGGATTTTATAGGCTTTAAGTTTTACAGACCCTAAATCCCAGTTCTGGTCCCTAAAACCTGTGCTGCAGTTGAAATCTGGCATTCCAGCTTTTGTTACATCCTTTCCCCCCCCACCCCTCCTCCTTCTCCGTTTTTAATCTGAGTACAAATTGCTGTCAGCACATCAAGTTCGTGTGCCAGCCGCACTCAGTACACTCTGTTCTCAGCTCTTCAAAAACAAAATCGCTGCAGGCACTGAGAGAACAATAAGTCAGAGCTGCAACCGGAGTGATGTTCCTTCAGTGACTTTTTTTTCTCTGTAATCCAAGAGCGGCTGAACCAGCTGACCCACTCCTGGAAACCCGAGCGGAGATTTTCCCCCCTTTTGCTCCGTGTGTTTTCTGCGCAATTAAAACAGAGCAGAACTATCCTTGGAAGGAAGGATCACAACATCCTCTTGTGCATCCTGTTTTAAAGTGGGATCTTCCCACCACGGGCGATGTGGGACCTGGGGGAGCTGTAGTGCTGCTTTTGGGGTCAGGGGTTATGGATCTGTACTCGCTAGGAACGTGCAGGGACATGGCACAGCGCTGTGGGGGGGCTGGGTTACCTGTATTTTAGGCGGAATTTTGCACATTTCCTGTGCCTAAAAAACCAGCCAGCTTGGTTTTGGGTAGTGCAAAAGCAGAGGTTACCCCCGGAGGAGCTGGATTTGCTTTTTGTCCTCATCCCAAGCTGGGTGAGCTCACAGCAGGCTGACCCCCGTGGTCACTGCGCACCAGTGATGGATGCAGGATGAGTCCCAGGAAGCTGGTAAGAACCTGAGCATCCTCTGCTTGAGTCCCAGCGTGGCTTTGGTGGCAAGAGTGGGGTGACAAGGCAGAGCCTGGTGTCCTGTCCCTGCAGTGGGGAACCCATCCGTGTAATGCCCGAGGGCTGGACCTGCCCTTGGAATGGGCGGCTGCCAGGTCTGGCTTGGTCCACGCCTCTCATCCAAAGGACTTCTGTGGATCCCAGGGCAGGGGATGGACACAGATTTCCTTCAGCCCAGGCTGCAGCTCTCCCGTGCAGGGCCCAGACCCTCACGGCTGTTTCTGGTACCCAGCTTGTCCAGCCCCTCACCTGCCACCACAGCAGGATGCTCAGTGCCCTGCAGCAGCTCAGGTTGCATTCTGCTCCCCCCAAGCAAAGGTAAAGCTCATGTCTTTGCAGGCTGAAAAACCTTTCAGCACAGTTGGGAATTTTTCCTGTTAAAAAGCTTTTTGTTTGTTTGTTTGTTTGGGCTTTTTTTTTTTTTTAACAGTATGTAGGAGTTCCTTGTGAAATTGCTTTTACTTGATGCCTGCCTGCCTGTGTGTATGCCTCTTACCCTGCAAGCAGAATGCAAGGGCTGTAAAAAGCGTCCCCAAAGCCTGGAACGTCTTCAGGTTTGAATAAATAAAGAATAATCTTGCTGTGGAAAGCCAGCCAGGAGTGCCAGGTGGTGAATGTGCCAGGTACCCAGTGTCCGCTCTGGCTGCGCTTCTGCCAGCGTCTGGGGCTGGAACAGCACGGCTCCTGGTTGAAGATTAAAAATAAAAAAGTTTATCTTGTACTTTGAGTTCTCAGAGGCGGGAGAACATGGCCTTGTTTTCGAGGCAGGAGTCAAGGCAGTATAGCACAGTATAGAAGATTTGTAATCACCGTGATAAACTCTGCGTGGCGCCGTGCCAGGAGCAATATCCAGTTCCAGTAAGACTTGACTCGTGCACTTGAGTACGAGGGGAACATATTAGTCACGATGTTTATCTGTTGTTTGGTCCTTGGTTAGACAAGATATGCCTGCCTTGCTTTCCAGCAACGTTCCCAAGCCCTCCCCATCCCACTTCTCCACGCTGCCCCCAGCCCCGTGTCTTCCCTCTTCCAGGCTCTGCTGAGTTTTGGGAGAGATGCTTTATAAAATATTTCCTAAGACACTTTGGAGCCCACCTTTCTCCAAGGTTTGGGAGGTCCTGGGTGCCATCCTGCCCCTCTCGCCCCTCTGCAGTTCACCTGGAGGGATTCTGTGGCGGCCGCAGGTTCGACTGCAAGGATGTGAAATTCGTCGTGGGCGAAGGGGAGGACCACGACATCCCCATAGGCATTGACAAGGCCCTGGAGAAGATGCAGAGGGGAGAGCACTGCATCCTCTACCTCAGCCCACGGTAAGGAGCGTCTCCACAGGGATGCTGGGTGGGTCTCAGCCCCCAGCACTTGTGGAAGATGGTGATCCTGAAAACAGGACTCTCCAGGGGAGTCTCAGAGAACAGCAGCAGGAACAGCAAGAGTGACCAGGGGCATGTAAACAGGAATATTGAGATGATTTTAAAAAATTAGGTGAAAGGGCTTTATCCGAGTCCAGGGTCTGAGATGAAAATGTCTCCCTGGAAATCACCAGGGCTGGAGAGAAGCCTGTGTAAGAAGATGGTTTTGATGCAGCCAGAAGGGATGATTCCCAATATATAATGCATTGTACTCTTGCCTTTTTCCTGGTCTTAAAATTAAGAGCCAGACACGGCGAAAGGGAAAGGGGTTTTTCCCTCTTTAAGGTGTTTATTTAGGATCCTTGGTGCCCCACACCGTCCCAGTGGAGTGCACCGAAGTGCCCCCTGGAATGCCCCCACCCCATAAATCGTGTGTACAACTCACAGGCCTTGCAAATGAGCACCTCTATCAAAGATTGCCCAGGGAGAGACTCGAATGAATCCCCCATGCTGAGGAGTCTCCCCCCTGGCTGGGCCTGTCTCAGTTCCCAGGGTGTGTTCCAGAGAGGCCCTTGGTGTCTGGGGCTGTCTGACCCTCAGCCGCGGCTCCCAGGGGGTTTGGGCTCCTGGCTGAGCAGGACATGGGGTGTGAGACTGAGGGAGTTACAGGTGTGGGGGCTGAAAGCACTGAGGAGATAGAAAAGCTGTATAAAAGGCTGTATAAAGGGGTATAAAAGGTGCATATAAAAAGCAAAAAATCATCAAGGCATCAGTACACCCACAGGGACCTTTGCTCATGGACAGTAACATCACCCTGGCCCCAAAATGTTAGAAAGCTGTGGGCATGGAGCTTGGGTGGCAACCTGGGTCTGCATTTATGGCCAAGCACTCCAACCTGAAGGTTTTCCCTCCTTCTCTGAGCGCCTCCTCCTGCCCTGCAGGTACGGCTTTGGCGAGGCTGGGAAGCCGAAATACGGCATCCAGGGCAACGCGGAGCTGGTGTACGAGGTGACCCTGAAGAGCTTTGAGAAGGTGAGGGCAGAGATGCTCCGGCCCCTCCCTGGCTTGCAGGAATGTCAGGGCCTGTGTAGCCTCCAGCCTTTGTCCCTGGCGTGTCTGCAGCCCAACCCCTGCTGAAGTGGACACGTCACCAAGGAGCTTCGTGTTCTTAATTTGTTCTTCTCTGTTGGTTTGTTTTATTCTTGTGGCTGAGGTCCAAGGCTGGGTCTCTTATTTGTTCCTAACCTTGTCCTTTTGTACTTTCTTCTTATTTTCATTTTATTTTTTTCTTTTTCCTTTTTTTTCTTTTCTTTTTTCTCTTTTTTCCTCCTTTTTTCTTCTTTTTCTCCCTTTTGATCTTCTTCTCTTTTCTCCTCTTTTTTCCTTTTTTCTTCCTTTTTCTCCTTTTTCTCTCTTTTTTCTCTCCTTTTTTCTCCTTTCTTTTTTCTTTTCCTTTTATTTTCTTCCCCTTTTTTCTCCTTTTTTCCTCTTTTTTTTTTTCCCCTGGGCTGCACAGATAAAAGCTGGTGCATCCAGCTAGCCCTGCAGAGCTTGGCTATGCCCATGAGAAGGCTGGGGATGGGATGCAGGAGAAGTCCATGGGATTTGCACATCCCTGGATGGATTCCCTGCCCATGCCATCACTCTGGCCAAAGCAGGGGCAGGACCTGGCTCCACACTCTGTGGCACAGCCCTGACGAGCCCTGAGTGTGACCACGCTGTCCCAGAGAGTGGCGTGGTCCTGCTGGGGCAGGGGAGGCTGCTCTGCTCCCCTGGGAGTGCTCCAAGTGTTCCTTTGCAGGCCAAGGAGTCGTGGGAGATGGACACCAAGGAGAAGCTGGAGCAGGCAGCCGTGGTCAAGGAGAAGGGCACGATGTACTTCAAGGTTTGTGAACTTGGGGCTGGCAGAGGCAGAGGAGGGGAGCTGGGACTGAATTTGGCAGCAATCAGTGTCAGAGAAGCCATGTGGCCCCAGACAGTGCTGGGGAAGGCGAGTCCTGCCCTCCCTCTGCCTTCTTCTCACTCCTTGATGCTCCTCGAGATGGTTCCTCCTTTCCCAGCACTGCCTTGGCTCTGTGTGCTCCCTGCAGAGCAGGGCAGCAGATCCAACCCTTCCCAGGCCGGGGCCGATGCTGAGGGGCTTTGCATTCCCCTTCCCAGCTGGGGCATCCCACTGAGGGGCTTTGCATTCCCTTTCCCAGCTGGGACATCCCACTGAGGGGCTTTGCATTCCCCTTCCCAGCTGGGACATCCCACTGAGGGGCTTTGCATTCCCCTTCCCAGCTGGGGCATCCCACTGAGGGGCTCTGCATTCCCCTTCCCAGCTGGGACATTCCAGTTCCTCACCGTTCTGACTCAGCTCTTCCCAAGCCTGCTGGTTCTGTAGGAGTTGGGATCCTCCTCCTTTCCTTTATTTATTGAACACCCCACGTTCCACTTGTCACCCGCTCACGGGATGTTCCGGGGGCAGACTGAGCCTTCTCTTTGCTGCTTTCAGGAAGGCAAGTACCTGCAGGCAGTGATTCAGTACGGGAAGATCGTGTCCTGGCTGGAAATGGAGTATGGCTTGTCTGAAAAGGAGTCTAAAGCCTCTGACTCCTTCCTCCTGGCTGCCTTCCTCAACCTGGCCATGTGCTACCTGAAGCTGCGAGAGTACGCCAAGGCTGTCGAGTGCTGTGACAAGGTAGAGGTGCACGAGCCCGGGGGATGGAGCCTCCTCTTCTCCTGCAAGTTTTCGTTGGGAGTTTGGTGGGGTTTTTTAAAATTTCTTGTCATGTAAGAAGGAATTTCCAAACAGCAGTGGGATGGTGGCAGCCCTTCTGCACCTGGAGGTCCCTGGGGCTGCTGTGTGCTCGGAGGCTGCAGGACCAGAGGGGCCTTTTGGGGTTCAAAATCCACCTGGGCATGCATTTACAGCAGCTTTTCTTCCACAGCCAGATCCACGTGAATGGATCTGTGTGGGCTGACGACCTTGGGATGCTGTTTGGGTCTGCCCAGGCTGGGGCTGGGCACTGGGTTCTGCTCTGCGTGTGAGACAGGCAAGCTCTGTGGAGCTGCAGCACTTCTCCAAGTCCACCAAGGGGTGGGATGGGGCTTTGCCAGTGCCTAAAAGATCTTTGACCTTGTCTTTGTCAGGAAACTCCAAATTCTTTTCTAAAAGGCTTAGATTTAAGCATCTTGCAGATGGGAAATAATGGGATATTTGTGTTAATCTAAAAGGTAAATCACACCTGAGGTTTTTACTAAAGGAAAACAATGTCATTGCTAAAACAGGGAGGCAAAAGGGCTTGGGTTTAGCATTTACACCCAATCTCCTGCCTGTGGGTTTGTCTCCCACTGACTGCCACACTCAGAGGTATTTTAAGTAAGGAGAGGTAATAAAACTCTATTAATG
>VZTA01012227.1:4612-9612 GCA_013398855.1 Mohoua ochrocephala | reverse complement strand
TCCTGTTTCTTTAGAGAGCAAAAGCCCACCCAGCTTTGCAGGCGCTCAACCCTCAGCCTGCACCCCATCCCTCGGCTCCCGGCTTTAAGTGGGAGTTTTATTGCTTACCTGGGATCTGTACGTGGGGAAAATAAAAGAGCAGGCTGACACGTGGTTCAGAAAGCCGGTGGCTGGGTCTGAGCTGGTGCCATGGGTTTGTCACTGAGCAGCTTTCCCATGGTGAGGGGGTCCCGGGTGCATCGTGTCCCTGCACCGGAGCTGCTGCTGCCTCCTCAGCCATCAGCCCTCTCCATCCTAAAGGGACACTGTCACCACCCCGTGAGAACAGCTTTCCAGTTGTTATTTTTCCTGTCTCTATAATAATACCCCTTTTGGAGCTTGAAAATAAACAACTGAAAGAAAAAAGGAAAAAAAAAGTACTCTTTCTCTGGGTCCTGCTCAGCAAGTGGGGTGGCTGTGGAGAGAGGATGGCTCTGTACTCCTTGGGGGAGATGCCCCAGCAGGTGAGGAATTATTGGTGTCTCCAAAGACTGGTGCTGCCCCTTTTTCTCAGTGCCATTGTTCTCTGGAGAGCCAGCGAAGGGCCAGCGATCCGTGCTTTGGAAATGCCTGGCTGGGGGATGTTCTTTGGGGGTCTCAGCTCTTTTTCCAGCCTGGGAGATTGATCCTTATGCTTTTTTTTTCTCCCCCCCAGTGTATTCTTTTGGGAGGGGGCTTCCTGAGGGTCAGCTGGGTGGGTGGAGGAGTCATTTGTGTCCCTTGACTGAGGGTGTAGAGGGAGCAGAAAGCTGAGCCAGTGGGGGTGTTAGGACTGCCCATCCCTCTTTTATCCCCCGCCTCCACAATCCTGGGAGACTAAGCCAGATTTGGTTAAAACTCCTCTCCTCTGGTCCCATCAGGTGGTACCTGAAGCATCGTTCCTCAAGCCCATCTGCTCTCCCACCTGCAGTAGTGGCACAGCATCCACGTGGCTGCTCCAGCTGCTCATCCAGCTCTTGGATTTTCTACCACCGTGGGATGCACCTCCCTGGAGGCTGCTGCAAGACCCAGGGCCTCTGTGAAACATGGGCTTTTTATTTGTTCTTGCAGCAGGGCAAAAAAGGCCTTTGGGGGCAGCCCAAGCCACATTTTCCATAGGAAACAATCTCTACAGAGAAAAAAACCAAACCAAAAAAAACCCAAAAAACCAAAAACTTGCTTTGCAGTTTGTGGGCTTGCTCCCCGTTTTAAAGCAGATTTTTGGTTTATTTTGGCTTGGTGCTTTTCTGTCCCTTGGAAGAGAAATTGGACTTGTGCGGGTGATGAGATGAGGTTTGGAGATGAAAGGGAAAGCAGGAGGGTTTTGCAGGGAGGCATCAGAAGTTCCCGGTGCTGGTGGGTCTCAGTGCGCAGTGCTCAAATGCCATCTAGTGGCACCAAGCACGGGCCGGGGGTTTCGGGGGGACCGTGGTGGGCTGGGCAAGGTGGGGACACTGGGGACACTTGGCTTGTGTGGCTTTGCAACCCAACAGCATCCGTGGGGGCCTCCGAGGAGGAATATGAAGAGTTAAATGTTAAGTGGTGTAATAATGAGGTGAGGCATGAGCAGGAGGTTATGAAACCCATCATCCAAAGAGACCTCGGGACACGGGACAGGGGTCAGAGCAGAGCTGAGGTCAGTACAGAAACCCTTAGCACCGCCCAGAGCCAGGGGCGCTGCCTTCCCTGCGTGGGCTTCCCGTGCACAACTCACACGGAACAGCCCAAATCCTGCCCTTCGCTCGCCAAGAAGACATTTCTGGGTGAAAACCGGAGATACCCAGGGAGGAGAACCCTAAACACGGTCAGAGAGCCGCTCCTCTGCCCGCTGGGGTGAGTGGCCGTGCTGTGCCGGGGACCCCACCCAGCCGGGGGGGAACCTGTGCCCCCCAAAAAGGCAGCGAGGTCTGACTGACCCCCTGCATTCCTGCAGAGCCCCCTTCTCCTGCGATTACTGCCCTGCCAGCTGCTCTCCCGGCAAGCCTGGCTGACAGCCCCTGAAATCCTATTAACCGAGTTTCAGGAGAAATAAAGTTAATCATCTCCTCCACCCGCTCTTCCTCCTTTCCCTTCTCCTCCTCCCACCACAGGGACTTGCGGAGGCGGCCGAGCCGATGCTGTGAGGCCGCTCTGGCTCTTGTGGCTGAGACTGACCCCATGGCCCCGGCCCTGGGCTGGTAGGGGCTGCAGGGCCGGTGCCGGGGAGCAGGGCAGGGAGGCAGGGCAGGGCAGGGCAGGGCAGGGCAGGGCAGGGCAGGACGGACGGAGCCGCCCCGGTCCAGGCGGTGCCGGGAGCGATGCCGCTGCAGACGGAGATCCTGCGCGAGGTCTGGGCTGCCGACAGGTGAGTGCCGGCGGGCAGGGTGGGGTCTGAGGGGTGGGTGATGTGCTGGACACCCCCAGTGGATTCCCCTCTCCTCCAGCGCTTTTTTTTTTTCCCTCCTGTTTTCAATGTAAATGCAATTTAGTGAGCAGTTTTATCGGAGTGTTTTTGCTTTGGGCGTTGGTGGGATGATGCTCATTGAGTTACGGAGAGGGAAAGTGTTCGTTAGAGGGGAATCCCCAAATTAAGCTCCTTGCCGTCACCCTCGGCCAAGGCAGAGCCCGTCCTGTGCTCCCTGTTAGGAAGGATGATGTCGGAAAAGCTCGACCCAGTCGAGGCAGGGGGAAATGCTTCTGGAGCCAAGTGACAGACTGACCTTTCCCCCTTTACCAAAAATCGGGGCAATCTCGTGCCCCCAGGGTCTGTGGAGGGCTAAAAACTCTCACCCTTTTGCTTTCTGTGCCCCACAGCCCCAGTGAGGAGCCGGGGAGCCCCCAGCAGCACAAGCCCAAACAGGTGAGAAAAAATCCTTCCCCTCCATCCCATGGGCCACCATCCCCTGCTGTGGGCTGTCCCTGAGGGCTGGGGACATCAGAGACCCTCAAACCCCAGATTCCACACCAAGGCCGGTTTGGGGCTGGTTGGGCTGCTCTGTTGGCGTGCTGCAGCCTGGGAGGACATGAGATTTTTGGGAATCCCTTCCAGAGCAGGTGGGTAGAGAAAATTCCACAGCCCTCTCTTCTTTGTGCATCCTTCTGAATCCCCTCCTCCATCACTTCGAAGCGGCCCATGAGGAGGGTTCCTAGTTCTTAAATAACACTTTAATTAAGCCCCTCGGTTAAGCTGTAAACTGTGACTCACTTTCCCCAGGCCACGACCCTGAAAGCCAGAGCCCCCCTCCCTGCATTTCCGAACAGCCCCCAGGTGCCCCTCCGGCCTTGGAAGGGTCTCAGCAGCGATTTCATCCACCACCCAATTTAATTTTTAATCAGCAGCTCCTCCTTGAAGGGCTTTGTTAAATAAGGGAGTGGTTGCCCACCCCGCAGCTGCTTAAGGGATTAGGGGGTGCAAAAGAGCTTTTCCGTGTGAGCTCACGACACGGAAGAAAGCAGCCATTTCCCAGCTTCACCACGGAGCCCCCACCTCCCCCTCCCCAAATTCACAGTCCTGGGATCCATCAGGATCCCACCTTTTGCAAAGCACCTTCACACACCACCCTGGAGCATGCAGGAGAAGCAAAACCCCTGCGAGGGGCACGATGCTCTGTCGGGCAGTGGAAGAAGCCCTGGTGCATCTGGATTTGCTGAGATCACTTTCTGAGAGCCCTGAGCTGACACCCACTCCCCAAATACCTCCTGTCCAGAGCCAAGTGCTGACCCACATGCTCCGTATTTGGTAAATCGGGGTTATTTATAGCCCCAGCTAACCGGGATTAGGTGTGCTGTGCCTAATCCTCCTGCTTCCCTGCTCCTGCTGACCTCCTTGCCATTGACAGCAGCCTTTGCGGGGGTGAGAGGAGATGGAGGTGAGAGGCGGGGCTGTCTGCCCGTCCCTGTGTCCCTCGTCCCAGCTCAGGTACCCAGAGCGCCCATCAGTGCCCCGAGTGGCTCCCAGGCAGGGTCCCCATGGCCACAGGGTGATTTGTTCCTCTGTGCTGACACGGTGCCACAGCAGCACCATCACCACATCCCCCATCTCTGGGGCTGTCCCAGGGCAGGTGTTCTGTCTGTCTGCTAACAGTCCTTTCTGTTTTCCTCCCTCTGCCTTCCTCGGGGGGCTGCCCCATGGTAAGTCACTCGTTGGAAGGTGCGAGTGTGTCCCTGTTCCGGAGCGTGTCCCTTGCTCCTGTGTCGGGCCAGGGAAAAGCCCCGGGCTGTATTTCTGAAAGGGCCCCGGTGCTGTATGAGCAGGGGTTGCCTGGTAAAGGGAGAAGGTGTTTAAGGCTGGCACCACCTCTGCAGCGCCATCCATGAGGGCAGAAGCTGAAGAAGAAGAGGCAGGAGCCCGGGCTGGAGCCCGAGGCCAAACCACGGCGGCCGCGGGCGAAGAAGCCGAGCGAGGCGGGGGCTGCAGAGGAGCCTCCTGCCCCAGCACAGGGTGAGCACAGATCCCCCCCAGCGCCCATGGAAACGGGGGCAAGCGCCGGTCCCCCCCGTGGCCCCATCCTGCATCCGAGGCGCTCTCCATCGTGGGCATCTCTTGAAATGCACAGGGGTGAAGAAGGTGAGGAAGAAGAAGGAGGAGAAGGGAGAGGAGGAGAGTGACAAGGACCCCTCCTCCAAATTCACCAAGGAGCCTCGGAAGAAGAAGGAAAGCCCGGCTCCCCGCTCCCAAGTGGCCAAGGGCCCCAAGAAGCCACAAGGTGCGGGGGCAACGCCCACCCCTCTGCAGGCACTCGCTCGTGGCACCTCGTGTCCCCTTGCACCATGTCCCGATAGCTGCTCCCAGTGTCTGTGCTGGGGCTCTGCTGGTGCTCTGCTGGTGCTCTGCTGGGGCTCTGCGCATCCCCGGCAGAGCTTTTTGGCTAAAACCCAGCTAGAGACCTGGGAGAAACGGGGATGTGGCAGGGGACGTGCGCTCATTGCCTCGGTCGGGGAGGTGGGATGGAGGCGGGGAGGGGAAGAGGGGGTGGCACAGTCCCTGGGGAGGGGGCACAGTC
>VZTA01012222.1:0-35208 GCA_013398855.1 Mohoua ochrocephala | reverse complement strand
AACTTGTCTCAAACCGAGACACTGTCTCACATAGTTGCTTTATTGACCCAGACTGGTAATTAGACAGATACACTTGTGTATTTTACTACCTACACACTACCATGAATAATGAAGTCTAACTAAATTTAACAAGAAAGGACAAGGCCATTTCTAGGACGTTAGTGCAGATACAGTCTCTCACTATTTTTCTTTCTCTTGGTTATGCTTTTTTAACGCTGAAGGCTTGTTAATGGCAATAATGAAGTGGACTCTATGCATCCTCGAACCAACACTACGAAAAGTGGAGGAATTGCACAAGGCACAGGTCATGATACAAACACAATGACACAACTACAACAAAGCACTGGAAATAATGTCAAAAGCCATAGGTTTGCACAAGCTTCCGCAGCCCTTTTGCAGTCTATTTAAGAGACTGACAACTCCTCTGCAACATTGCTCAGAAAAAATTCTGATTTTCAATCATCTGGTGATCTCGCTAAACTTACTAATAAATCTGTGAGAAGCAAACAGCTCACCTTAACTGTCTATTCACATGGCCAAGAGACAAATGTTCCTGGATATTTTTGATTTTATTTTTGTTGAGATGATGATGATGATGATGGTTGTGATGAAGAACAGGCATATCTTCCATACTCTTTTTTGGAGTAATGTTGAAGTTCAGCTCTGCAGATAATGAAAAAAGTTAATTTTCCACACCACTTGTGTGATTGTTTATCATGAAAAAGAAGACATAAACTGTTTTCTAAACAAAAAATAGGGAAACGGTGCAAACTGAAATTAAAGAAAACATGGAATACCTTCAGGGCAACTATATTTTACTCATGTGCGACTCCTGTAGCCCTCAACTCTAAATTAGCTCATGCTTTTTTATCACATGATGTTGACTGGCTTTCTTAATCAATCACTTGTCACTCGAGGAAACATAAAGACAGCAAGTACCCTGCCTGAGCACTGGTGTCAGCCCCTACAGGGATTTTCTTTGGAGAACATACATGATATGCTTCCTAGCATCCTTTTCTGTCCAATTATAAAAATAGCAGGGCCATAACTAATGGGAAAAAAGGGGCTGCTGCAGTGCCCCAAAGGAGCCACATTATATATTGATATCATTAGACCTTGTGTTACATTTAAATGAATATGAACCAAACTGCAGCTCGGGCTGACTGAAGGCAGGGGCAAAAGCTGCTTTGCAACCTCTTTTGGAGCAATTCCTGGAGCTTTCCCAATGGCATAGAGAAGGTAATCTTAACATCAAGGATAGAGGATGAGCCACCCAAATCAACCAAAAAAGCATTCAGATGTATGGGTCAGTAGTAAAAGCTTGGTCAATGACCTGAAGTACATTAAGCCAGTCCAGCACTGCCCATGATCTTTGTGTATAGCTCAGTACTCACAGTGTTTCCCTTGATTAATTATTTACACAAGACTCAAAACCTCCATTTTAATGTCTGTTGTGCTAAATATCTTTTTAAATTAAATTCTATTTTTCTCTGATGAAAAAAAAAAAGCAGTTAAGTCTACCAAATGTCATAATTAATTCTTACGTCAAATACTCAACATTTGGCAGATTCTTTGAAGACAGCAGGGCAGAAATAATTCACAAAGCGAGACAATTGCATGGAGTCTGACTGGTGACAGATATTCAGAAATTAAGTCAGATCCTTGCTTATCATTTCCCTATGGATGGGATGCTTGTGTATAGTGGAGAGAACAACAACAGAGATTAAGAACATGAGAGAACTGTGCAGAAAAAGTAGGAGGAATAGAGTCCTCACAAACAAGAGGATGCAATGATCTTTATGACACAGATTATTGTATTATGAAGAATAATAATAATAATGAAAACTCAAAACATTTGAAATCATCATACCTGGTTAATTAAAACAGGATAACCTTGCAAATGTATGGATGACAAGTCTAAGAATACTAACAAGTAGATTTTTAAAAGTGTTTAGCAACAATTTATATCAATAATTATGAATCTTTTGGGCAAACAGGGACCATTTTTATAGAAAATGAGGTAAGAGCTAGAATTCTTTTTTTTTTTTTAGCATAACATACCTCATGAAGTTCAACAAGGGGAAGTGCAAAGTCCTGCTCCTTGGGAAGAACAACCTCATACACTGAACTATAGTAGGGGCCACCCAGTCTTGGGGAAAGGATTTCGGCAGAAAAAGACTTGGGGTTCATGGCGAATACCAGGCTGAAAATGTGTCAGCAGTGTGTCCTTGCCTCACAGAAGGCAACTGATGCCCTGGGCTGCATTAGGCAAAGTAGTGCCAGCAGATGGAGGGAGGCGATCCTGCCCCTCTGCTCAGCACTGCTGAGGCCTCACCCGCAGGGCTGGGTCCGGGTACAAACTGGAACACAGGAGGTTCCC
The DNA here is from genome assembly GCA_013398855.1 of Mohoua ochrocephala. Classification (NCBI taxonomy): domain Eukaryota; kingdom Metazoa; phylum Chordata; class Aves; order Passeriformes; family Acanthizidae; genus Mohoua; species Mohoua ochrocephala. The sequence goes on along the minus strand of VZTA01012222.1, from coordinate 32,828 downwards.
TCTGAACACCAGGAAACACTTTTTCAGTGGGAGGGCTATCAAGCCCAGGCACAGGTTGCTCAGAGAGATTCTGGAGTCTCTCTCCTTGAGCTAATCAAAAGCCGTTTGGACACATTCCTGGGAAGGCTGCTCTAGGTGGACCCAGGTAAGGGTGAGGGGGGGTGGATCAGACGACCTCCAGAGGTCCCTTCACACCTCAACCCTTCTTTGTGATTTTGTGATACAGAGGTTGCAGTTTTTCTACCAGTGGTAGACATGTTACTGAGTGTTCAGACACTACATTGAAAGCTGCTTTAGAAGCCTGTTGCCTCTTAGGGAAAGTGTACAACATTTATAAATTCATGAGTTGAAAGAAGCACTGGGAAGACTTCTTTTTGGGACATACAATTTAGCAGATAGTGACTCTGCTCACAGTGACCGCAGTATCCAGTTTCCAATTTGGCTACCAGAAGTGCTTTTTCTTATACTTATGATATTACAACTTCACCATACTCTGTAGAAAATATTGTATTTTTCTATTTTAATGTATGTTTTGTGCTTGGTAGTGTATGTGATCAGCTATTCTCCGTGGATAACTTTACCTTAGCCAGGTATGCGCACTGCTTTTTTTTTTCACTATGGAAAAATTTCAATATTCTTAATCTTCCTATATCACATCTTTGTCTGGATTTGTAGATGACTATGCAAGAGAGGGTTTGGGGTTTTTTTTGTGGCTGTTCCTCCTCTGTAGGTCCAGCAGACAGCCTGAGGGTTAGAATAATTGACACTTATGGGAGGCAACAGCTAGAGCTCCACAAAGTAAACCAGTAGCTTCCTTCAAAATACCCTGAATTTGGTCAGCATCAACATACCGAAGAGCTTCAATGTTTTGCATGTTTTTAAGCTTAGGGTTTTCACTTTCTTTGCTTCCTCCCTTCCTTCAAGTGATCTAGATTTTAGGTTACCCTTCTATACTGCGATGAGAATGGGAGGAAAATTAACTTCACCTTGTGCAATGCAGCATTGCAAGAAAGTAACATCTCCTGGCCCAGAGGCACCTGGTTGTGTCAGCCCATTTCTCTGCCAAAATTTATTAATTTTGCTTCTTCAGCACTAATGAAGTTATGTGGTTGCTAATTCCAGAGTTAGCACAGTGAACCCTGGCTTGGGTCTTTCTGCTGCACAGTGTTAATGTCATACTGGGCTCTGGGTCTAGTATAAATCTCCCTGCAATAACTTGGAAAACTTTTTAATGCTCGAGCTATTGAAGCCAGTGTGTACCTGGCATTTAATCCTCTCAGTGTGCATCATCTATTTCCAAATAACAAAAAAAATCGTATGAAGTGTCTTTCTCAAAGATGCTAAGCTGTCACCATTTTGACTGTATCATTAATTTGTTCTCTGAAAATAGGTTTCTGTAATGATGATCTGTCTTGCATTTTAAAGGTGTTGTGCCAGAAGAATTTATTCATCAAAATAATATATATATTACGCCCTACATCAAATAAATATAGATTTTAAATACAAAAATCAACCATAATTATTCTTTACTATTAATTGCATCCTATTCTCTCATACTTCTCTTGATTCTCCCCCAATTTAAAGAAATGTTTAACATCTTCAGCTACCAATCACTTGAATACGCACCCAGAATCAGGATGAGATACAAAGTTACTCTTTCACCAATAAAAATGTTTTTTTAGAAACAACTATAAAGCAGATACAAAAATAGCTTTATCACGTTAAAATTAAATAAATGACTGTCAAGCCTATTCCCTGAAGCAGGGTTTAATGTAGTCACAGCTGCAGCATTCTGTGCATATAAAAATCTTTGGACCAGTTTAAAAAAATAAAAATAAAAAGTCACCTTTCAAAAATGCTGCTAGTGAGTTATATATCTCGACAGGTATCCAATACTTACCCCTGGAGGTATTTCTTCTTTCAGAGGCTCTAATTCCCTACCAAATGGAAGTGTTTGCATTCCCAGTCATGTGGACAGGGGTTAGCATGATAAAATGATTTGTTATGCCAATAAAGTTTTTTGTTACACTGTAAAATGGTTTGTTACGCTACTATTGCTACATAAAAGCGTTATGAAAATTAAGTAGGTTGTAAGGTCCAAAAAGGAATAGTCTGCTTTAGGGACGAGCTATCAGGAAAAGGCAAAAAGAATGATCTTATGGTCTACAGTTCCTCAGCCCTTTGAAAAGACAACCTAAATGACCTTTTAACTAACCGAAAATGGTACCTTGATTAGGAAAGCAGCTACGCATCCAAAGTGGATGGGAACTTCCTCAAGTCAGCAGTACTCAGAAAATGGGAGGAAACTGCAAATTATTTGATAATCCAGGTGGTGACTTCTGTCCTGTGTGACAGTACATGAAACAAGCCTAAACTGCAATTTGGAAGGGAAACTGAAGTACAGACTCATGGTATGTTAATCATAATATGTCACAGATGGGATAGCAAGGTAGTAAAACTGGAGGAAAACCTTACTTTGTGTACAGTATTTTAATTTTAGCATTTTGTATATCAATCAAAGCAGTATCTGAAACTGGCAGCTATTTCACAGTCATGCCTTATAAGCTCCTGGCACATTTTGAATTTTCAATTGAATTAAAAATTTGAATTTGTATTTAATCCAGAATGACAATCAGTCACGTCTTCAGAAAGGGAAGGCCAGTTACATCTTATGCTTTATAACTATCACAGAATTTCTATATTTTTTCATTTTCATATTTGTTTAGTTTGTATACATTAATTGTGTTCATTCTATTATTCTAATATCAATATTTGTGTCCCCGCCATTTGACAGAACTATACTGCACTAACAAGTGCAGAAGAAAATGGTTCCTGTGATCAACAACCAGCTGTATTCACATCAAACTCTAAATCTGTTGATAATCACAAAAAATACTAGAAAAAATTTTAACATACACATTTGTTTCTTTTAGAAGAGAAGAAGTGTTTAAAATATTTATGGTTTTCTCCTTTTAAACTAACCACACTTCGTTTTCCTTTGTACAGGCTCACTGATGCAGAGTGAATGACACTGCATTGTGAGGGAAATCTGCTGCGAATGAACTCAAGGGAGAAGCACCTGCTTTGAGCATCAGGGCCCCACAAATACAAGGAAGGTGCATGCAGTTAAGCCTGAGTGTGCAGAATTCTTCTGGAAGGCCCACTTTCACAGCAAGGTTATAATTTATGTTGGCATATACATGGCTGGGCCGCAAGAGAAGTAATTTTGTCTTTCCTGGAAAAGACCCTGACTCCAAGTCTTTGCTGCCTGACTGAAGGATGGTCAGGAGAAGGCTTGTGTAGGTCCTGTGATGCCACTGATGCCTGAGAAGCTGATAGACCAGGATGAGACACATATCTTGTGTAGGTGCAGGTGATGTTAGTGGTGTGCAAACCAAGTGCACTAATTCAGACCCGGATCATTAAGTGGAAGTTCATTAATCACAGGTGTACAAATTTATCCAAGTTTGACTAAAATTAGCGGCAAGGAAAAAGCACTTGGCATCTTACAAAAGGCATTCAGTACTGCAGAGGAATTATCTTGAACTTTCAGACAGTTTGACAGAATGATAGGTGTAGCCACATATATGGATTTATTTTCTTTTAAAAGAGAAATGTGCTAATGCTGAAAAAATGTAAAAACTGAAATTTAAAAAATATTTTAAACTAATGAGTGAGATTTATTCTGAAGATCTCTTTTCCTTTGCAAGTGGTAGTATGTACCAGTTGGTTGGTAAAACAGCTTGAAGTACTGAACAGACCAGAAATACGCGTCCCTTTTGGCTGCTCAGACCAAGCAGTTCACCTGACCAGCAGGTGTGGACTGCAGCCTGCACACCTTCTCCCACTGTACTACAAGCCCTGGTGGCCATAGTTAGGACCATGAGCCACAAGCATTTATGTTCTCAGAATAGGCCTGGACACCTGGGGTGATCGATCCTATGTGCGACCACTCGGGGTCAGCCAGTTGCAATGCACTACACACAGCTATGAAGAGAAAGGGCTACCACTTCTAGGAGATCACGCCAAACAACCTGTTAATCACAAGCAGATGCAGCCAACAGACTGAGGAAAAACTGTGGCCAACACTGGGCTGTTGCTCCCAAAGCAACTCATCAAGTCCCAGCACTTCCCTGCACTGCAGGCTTTTATAACAACTTCTCGTAATTGCATTTTTTGACTGGTGGTGTAACAAATGTGGACAATGGAGGTAGAGTATTCTGATAATGCAGAGTTAAAGGAGAGGAAAAAAATAACATGGTTAAATATTAACGCATACGTTAATTCCTAATATTTTTCTGACCTTTTTCAGGGATTAATCCATAGCTGAGTCTGGGAAGAAACTTAGCTACGTATCATGTAAAATACATTTACAGTCAGGGCTAAATAAATGGCATCATTGATTGTGAACTTCGGAAAGGTTTAGGCAAATTATTTCGGACAAGTCTGCTTTCCCTTGCTCTACATGCCTCAATGAATGAGAGCCAAGGACTCAAGTCAATTTCCACCTCTCCCAGTAATGGCCAGAATGGGTACCATGCCTGTACAGAGCTTTAAGAGATATAAGGAAAGAACAGAACAGTGCAAATTTTAATAACGTGTATATAATTCTCTAATTCAAAACACAGTTAAAAATCTCTGCAGCTATCTATCAGCTACTACATCCCCTTTCCAGGACACGCAACAGCAGCAGGCTGTGTGTGAAAGGACTGATGGAATCCCAGTGCGAAAAGAAATGTGAACTTACGGAGAGGAGTATTTGGATCGCACTGTGAATGACCTCTAGGTACTGGAAATCGATGATGCAGCCTGTCACGGAGACGTAGGAGTAATCCTCTAGGATGCCAGGGGAAGAAGGACGCACCACCCTTCGTATGCAGCCGGGCCCGTGTTCCCGCCACCAAGAGCGGTGCATTGAGATGTTAAAGGTCATGAGATCCGTTTCCTAGGAGAGGGAGGGAAAAAGTGTGAACACCTCTGACTTTCTGTTATTTTAGGTAAAGAAAGGGGAGATAAAAGATCTTTTCAATTATTATAAGGGCAATGAGATAATTGTCCTTAATCCTCACCCCAGTAATTTTAGCACGAAAGTAGGACGTTAAAGTGGAGAGAGGAAATTGCAAACATTCATCGATTATTTTGTAGTTAGGCACAGGAACTTCTGCCTGGCATAAGAACCATCATACCAGGTACTGTACAAAACACAAGTTCCCTCGGACTTACAGCCTGAAAAGCAATTTTGTTGTTACTTGATTAGAATGTCACTTAAGAGCTAACTTATTTCTTTTGAACAGACAACAGAGCCAGTTTTACCCCATGGTACTGGAGACAATCTAAATCAAATTTACATCACATTTGATGATTTCCATAATCAGATTCAAATGAGAAGATGTCTTCAGCCAAGCACCCTGCTCTCCGTTCTTCCCTCTGCCCCTCATCCAGATTACCAATTTTTCAGTTTAATGAAGGAACCTACTTTTGTGAACTCATCTGGGTTTAAAATAAAAGCAGTAAGTTCTCTTCACTCAAATCATCATCCTGACGAGATATTAAACCTACCCTGACGAGTACTGGTTGCATTGTAACCCACACAGGATGTATAATGCCTGTGCATTTTCGTAAACATCATCCCACTTCCACTTGAAGCAGTGAAAGTGGCAAACCTACTCATGTGCTAAAGATTTTCTAAGAGCTTACCGATGAAGTACAAACAGGAAAATTCATTTGAATTAACAACAGATTTGGGTCTTTAGGTCATGCATAAGTAAAATACTGAAGTTGAATGGATGCCATTTAAATGCAAAAAAATCCCAAGCCTCCTCACTGGAGATAAATGAGAGTTGAGTTATATTGATACTTTAAATAATTAATTCAGATGTATGTTTCCATGTTTCCCATTCTCAACTCCAAGTAAAAAATGTCTGGAAATTGTCAGCCATAGGCCCATAAAATACCCCTGGCTTCCATACATGACAGTTTGTGAGCACTTCCATGACACCAATTTGCCCTTTGCATCCCACAAATATGTCCTGTCTGTGGCCATTTACTTTTACCCCGACCAAAGGGATATTCAGTGCAGATTCCAGTTGCCGAAGTAGTACAGTTTTTATTTTCCTTTGTTAATTGCCTTTATTCTGGCCACACCTGAAAATTAACAAGGGAATGAAATCCTGCCATCCTAACTGTATTCTAGTTATCAGTAAGAAATCTGCCTCTGTGATCTGCTGATTTTTCTCTACTTCTTTATCCTTTAAATGCAGAGTTGCTAGAGCATTATTTCCAGTTGATGAGGCATTTGTCTTTTGACTTTGCATGTCAATCCTTGATACTGGTTTAGAAAATTTTCAGCTGCAACATGAAAACAACTTGTGAAATCAGAAGCTGACAGACAACTCAGTTTAATGAAAATATAATTATAAATATGGAGTCACAGGGAACAGCCGAGGCTTTCTTTGTGCAACAATGCCAGAGATTGCACAGTGTTATCAAGTGCTTTTAAAAATTGTCAACTCTAAGAAATGCCAGTTGTCAAGCAGCACACACATATCCAATCTAACCTATTTCAGAAGCTCTTTGTTGAGAAGGAATATGGATTGGTGGGTTAGTGTGTATCAAATATTGCGAGGTAACACTTTGTTATCACAACTATGGGAATAAATTGTGATGTCCATGGGGTTGGTGTCACAGCTTTCTTTGCTCTTGAGGGTTTATTTATCCTTTATTGTTTTTTGTCTTTATGTTTTTAAAATTGTACCCTATTACAGTGTTTGTACTTGGCTAGTTCACAGCCAGTGACAAAATTCCATAGGGAAACAGCTCAATAAATTTTGCCAACACACGTAAAATGTAAGATTTTGGCATGTGAACAGTATGAACACCTTATAAATAAAATCTTTCATTTCTGGAATACTCGTATGTTGGGCTCTTGGGGTGATTAAAAAAGTATGCTTACTTGATGGCCATGTTCATGTTCCGAGGCGGCTGGTGATTCAGGTAAGAAGGAAATAGCAAAAATCCCCCCCCAAAAAAGTCATCACAGCACTTGCTACCTTTTAAAAACTAAATTCTTATTCAGAAATTCTGGATAAAGGCTGTAAGAGGAGATTTTCATAATTACTTTTCACTTTGTGTATTACATTCTGAGCTCTCAAAGCAGGTAAAAGCAGATAATGAAGGCCCAGCAAGGATCAGTTTTAGAAATGCAAACAAAACCACTTGGTGCATTAGCTTGACCCCTGAACTATCACTTCACAAAATGGCAGCCATAAGCTGCTCGAGCTGATAAATGTTAAGCTGCCAATCAATAAAAGAAAGCCTGACAACAAGAAAAATCAATTTTTTTTTTTTTTAGCAGCTGAAACACTTCTCTCTAACTACTTGGAGATTCTTAATCCATAAAGTGAGTCAAATGCATCAAGCATTAAAAAAATTAACCTGTATCTTTATAGTCATTTACTATGGCTTTACAGAACCATAGAAAATTCAAAGACTCTTTGCTGGGATGTACAAGTTTTAAATGTCAGTGAACTCCTGAGAGTGTTTCAGTATTTATAAATTCACAGCTTGGAAACCCTGAGCATGGTGGAAAAGCTGCTGCCCAAGTGGCTTATTTTCACTTCTGTGTTTAATGCAAGTTACGAATCTTTCAGAAAGTACAAGCAGATGCTTCAAGTTTTTCAACAGATCATTTACTATCTTCCAATTTCACTGGCAAATATTAAAAAAAAATGTATAAAATGTTTAATCATCAGCAGGTGACAAATAAAAATGCTTATTTCTCAGAAAAAAAGTGCTGCTGCAAAGCAAGAGACTCAATTTCAGGCTCTGTACAAGAGAAACCAAGTCGTCCTTCTTACTAATCCAGTTGGGATTCATTTAACAGTTGAAATTTCAATCATGGATGGAAAATTGCTCTCTTCTGAGCATATATCTTGACTTTAATTCCACACAGCGGGTAAAAAGTACTTCCTCAGCTGGTAACCTCTCAGATAGACACTATAAACAGAGAGGGGGCAGAACGCAGGCAACAGATCTTCCAGGAAAATTGTGTGACTTAGGGAAGTGACACAGGGAAGTGAAATCCCATCTCCTACTCCTCCCTTCTTTAGTCAGCATTAAAGCAATACTCCAATCTGTGGTAAGAAGTTTGCTCCTGAGTATAGGATCAGCCCCATAATCATACTTTACTGATGTGGAGTCCCCCTTCACTGTATACAGCTTTTTAAGCCTTTAAACTATATATAGGATTTGTGTTGGCTGTCAGCCCAAGGATTAATTTTGATTATTATTGGAAATCATTGCTATGGCAGATACACTCTTTTAAGGTGAGATGTAATCCCTGTGAGTCTGAGTAATACTGTGTCTAAGAGCTTGGAGATAATGTTTAATTTCATTATGTCTGCTTAAATTCTACATTGGTTTCAAGTGGACGTTTTCTATCGGGCAGGGCTTTGAGCAAGCTGATCTAGTGAAAGATGGCCCTGCCCATAGCAGGGAGGTTGGTCTAGATGATCTTTGAAGGTACTTTCTGATCCAAAGCATTCTGTGATTTTTTTGATTCAATTTTTTAGGTGGTTTACCAAATCATAGTATAAGATGGCTTATTTTAAATCTACAGAGTAGTAACTGGGATGATGTTCCTCTCATTTATCTGTGTAAAATTTACGCACAGTGTCTATAACAACAACACAAAAATTAATGAGAAATTAAGACTGACTAAAATCACTGTTTTTAAAGAATATAAGAAGAAGACACTGAAACTCCAGGGAGAAAACCCAATGCACCAAGATTGCCTTGCATAACAAACAAATATTATGCTGTGACATGGTTACCACCAAAGATATTTGTTCTTTTAGTGTATGCTTTTGCTTTATGACATGTTATTTTGTATTTCTTTCATTCCTTCTTAGTATTTAAAAATACATTTTAGGAAAACTATAACTAAAACAGCGTGTTGAGCAGAACGGAGGAAAAGCACTTTTTTCCTACACAAAACAGCAGTCAACACTTGAAATTTTATAGAAGAGTGCAAGAGCACAAAGGCTTGGCAAAGCATAATGTTAGAGATCTTGACTTTATTGTTGCTTGTGTGGTACCTAGCCCTTCCCAACACTTTTTATTTTGCTGATACATACTATAATGCTTATTATAAATGAAATTAGGCTGAGGCATTAAATATTCCCATTTAACTTCCTAAGTGTAACAAGGATGCTCTGTTCTGACTTGCTACACATACTTTGTTTAAGCAGTGAGGAGCAGAGGTTTTCAATTAAACACCTGGTTATAAAAGTTTATATGCATAATGCTAGGAAAAGAATAGTACATTTCCTTGTAATTCCCTACACTCAATTATGTTTGTAATTAAGATGCAGGGGTGTTGGCAGGGACAAGGGACAAACACATTCCTTGGTACGTAATCTCAAGGAGACATTACTCCTCACGAGACATAAATCATGTGTCCCAGCATTAACGAAATCTGCTCTAATTGTAGAAGTACCTGGAAACACGACCATCAGCTATTAGCCAAAGACCCCCATCGGCAGCATGACCTTAATTTTCCACCTTGCTATTACCTGAAACAACAGGTTCTGATTCCAGCTTGCTTTGTGTGCGACCAGTTACATTCCATCTCCTCTCACTATGCTGAACAAACAGTTTTGAAGGCCTGGGCAGATGACGCTGAAGAAGACGGAGGCCATTTCCCACTTCCAAAAAGGGAAACTTGTGTCACTAGCCCCCACATTGTCTTTATTGGGATGACAATTTTTGAATATTGACTCTTTTTTTTTTTTCCTGTTTGTTTTTAATTCAAACTCTTGCCTCATTGTTACACTGGTGGCTTTTACCTATTCCATGAGCTAGAGGCTGAAGGTAGCCCACTCAATAATTGTGGTAGCCTGCTCAATTGCTAATGGGATAGGAAAAAGAACTATGTTGATTCCAGGCTGCTCAAGATATAATAGTCAGTATCTTCACCTCATCCTGAGCACCGTGGTGAATAAATGACATGAAGAGCATTCTTAAATTGAAACTTATGGGTTGACTCTATTGGGACTATTCATCTGTCTGAACTGCATGGCAGACTTAACATAGCAAACTCATCTCTGTGCTAGCAATGCACACTAAGCCAGAGGAATCATGTGATACACCTAAATTAATTACCACCAAAAGAGAAAATTCACAGTATCAAAGTCTTCAGACACAGACCATGAGGTAACCCCAGCATCATGGGCTGAGAATGGTTAAAAGAGGTACAGAGGCAAAGTAATTTTTGGTTGGTGTGATTAGAGGCTCATGGTTCCCACTTACAAAGATTAGAGGTTCACAGACTGTAATCATGGCATCAGACCATGACTAAAGGGAAAGATTTCCATATCAAGCATAATTACTGTTAGAAAGTTACATTGATTTACTCTACTTTTTTTTCCCAAATCTATCTACACTACAGTCCTTTTTAACCATTTGCTAACAGGCTACCCCCCATATCCACAACCTCCAAAAAAAAAAAAGTATAAGTTAAGCTTAGCAAGTACCAGCTTCTCCTTCTTTTACCACTTTTATTCCTTGGGCTGTAGAGAGTGCTGTCAGATTTAATTTTATTTTTTAAAAGTTAACAGAAAACTTTTGGAAATTTATTTGGAAGTTAGGCAGATGATCTACCTATGTTATAAAAATAGTTTCCCTGCATTGTTTAATTTACTACATGCTCAGGGATCTGGATACCGTTTTGCAAAGCAAGCAACTTTAACATTAGATTTACCAAACTTACTAGAAGAGTGGAATACAGTGGAATATCTTTAGGAAGCCAGAAGGCAAGAAGTCAACAAGAGAAGCATACTGCTGTCTTCTTCATGCAGTATCAGTTGCAAGAACAAATTATGAGAACCAGCAAGGGGCTGTTTTTAAAACTTGTTGCCCCTGAAGATGAGCTCTGATCTTTGGCAATATTCAGATCCATGCTCATATCCCGGCTCCATGTCTTTTCCTTGTTCAACCTCCCTTTTGTAGAAGTCTCTGTCTGAGAAACAGCCCAGAGAGGTCAGAGAGTATGGCAGGAAAAAGCTCCAACGTGCAAGGAAAAGACAGCGTGAGATAGGGTGATTGGATCAACATGAGTCCTACTTACCATTTGTCATAGGAAATTCACCAGCACAAAGAAGTCAAAACTGCCCAGAAAAGCTGTTGTGCTCTGGTGGAGTCCTTGACATGTCATTAAGCCAAGCACTTAGTTTGAAAATTGCTCTCACCCATTCCCTCTGATGATCCAGAGGTATGAAAGACCCACAGATTTGGAGTGATGCCAAACTGTGAGCACTGCTTTGAGTTTTGAAGACTGGGAACATGACAAGGGCTTGTACAAAGCCAAGGGTTTGTGCAGATTGGTGTGTCCCTCGCTCAAGCCATACCTGATTTTGGCTGAAATGAAGAAGCAAGGCAGGACTGAAATGCAACATAGTGAAGAATTAGAAACATCTCTGGCAAGCCATGTACAGCCACCTATGACAATGCTGTAGGAAAACTTCTCAGGCCAGAGAGATGGAAAAGGTTAAAAAAAGCTTGAAAAGTCTTAGTATACAAAAATGAGAAAACACTACAATTATGGGCCATAAAAACTTCTGTCCAAAAGGTTCATAAACTACAAGCATTTGAAAAAGGAGTTTATAACACAAAACAATTTCAAGGCTCAGCAAGAACATTTTAGCTTTGTTGTTATTGTTACTGGTTTTGAACAAAATTGCTGAGATCCCTATGGAGTCACACATACATTTGAAATATCACAAAATTAAAATTTGATGCCTCAAAGACAAGTTGCCACAACAGTTATAAGAAAGTTTTTCCACACAATTTCATAATATTTACAAACATTTCTTATTAAATTATTCTTATTAATTATTCTTATTTAATACTTCTCATGAAAGCAGACAGGATCAGACTCATGTGCCTGAGTACCTCACCATGTTTATAGTCTCTAAGCATTCAACTAATACACTGCTTAATGAATGGAGAAGACTTTTGCACTGTGGATGAGAACTGGATTTCTACAGTTAAAATGCACAGGTCTGGCCTGGCTTGATCATACTAAAGGTATTAATCCTTTATAGCCCTTTGTCTTGTACCACGGACACCCTAATATTACAAACTTTGCATGGAGTTTTAGCTCTAACGTCACCAGGAAATGCACGAAAATAGAGGGCACAGTTTGTGCCCAAACCTCCCATAATTCCATAATATGAGGAACAGATGCAATGTAGCCTCTAGCCAAAACAGGATTTGTTATCTTTGTTATCATCCAAATAACCATATTTTGTTCACAGTGGTTGTGAACAAAGACACAGCACGGGGATAAAGGCATGATTAAGAATATAATGTCGCAGTAATAGTACAGTTAATTTTAATATTTCTCTTCATTTCTGGTGGGTTCCGTGCTGTCTCAACAATAGGAATACCATAACATCGCCTCCTATCAAGGAGATAAATTCTATGCTGGAAATAAACACACAAGAGACTGGGTCCTAAATTTAAAGGTCTGTCCCAGACTCTGATGACACAAAAAAGCACCATAAAAAAGACTTCTGAAAACTCACTTGAATGTTAAAATTTCTGACAAGAAAAATAACTCCCTCTTTTGAGAGTAGCCAGAAAGCTCCTACCTGCACCAAGGAACACTTTTAAAGATTAATAGGCCAGTTTAAGCAACTGCTGTTGTGTTCTCTGCTTTGCTTGCTCAAAGCAATGCAATTGTTCGTGATATTGCAAACTCTTGTTTTATGGCAAGTCTGGTTATGTTCAGCATTTTTGCTAAAGCCGCCTTTCCCAGGGACATGAAATTACAATAAGAAGTTTGTCTTGTTATGAGAAAGTAAGCTGAAAAGGAAGACTTCAAAACTCATGAGCCCTGCTGCTAGGCACTTCCAGTCTGTGCTGTAATTTGCACTGTTTTACTTAAAGCTGGGTCCTGGAGTCTAGAAGGGAGGCTTCTGTACCACAAGTTCAGATCACAGCTATCCAGGGCATCCCATGCCACAGTCCCCCATCTTGGACAATCGTGGATCCATCATGGTGTAGGAAAGGGCCAACTGTTTTTTAATGTTTCAACAAAGACATTGACCCAAGTGCACCCTAAAAGCTTAAAAGAGATAATAAGGAACACCTTAATAACTTAAATACCTTAAAAGAGGTAATAAGGAATATTAATATATAAATCAAACTCCATGATTCATGGAAATTTTGTAAGATCCAAATTTTTATTTTAGAGTGTGTGCAAAGGGCAACCAGAAAGATGTGCTAATTCACTCCATCTTTTAAATGAACTCCTATACAGCTCATTGGATAAGACTGTCTGCCACTAACAGACTGACAAGAAGCGAGAGTACACACTTCCAAAGCTCTTCTGAAGACTCAGAATACAAAATGGGACAAGAAGCAATAAGCAGCAGAAGATACTGAGCTGCAAGGGGTCTGTTTTCTTGCTGCTTTCATTTCAAAGATGCTCTCAGAAACATACATTTCCTCACAACACTTTTGTTTCTGTATTTCTTCTCTGTGATAGCAGGTCATCAGATTTTTGCCAGTCCTTCAATTTTTGTGGTGGCTTGCCAATGACCTTGGCTTTAGCAGAGCAATCCTTTAATCACAGGCTTCATTTGCATTCTGCTGAAGCAATGAAAGTCTCCAAAAAGAATTTGATAAGATTTTTTTTTTTTTAACAGCAAAGACAGTCCCTAAAGAAACTTTAGGGTCAGATGAAATTTGAAATCGTCCCTTTCCTAGCAGAAGTGAAGTACCAATGATTACGGAAAAGACAATCTGCTGCAGCAGAACACAGTTGATACAATTCATTTAATTATTCATTTCACACTGACTACAGGCATTAGTCCATATTTTAGGTTCTTTGAAACATTTTATACATTTATGTAAATATATAAATTAATGCACAGAGTGTATTTTATTTATGTATACACAGCATGCATCTACTTATATATTCACATTTATCTGTACAAATTAATGACTCAACAGTGCTTTCCCAAGAACAAATGCCAACCGTGGCCATAGAAGGCAGCATTTCCAACCTCCTTCAGCACTGCATTGTACCCTGATCTTAATCAGATTAATTTAATTTGCAGCCTAATCCACCTCCAAACCTCAATAACTCTCACAGACATTCACACAAAAGAGTTTTTATTTGTTCTCTCCAGTAATTTTCAGGTTTTCAGAGGACTATTTGAGGAACAAGGATCTTTTTTCCTCCGGTATCGCTTCTCTATGGGTAAGTCTATAATCATAATAATCAAACTTCTCAAATTCTTTCAATGAGATTAATCAAAAGTATTTGACAGTGTCCAGTAACTTTTGGACAATTTCATGTTTCTCATGACAAAGAATATCAGTGAGGTGCTAAGTCTAATTTTTTTTTTTTTTAAATTTTGGAGAAACTTCTCACAGAAGCTACTTTAATCAATGTAGTTGAATATGATCTCCAGAAATATATTTTTAATTCAAAAGGCAACTATAAAAGGCTCTGTTAATAACTTCAAGTCTAGGTGGATTACTTAATGGTCCTGTTAACAGATGTTATATAAATCTGGTCACTTTAAGAGATTAATAAAGTCACAGGGAAGCCTAATGATCCATTCAGTCTTTAACATCACAAACTCATCTGCAATCCTTCATCATGCAATTTTTAATATATTCTCCTCTAATAAGTAAGAACAAAACGAGACCACAACAAAGATATAACAACATATTAATGTTTGAAATGGTAGTTTCGTTTCACTCTCAAATTTGAAATAATATTAACAGACAAAGGGAAGAAAGATGAACAATTTTTAGATAGACTGAGTTGTGAATGACAGCAGGACACAACTGCAAAAGGACAAGTAATATTAAGATCAGTTTATTTACTGAAAACAAAATCAAGACCACTATATTGTTTCCTCAAACATATATATACACACACACACATATAGATAAAGAATTTTCAGCTTGCCTGAGGAAAATAAATCAAAATGTTGTCAATAACAGGCATTTTTTCTGCAAGCTGATGAGTATCTACAAATTCCAATACATTTTGGAAATCATTAAAACTTTACAATATGTAATAGTAATTACTACTATCACTAGAATTTTCACTTTGCAACTGTTTCTATTTTTAAAACTGGTTTTAGAAGCAGTAATAAAGGATGTCAGTGTGACTCCAGGAGACAGCCGAAAGCCTGAGAAGCCTACAAAGCTACAGAGTTGATTTGACAAGCATGCATGCACATTATTTAATTTCAACAAGCATCCCATTGACAGGAGGGATCTACATATATTTGCTGGATTAGGGCCAGTAAGAAAAGCAGTAAGAAATATACAAGAGGAAAAGGACAAGAAAGGTATGTACATGTGGGCATATTTTTACAGGCCTAATTGTATATTTCCTGGAGATATTACAGAATTTCTTTTCAGTATAGCATGTCCATTACAGGGTTGTGTAGCACACTGAGGCATACAGGAAGGTTTTCTTGAACAAACATGTGACATATTTTGCTACAAAACTCAAGGTAAGTCTATGAAAATCATCCACAGTTAACTGTAGTGGATTTTAGAATTTCAGGCGCAACTGTTGCTGAATATGTCTTTAAAGGTGAATTTCCCTTCCAGTCTCTGGGCAAGGACTATGAAGACAGTAAATGTTATTTACATTTGGCTTATTCCTCACATATAGCCAGCTAATGTCTGTGTGCTTGTGCTGGTTTTGAATTGGATAAAGTTAATTTTATTCAGAATATCTGTTATGGCGCTTTGTTTTGGATTTGTGCTGAAAACAGTGTTGATTGCACAGGAATGTTCTTGTTATTGCTGAGCAGTGCAAGTGGTTTTCTGCTCCTCAGCCCACCCCACTAGTGAGCGGGCTGGGGGCTACAGCTGGAAGGGGATACAGTCAGGACAGCTGAAGCAGCTGTGTGGTGCTTAGCTGCTGGCCAGAGCCACTAAGTTCCAGGGCAGTGCTAAATAGCAAAGAGAAAGACAAATTCAGTGCTAAACATGTCTGGGGGAGATGGTAGATAGGATAAAGCAGAGAAAGTTAAAGTTGTGGTGATATTAAGTAGGATGGGAGAAAGTTTCCTGCCTTTTATTGCTCCCTGGCCCTTGCAGACTTTCCCACTGCTGCTCTTTCACTAATTGCCTCTTCTCAGAGCCACGGACTGTGTAAGAGTTTTGCTTCTTAAAGCTCTGCTGAGGGCTGTCTGGATGAGAGGGGATGGGTCAGCTCTAATTGCGTGCTGGCTGGGCACAGGCTGCAAGTCTGCGGGCATCAAAGCACTGCCAGAGCCGGTGAAGGCATCTGTGGGGAAGAACACAAATCGGCCCTGCCCAGGAATGCTGCCTCAGTGTCATGCATTTGGATATTGTCTAACAAGGGGAGGGATCAGGAAACACGATGGGAAGAATCTCACCAAATGCCAGTCCCTCCTGGTACTTCTAGGTAATGCTCATGTCTTCACATCTACAGCTTAGCGAGTCTTAACACCCACACGCTTGGCTTTAAATGTCAATTGCATGGTAGTGAGATGTTCAAGCAGCCACTGGTAATGCAGACCCTCAGGAACTTCAAAGAGCTTGGGATTGGATCCCTTTAAACAGACAGGGAAGCAAACACCCCTAAACCAGAGGGATTTGAGATGACAGGATAACTACAGAGGCACAGCTACAGAGGCACATTGACAATGCACACCTAGAAAACAGATACACCTTCACTGCTCTCCACTGAACTTTCCTTTCCTGTTTGGAATCAAAATAGATTTTGCCAACTCGCTATGTCCTTTTTTAAAAATACAACTACTTGTGCAAACACAAGGAGGGCATTAAATCATTCATACACTGTAAGCAGGCAGGTCTTTGCACAGCTGGCAGAATGTTGTGGGGAGAGAGTACTTAGCTTTGCAAGCTGGAAAACAAGGTAAACGCAGGCAGACATCTGAACTTGGCAATCCTTTTAAAAACTGTAGCTGTTACTAATGACTTTTTCCTCTTTCCAACAAGAAAAGTGAATACTATACAGGAAAGACTTATGACCTGAACATGAAAAAGTAAAATTTCCAAATGGAAAAAAAACTCACCCCAAAAAAATCCCTGAATGTTCACATTATTCTGTTGAATTTTTAAATGCATTCGAAATGAAGCAATTTTTCAGCTGAAAATGCACTTCCAAAGTAAAAGTACTAAAACTCAGTAATTAAAAGACCATATGTCTCAAAGTTTTTCTCGGAACAGGCCGGCTTTCTACAAAACACCTTATTTCCCAGAAAGCAAACAATTTGTTTTGCCTGAAATAAAAGCCATAAAACCCAACAAACGTTCTATAAGGATCTGTCAAATAAATTCTTCGGAGCCCTGTTAGTAAAGCAAAAAGGAGGAAACAACTCTAAACAAAGAGGTTTGCTTATACTCACTTCAAATGCTGTCACAGAATGTTCTTTGGACAATCTTTAATCTCTAAGAACTTTCCTTGTGTAGATTGTACTAACTCATGAATGAAAAATCAAAAAAAGCCCAAACAAAATCCAGACAGAACAAAAATTTCATATTAATACAGTATCAGGAAATCATAGAGAAGTAAATCACACATTGTGAAGCCAAAGCCTGGTCACAGAGAGGTACTTTTTCAGCTAAGTTATTATAATTAAATTGGCACGACTTCCACCACCATAGAAACAATTACTAATGACATAAAGGTATTTTAACCATCCTTCTTACTGTGCTACAGTATGGAGAATAAACCACAACAAGATGAGGAAGCTTTGTAATGCATAAGCATAATAATGACCAGTTGTGACTATACCATTTCAATAATTGAATTAAAACTAAATTTAACCCCTAACCCTTGTAGTGGCATTGCTGTTTAGCCCAAGACTTCACTCCCTGTAAACTGTAAGAGTAAATTGCATTTGCAGAGTAGATTAGACCTGGCCATTCACTGAAGGCATGACTGAAGAATTCTTCTGTGTATGGTACTTAGAGACACTTTCAAGGAAATGAGAAAGCCTGTCTCATCTGTACCTAAGAGCTTCACCTGTAATCTACTAAATTCTGACATTGATGTGTCAAGTTTCTGGAAATACTAAACAAATGACCACAGCTCATGTGCAGAGCAACCCAACATCAAACGTACATCGTGCAGGTGTGCTGTGTGGGTGAGGTCAGCTGAGTATCTGCAGTGCATTGCTAGTGGGAAATATTGGACCTATCTGTCTCGAATGGCCAATACTCACAGGTGTATAAAAAATCAGGCATGGTTTTTAGTCCATCTGGTTTTCATTCAGTTTCCTAAAGAAAGAACACTCACAGCATCTCACTACACACCAATTTCTGTCTCTCCATCCCTCTGGGGTATTTTAGCACCTATGCAAATGAAGAAAGGTCTCACATACATTAACTTAACCTCAAGATTTCATTAAAGTAAGAAACCAGGAAGACAAGGACCCTAGGGAAAGTTTGTATTTTTCTGATAACAGAGAAATCATAAGAGAGATTGATGTCAATGCACAAGCATGAAATGAGGCACAATTACTTCTGCTGCTCCTACAGCCACTTCCAGTACATATTTACTGGGGTTTCAACAGTGTTACAGTTGAATGCTGTCAAGCAACGATATTACTACATTTCTGGGAGAATGGCCATCAGAAATTGTAAATTTTTATCAAATTATCAAAATAAATTATGTACCCATTAAAAGTAAAAAGAAACTTTAAAAAAAGCTTGCTCAAACGGCATGGAGAGGCACAGGCTGACCTTTCCCTGCCTGCTCCATTCAGGCAGAATGTCTAGGGATGCCGGACATAGAAGAAGATCCTGTAAAAGGAAGCAAAGTTGAAACAAAACAGACAGATTGTATCATGTGAGAGGTTCAAAATCCTAGAAACTGCTCCTGGTCAAACCAAGACCGTGAGAAGTACATCTTCCTGGCAGGCCTTGGTTGTGGCAATAAGGATAAGCAGCCAAAGAACACGTTGCCATCGAGTTTTAGGGGTACCGAAGAATGTCTGAAGACTGGGCTGAGGAAGAATCCCAGAAATGGTTAGATAGCTGTGTTGAAAAGTTACAAAGAAGCTTCTCAGGTCTCAGCTCCTTTGTACATATTCCCAACCAAGAGGGATTGGTAGTTCCTAATTCCCTTTTTGATACCTTAAGACACATGGAAAAAGCAACGAAATTCCAACCTAGGGTTTGGAAGGAAACATAGTTGAAAAAAAAAAAGACTAAAGACTGTGAATACACAATCAGATACAAACTGGTGATTTAATGAAGAGAGTAGAGGAAACTAGGAAGCTCACTCCCAAACCTGTAAATAATACTATTCTAAAGAGTATATTACTTCAATTTTAGATGAGAAAGTTTAAAAAAAAAAAAAGAATTACAGTAGGAGGGAAAACAAGAAGTTGCAGGCTGGGGAAGTATAAAGCAAAGTCTTAAAAATGTCTGAAAAATAATCCACCAGGTTTCTGGACTGTCATGATCATGGGGAACTGATGAATGACAAAAGAGAGAATGAATACAAGAAAGCAGAAGTGCTTAGGACTTATCTTGTTGAGCTCTACTTAACAGCAAACACCCCACCCTGCACAGCTTGAAGCAGGGAAGTCATCAGAAGAGAGTTTCCAGTTTAACTCTTGTAATACCCACTTTCAGTATAATTTCATTCAATTCCCCACCATTACTTTTCCATAAAGCCTCATGTATTATCTTAAAGAAACCATCTGGGTCCTCTGTGCCACTATATTTTTTTAGATGTATGTCTTGTTCTAGCTGTTAATTCAGCAAATATGAATAATTTATTCTTTATTTTGTTCTATTTTCATAATACAGTCTATTTTGCGTATTTTGATCTGCACAGAAAACAGCTGCAAAAACTACATAATCACATCTGGTGAAATGCTGGTCTACTGAAACCAACATATGTTTCTCTGTTGATTTCACTGGGGCTGAAGTTTAATTCCAGATGCATTACTTTTGCTTCTGTCTCTGCTTAAATTTTCTACTTCCTATATTGAAAGTTTTTTCTTCTCATTCCCAACTCAGCTGCCATGAGGGAATGGTACTTCTATCACAATCTTAGCTCCCTTAAAATTTGCCAAGCACCAAAACTAGGCACTTTTTTTCTGTGTTTTTTTAAAACCTAAAGAAGTAAAGAACAAATGAAAACAACTATTATCTACTAACAATCACGGTATTTAAGAAATATTCTCCTGTAAATAAGTCAGAGAATTAATTTCCTACCATAGTCCAATACACCAACAAACCATATAGCCATGGAAATTACTGCTCCAGAATGTGACATGAGACTGTGCATTATGGAACAGTATCTCCTTTTAGAATACATGCAACCCATCAGAAACACTTGGCTCTTTTTTGAAGTTATGAATAGTTACAAGCCTTTCCACATTACATAGATAACAAAGGCAGAAAAAAGATAATTCAAAACCTGAACTAGAGGAGGAAAAACAAGGTTGTCTCTCTAAGATATTTCCTTTCCTCTCCCACTAAATCAAATTCTCTGCTAGAGAAAGTGGGCAATTAAAGGCATTGATGCACCTGCACTGAAGTGAATTCAGGAAAGAACATTTAGTGTTCCAAGAATTTAGGTGTTGGGAATGTAGTAGTCAGGGAAGAACAGCAATCAGGCATTGGATTTTTGTTTGGGAAAGCCAGTAGTAAGAGAATAAGGAGCATCAACAGCTATAGATACTGACAGCATCAGTTGGGTAATTAGTTCCTGCAGCTGCAATATTCTAGGCATTAATACCATTGCCATTTATAGCCATAAAGTAACTATTAAAAGTTTAAAAATCTCCTGTGACTGAGGTTTAATGTTGCACATTAGACTTCCAGTCAGATAACTACTGCCATCATATTTTACAATATTGTCTATTGCCTCTAATAATTCCAGGTGACTGAACTGAAAGACAAAGTGATCCCAATATTATCTTGTTAATATTTAATCCCTGCCATGGTCAGAGAAGTCTATTGTCCTATTTTTTTTGCTTTCAGCTTTCAGAATATTATGGTGAGTTCAGAGTGTTTTCACTAATTTTTGGAGAAAAAAAATACTTGAAATTAGGAAATTGTAAATATCACAAACATTTCTCCTATTTCAGTACTTGATTTTGTAAACTGTTTAAAATACTAAGTCTGAAATCACGCTTATGTTGACCAATTAATCCAAGATCATCGCAGCCCTGCTCATTATCCATTGCCTAGGTTCAGTTTTTAAGTGCATTTTGGCTGTCTAAGAAAGGGAGAAAGCAGCTCTAATTCAGCCTTACTCTTTTGCCAGATCTTGATGTCAGGCTAATTCAGTTCAATCTTTTTGTAGCTCCCTATTTTACCAGCCAAAATAATGGCTTTGTAATGGAATCTTCTGTACATAACGCACTTCTCAGAGTTGGGGGTTTTTTTTAACACTTAATATTGCAAATAGGTGAGAATAGGTTTATGACACAAAAGTCTCCTTAAAGGAAATCCTCAACTACTTATGCAAAGCAGGATTATTTGGACTTTTAAAAAAGGTGTTTCCAAAGAAATACAATGAGGAGTGGCGTCTGTCCCACCCTCTGTCTGCTCGTCCCTCCAGTTCTTCAGAAACATCTAAAAGTGGCACCTGACAGACACCATCTGTACTGACAGGAACATCAGTAAGATGTCACAAACAAAATGCTGGAGGCAATGTCATCATTAACACCTCCCTCCTCAATTTAGGCATGATTTTTTTTCCCCAGAAGCACAATATGTAAAAATAGATTAGCAGTACCAGCCAGGCAGGGAAATACCCTGAGTACCATCAGCAATCACATAATTACTTCCACTGCATTACCTCTCAGATGTCACAGGAACAGCCTAAACTTTCAGTTTTCTAGCATGCAGCCTGTTTGCCCAGAGTAAAATTGTGCCATAGCAGTGGAAGAGCTCTCTTATTCTTTAAAAATGGCTGCAGATTTCCAAGGAAGGGTAAAAGCGTACTGGAAAACAGTGTTTGCCTCAGAGCTCTTTTGCGAGTTGTTTATGCTCCCAGTCCATCATCCAGTGTTCTCAGTGTTGCCAGCGATAGTTCAAGAGAGAAAAAAGGGTAAACACAGCAGCTAATGCTGAGAACCTCATTTTACAATGATTTCTCTGGAAATTTTCCCAGATTTCACATCTGCCCTGGCACAACAGCCTACATTTCAGAAAGTGAGTCTCACTGGAGATGCAGTGAGAGCAGCTACACTTACTCACAGAGGGTAGGCTGCTTTCCTTCTCTCCATTTGAAATACTGTGCCTGCTACTTTTCCTTTGAAAAAAAAAAAATCCAGCTAGCCAGTGAGAACAAGAACAATGCACTTTATAAAAGCCACAGGCAGGTCACTTTCCAGTTCCCAATATTCCAGTTGCAATACCAAGAGCAGAGTAGAAACAGACCCCTATGACAGACAGAGCTTCAAAGTAGTTAAGATGCTTTCTTTTGTCGTGTCAGTTCTAAAATATTTTCAGAAGTTTACTCTGTTTCTGCCCTTAGTTGTAATATGGAAGTGATAGTTAAGGACAAGACACCAAAAGTATCGTCCCTGACACTGATACTTTGGATAATTTTTCTATATTACAAATACGTGATTTAATTTTATACAATCATAGAATGGCTTGGGTTGAAAGAAACCTCAAAGATCTTCTAGTTCCACCCTCCCTGCCACGGCAAGGACATCTTCCATTACACCCAGTTGCTAAAACCCTGTCCAACCTGGCCTTGAACACTACCAGGGATGGGGCATCCAAAACTTCTCTGGGAAACCTGCTCCAGTGCCCCACCGCCCTCTCAGTAAAGAATTTCTTCCTAACATCTAATCTAAATCTTCCCTCTTTCAGTTTAAAGCCATTCCCCCTTGCCCTATCACTCTATGCCCTTATGAAAAGAGCTTCTCCAGCTCTCTTGCAGTCCCCTTTAGGTCTTGGAATGACGGTATAAGGTGTCCCTGGAACCTTCTCTTCTCCAGGCTGAACAACACCAACTCTCTCAGGATGTTTCCACAAGAAACATGCTCCAGCCCTCTGAGCATC
Organism: Mohoua ochrocephala; assembly: GCA_013398855.1. Taxonomy (NCBI): domain Eukaryota; kingdom Metazoa; phylum Chordata; class Aves; order Passeriformes; family Acanthizidae; genus Mohoua; species Mohoua ochrocephala. Next base: position 9,758 of record VZTA01012222.1, on the reverse strand, counting down.
TTTGTGGCCTCCTCTGGACTCACTCAAACAGGTCCACACCCACCTTATGTTGGATGTCCGAGACATGGACACAATACTCTGTGTAGGGTCTTCTCTCTCCATAGAATTTACTTTTTAGAATATCTCCATTACTATTGCTCAGTCTTTATAGCCATGTAATGTCAAAAAATCAATGCTAAAGTAAATAATTGCATGATTTCATGAAAATCTTTGTATTTATTCCAGATAGTGAAGAGGAATCACAGTATAGATGAAGGATTTCCCTCATTTCTGACAAAACAAAGAGCAAATATTCTAGGGTGGGTTTTTTCCTCAAAATGTCAAAGAATAAAAGGATACAAATGATACAGACTGACTAGCTATTATTTTGACAGGTTCTTAAGTTAAACTACATAAGTTTGAAAAGAGTGAAAAAGTCAGAGTTTCTGAGACACTTGCAGTCAATTCTTCCCTCTAAAATCAACTCTGTCTTTTCCTTCTGAGGATGGTGAGATAAAGAAAAGCTTAGTAAGAAAGAAAAAAATCACAAAATTGTTTCTTTCACAACCCACAGAACATTTAAGGAAATCCTTGTTTATTGCAGAAGGAATTTTTATGTTTTGCAGAGGACTATTTCTTTTGTGTAACACAATGTGAGAGTGGCCTCTCTTTTCTTTATATGGCTAAAGGGGACACTGTCTCCATGGACAGCCCTTCCAGTCCTTTCTCTTCCCCTGACTCCCTCCAAAGTAATTCTTTGAATGAAAACCCCATTTTGAAACCTTAAAAGAGTTTCTAAAAAGAAAAAAAACAACCACCAAACACTGCAATGGACCCTGTAAGTCCTCATTTTTGTCTCATTCATCCTATGTAGAAAATAATTTCTGTATTGGCAATGGGATTTCCTTTGTTCTGGACTCCCATTAAGGCACAGATTTGTGTGTTCTCCAAGGACCAGGGCACATCTTCAGACAATCATGGGCTCAGGTGTGCAGAAAAGGTTATTCAAGTGTTCCCAAGGGCAACCACAGTCTCTTCATTCACGTACCTTTTGTCCCTGGTAAAGCTTCAGCATGCTCATACAGTATTATTTTTTAATATGTTTGAGATCTTCCTCATGTGCAGCTTCTGTGCTCTAAATGGCCCATAAATCAGCCGTTGTAGGTTTCACCTTAATTTCCTTAAAATCTTACAGAACACACTCGAATGTCTGCATTACTGTAAAAGCACATAAACCCAGTTCTCGACAGGCAAAAGAGAAATAGCAAAAACAAAGACAAAAAACCAAGGAAAGTAAAACTTACCATCAGTTCAAAGACTAAGAAAGGAAAAAAAAAAATCAACATTCATTTAATCAGATGAAGGAAAACTGACTGCTGATGATACAGACTAGGGACTAGGAGATTATTAGTTAACTGCTGAGGATTGAATTACGGTAGTGGAGCCAATGAAAAGAGTTACTGCTTGTTAAAGCAGTTTCACTTAGTTCAGAGGACGGTACAAACAGTGAAACTGGGTAGAACAGAAAGAGCAATTTGAGTTGGTGGCCTGGGAGTAAGGTGTGCACTGTTCCTCATACGACTTGTCACAGAAGTGATCAGCTCATATCATAACTGAGCCTTCTTCAAGAAGGCAGACGCCAGGGTACCGAATTTTGTGACAGCATGCAAGTAATAATTACCATTGCTACTGGAGAGCAGTCTCACCATCTGATTTCTGGCTTTCCAATTACTGTATATCAAACAAATAGCCATTTTTAAAATATTTGAATTAATATTAAAATGGAAGGATGAACCAACACAGGCTTTCAATATTTTTCCTTGATAATAATCTTTTTACATTTAAATAAAAAATAGAGGAAGATTTTTATGGAGGGTAACAATTTCTGAGTCAATTAATAGCAAGGAGAGTGACAAGGAAAGAATCTTAAGCATCTTAGAGGCAAGAGAGACAAAAAGAGATTTTTGTCTTTCCTTATCAGTTCATTAGTTTAAGCTTATGCTTAATTTTACCAATTCTCACTACTTATTAGGTGAATCCAATTTGTAGTGCCCTGCAATCCATTCACCACTTACCTAAAGTATTTCAATGGCACGGAGAAGGAGTTCTCTTACAGGGTGTTAAAAGGAAACTAATGAATAGACTCTCAGGAGAAGAGATCAATCTCACCTATCTTCAGTAGGTCTGTACTGTCGAAAAGTTAAGCACCTCATTTCACCCAATTGTCTATCCCTCCTGGAAAGTGAGACGTACCTCTAAAGGGCTCTAGGGCTGCTCCTACAAATGGGTATTTAAAAGTAGTGTGACAGGCCTCTGGAGGACGTCTCTCCCTCTTTCTGCTGAGGGTGGAAGGAGCCCACATAATCAACCTAGACTAGTCTGGGATGATTAATCCTCCAAAGTGTTTTGAAATGTAAATCAAGACTTTAAATCCAGCAGACAGGATCTGCACTATATGCATTTAGTTAATAAATGTCATTTTTTTCATCATTTAGAGGCACTGATGAGGCTGAATCCATTTATATGTATAAGTTGCTTTCAAATCCTGGAAGATGGTGTATAATAAGGTGACTACTTCATATTTTTAAATAACATGTTGAAAAGTTGAAATGTAATAATTTAAGAAGCAGGCAACAGCTTGGCTTTCTTTAAATGCAGTAATCATACCAGTAAATTATATTAGCATTTATTAATAATAATATTTTCCTTTAGTAAACCAGTTCATTACAAGTTGACATTTCTATCTTTATATTTTAGTGGTGAAAAACGAATCCAATTTCCAGCCATAAATAAAGCTGTTATGAGCTCTTCGGATTTTGAAAAATGTTGACAATTAGAGGATAAAGGAGAAGAGAAAGAAAATGATCGAGCGATTGAAAAGACTGTTCTAAGGGCACAGTGGAGGAGCTGGACAGGCTTAAACATTTTAAGCACCAGGTACTCCAAAGCAGGAGTTCAAGTGAGTAAACTGAATTACAAGAGCGTAATGGGGTCCTAAGAAGAAAGCCAAGGGGTGTTTGGGAGCACAGGAAGAATAGCATGCTGGGCAGCCCCACGAGGCTGCAAGCCCTCCATCCACATTGCTCTCAATAGTAACCACTGAGGATTGGATTAATTTGTTCCCAGGAGAACAAAATGCTGAAAAAAACCCCATGGAAATGTCATGTCCTCTCTAAGAGAAACTTAATAATCCTCCTTAAGAGGAAAGGGCAAAGACCCTAAATTATGTGGTATTGGGGGAATGGTTGTCCTTCTGTGGAAGTGGCCAAAACATCCCCAGTTTGCAGTTTAGAGCTGGTCCAACACCAGATCTCCAGCTGCTTTCAGATTGTTGCACTGGACTGCCATTCCTCTCTTACCTAACAAAATCTCTGTTGCCTTCCGCATATATTTTACTTCTCTTGGTGTATCAGACATTTTAGAACCCAAAATCTCCGGGCCTTAAAATCTCCCCAGATGGAGTTTCTGAAAGGACAGAATGCATTCTTCATGGGTTACATACATTTATATTTGTACCACGTGTAGGGGGAGAAAAGGATTTTTTTGCGTACTCACAATTTATCAGTACCTACAAAATAGCCATTTCATAATTATTTGATTCCTTCCAAACTACAAAATGTGAAAGCAACCTGCACTCCCAAAGTAGACATGATAAGTGTACTTCCAGAATAGCTTGGCATTTTGTAGCAAATAACTTTTGCTGCATTTATCAAACTGAAAAGAACCTTTCCTCAGGGGTGCATAATCCTTTCTGCTCCTTGCCTTACAATAAACTAGATTTATCCCTAACCTTCTCTTCTGTATAAAATTTTGCAGACCTACTACGTTTAGGTTTTAAACCAAATCTGCAAAGATACTGCTTTCCAATTTTCTCCAGAAAGCACTCCTAATGCTTTAAGGAAGTCACTTCCTGCACTTCCTTTTTGTACAGCTTCCAGGCACAGAAATAAAACTCATTAATCGCCATAAAAGTGAAAAAAATTGAAACTTCCAGTAGCCAATATTTTGTGAGTGTGTCTGTTTTCATAGTTGCAGTTACTCTTGCAAGTAGAGTGCCTGAATTCTCTACTTAATGCCAGTAACAGAATTGTGTTATATATGAAAGTACAAACCCAAATAATACTCCATGCCTAAGAGTCAGCAATTTTGTCAGTGAACAGAGGGCAGGGGATGATGCTAAGTGATATCAATGACAGTCTGCTCAAGTGCAGAGAGGAATTGGACTTCAAAGAACGTGCTACAGAAGATAAATATATGACACAAAAACCCCTCAAACATTCCTTTAAGAATAGCATGAAAATAAATTATTCAATAATTCACTACTTCCCTTCACTAACTTTTCATCACTTATAGCTAAAAACTTCCAAATTGAAATTTGCAGAATGAATAAGGGAAACAATATTAATTTTTCCAATGAGATGCAGTTCTTCTCACTTACATAATTTGAAAGCAAACTGGGTCAACAAAGTTAGGCTGTCCAATAGTCAAGCATCAGCTCTACTGTATTCAGAAATAGTCAGAAATATCTGTGAAACCAAATCAAACAAAAATTCATGTTTTCTCTGAACAGCATTCAGTCTCATCTGCATAGGGAAAAATACAGACATGAATCTGGCAGAATGGCTGCTCTCTTGTGGTAAAAAGTCACATTTTCCTAAGATAATAAGGGTACCAGCAATATTTGTCCTCATGAAAAAGTTGCCTTGGAAGAATAAACGCTAAGAAAATTAATTACACCAAGATAATTGAATTATTCTTGCAAAGATACAAGTTTCAAGAGCAGTTGAGAGAAAAGTTCTCATGCGTACATGAAAAGAAAGATATGATGTAGGGTTATGTTTAGTCTATTGAATCCAGCTCATGGGTATGAAATTGAAATGCAATAGCTATGAAATTGCTTGAGATTAAGTGGCATATATGGTCAGAGCAACAGTGTATTTGATTTCTCTACCACATTGGAGCCTAGGCTCAGGTCAAAACCAGAAATAAATGTGGTGTCTTCCTCCTATGATTTATTAAAAAAGATCCAAATCTTTACAATTTTCCAAATAAAACAACAACAACAAAAAGAATTCTTGGTTAATTACAGGAGACCAATCACACACTCCAGTCCGATGTGCATCACAGTCTCGAGTTTGCTGGCTTTTCCTGGCAGCAGCATCTGTGTTCACCATGCTGCTCTCGGTAAAGAGGCACAGATTGATGTAGCACCCCTATTAAAACTAAATCCTTCAATAATTTAATGAATAAAATAGGAAAGTTATACTCTGTCAGTAGTGAAGCAAGAGCAAAACAGGAGTTCCTCCCGGAGGAAGATGGACTGGAGCTTTTCTATGATAACAGTCAGGATGAGAATTTGACCTTATAGCTACACTTAAAAAACACCGTCTCTTTCCGTGTGGGTGCAAACAGGATGATCGTTGCACCAACTGCAAAATACAAAACCTCTTTTTAACAAAAAACTTTTGCTGTACCAGCAGAGATTTTGAAATGAAGAAAAAGCAACTCAGACACCAGAAATCAACTGAAATGCCCTTTATCTCTGTATAAATAATGGTGTAACTCCTTTTGGATGACAAATGACTGAATGTGTACACCGGCTGTAAAGAGTTGCCAGCAGACTTGTGTTCTCAGACCCACAAACACAACGTGCTGAAAAATGCCATCCTCAAGTAATCAGGTATATTTTGAAGCTGCCAGGAGCATCTTCATATAATCAACACCGGCAGAGATGACATTTATGTAAATTACTTTCTAAATGGCTATTGCAATAAGTAACTGCTGAACTAAATTTCAGAGAAATTACAGCTTTAATTTACAGCACTTGGGAGAATTTTTCCCATCTATTTTTTTCAACACGTGTATGAAAAAATCTTCTATAATCTTCTAGCATTCTATGAGAAATTTTTTATACATCCTAGAGAAATTAACCATTTCTGAAGAACATTTGTCAGACACATATGAAATAATCCGGTTTTTTAGTGATTAATTATCACGCAACTTGCAGACTTTAGATCTCATGAAAATGGTGACTTCTAGAATATAGAAAAAAAAAGCAGGGATACTTACGTATTACTAAGGATACTGTGTCATCGGTTTTTACAGTATAATTAGGAAGAAGTTACATTATTGTACAGAAAAATAAGAGCTGACAGACAGTGAGGCTGCACAATTAGGATGCCACATCAGTGCTGATGTCAGATGAAAGGCCAAAGAGCAAGTAATTTCCTCTCCCAGGAAAATGCACTCCCATAGTGCTGTTTCTGATATGAAATAGGATTTAATTCAATGATTCAAATGTCATTACCAAGGCTATGACTTTTAATACCATTGCAAGCACCAAAGAACATTGTGAGGGAGAAACATACCAAAGGTTTCACAGAGAGAACCATAGAGGAAGGGGAATGCAAAGTTCTTTTTGAGCACCTCAAGCTGGTTCTTAGTTCTACCCAAATCTTAATCCTCCATTCATGACTAAATAACTCCTTGTTATTAGGAGTTATTCTGAAACACTGAAAACACTCTGGACCACTGAAAAGTTTGGCTGACAGATGAAGAAGGTGTGGTTCTAAGTTGTTCAGATTCCCCCTCACTACTCTGATGTCTCCTGACTAAAAGAAGCAGCTGAAACCTAACCAAAAGAGAATAAAATTTTCCAAACTAACTTTCTGAACCATGGGCAACTACACACTAGATTTTAGTTCAGAAAGGCCATCATAGTTATCTTTCAACTGATTCCAGTATCTATCCACAAAACCCTTCCCAGAGCTTTGCAGAAAATGTAAGACCTGCAGTACAAAAGACCAAAACTGATAAAAATATAACTTAGTTATTCTGAGTTCCTCATGGCACCGATGTGATTGAACATATAGATCTACTTCAAGAAATTGCCTTGTATCCAGGTTCCTTCATCTCGTGCACTCACGGAGGATTTCTCAAATCAAAATTAGGAGATCAAATGCCATATATGCTCCATTCCTCTAGAGCACATGGGGAGTTTTGTGGGTTTGCTGGTAATTTTTTATAGACTGTGTTATCAGAACATCTTTCATTGTGTACTAGATGACACAGCCAACATTTTTTCCAATACAGTTGGTACATTTTTCCTTTCCTACATTTCTTTGGGGGAAACTGTTTGACTCTGGATTCATACCGGCAAAGGAAGGATCAAAGCCCTGTCCCTGTCATGCCTCCCACCTCTGAAACAGAGATGAAGAGTTATAAAGCCAAGAGCAATCTATTTTATTTTACTGTATACATTATGACCTTCCAGCTGGGCTCCTGGCAGGCTCACAGAGTAAACCTCAGCTGGGAGAGATTTGGGGCATCTGTGCCTTATCTCATTTATGTGTATTTATACCTGCCAAATGGTCCTGAAGGCTCTGACCCCTCCTGAAATACCACCCTTTGCTTGCCACGACAGAAAGATTATTTTCACTTCCCTCTTGCAGCCATTCAGGTTTACTGATGGGGTAGCCCAGATCCAAAACTTTCACTACCTCGTTCAGACAACGGTGGATCTCAGCACTGTTTTCTTTCAGGAACAGCATGAAACCATTCCAGCTCCCTTTCATAGGAACTGAATCAACCAATTTGGGAGTATTACAAAGGCTTGTCACCTTGCCCTTCCTGCAAATCCTACAGTTTTCTCTGTGTGCACCATAAGAGATGGAATAACATACAGACATCACTAAGGTTTGAGGCTAAGTTTGCAAAACCATATTTTTAATAGCTTCAATTGAGAAAGATAAAGCTGTTTTAAAAGTACAGCTAGGTGGGAAAATGAGGAGGAAGGGAAAAAATAATTGTGAAGAGGAAGAACAGCAATGTCACTTCTATTCCACTCACTCGTGTTCTGACTCTTTATAGTAACAGAATCAAATTAGGAGAGAAATAAATGAGAAATGATACCAGGGCAAAGGAAGATGAATCAAGGTAGTGGAAGGCTGATGGGATAGGACAGAAAGAGGGCTAGAGCTGAAGAAAAGGTCATTAGCAAGCATGAGAAGGTAGCAGTAACAGAGAAGTGCACAAAAAATGACAAAGGAGGAAACAAAATTGAAAAGGGATACAGAGAGAGGTGAGCAGGGGAGGGACATCACTACAGATAATTCTGGGAAAGCAAGTCCAGTCACAAAAACCCCCTTACTTCCCATGCTCACTGATTTAAGAAGTCCATCTTGCAGGTATGCCGACCTTCATAACTGTACATCCTGCCAAGCACAGACCCACTTTTTCATGTTCTCCGATACTTGCTCACCTCTTCACAAAATTGCATTACTGACATAAGCCATTAGCAAAAAGGTACTCAAAATTAATTTGGGAGCACATTAACTTCTCTGTTCTGTCTCTTCATTAACTCCCTGTGCTGCAGACTTTTGCATGGTGTTTTGCGCACGCCTTTATTTGTCCATGCTCAAAAAATGTTTACATAGAGGACACTTCCTAATAGTTTTGGAAACAAAATGGAAGTAGAATCGTTAGCAGACTCTTCCAAACTTAAGCTTTTAATGCTGCCTTCTCTGACGTGCTGCCGTGTTGTAAAATTGTATTTAATTTTCTTTCTTCCAGATCTTCCACAGCAGAGAAGCATGTAATAAAATGTAAAACCCTCCCAAAGTACCTCTCTTGCTGAGCGCATGCAATGTAATTTGTCTCTGTAACATTTCATGTGTTCACTAATGATCTAGAAGAGATAGTTTGTTACCAGCAATAAAGTTCAGGTAAGATGTCAAGCTAGAAGATGTTTCGAATTGCAGCATAGGAAACGGATTTATGTGCAGCTCGAGAGCTGGGAATAGCTTAGAAGGATACTATATAGGGGAGAGAAAGTGAGAAGGGAACAAAAGGTCCTAGGAGAGAGATTGGGACCGTTAGTCTTGGTCTAGAAGAAATGCAACACCGAAGGAAGAAGGAAAAGACAGAGATGCCAAGGGAATGCAAATCAGGTAGAGGATACGGCTCCTGCACGGCAGAGTGGGACTGACAAGTGACATCCTTCCTCTGCTAGCATAGGAGTGAAAAACAGATAGGAAGAAAGGGAGGGGGGAAAAAAAGTGCAGTAGAAGTAACACAAAGAGATGGGAAAGAAATTGAGAGATAAGTGTCTCAGTCAAAAAGAAGTCTCCTTGAAGAGGAAGGATTCTACAGTAAAATACTAGTCTCTCTTTCAAAAATAGACAATAATAGGCCACAGACAGATAAACGTGGAAAATAATTATTTAGAGGGATCTGTGTCATGCAGTATAGAAAGAGACGAGGTGATATAAAAGATCAGAAACCAAAGGCTAGATATTCATAATACATTTATTATATAATGTAAATTCTAAGTAAAGTGTCAGTCCTTCAAAAAGAGTGTTTCCCTCCCCCTGTGCATGTGGGAAGGTGGCAGCACTTTGCAGAACTTGAAAGGGTTTACAAACTACTGGGTGAGAAAGAGGAGTGAAACAGAAATGAAGCAGTGAAATGCTTTTTGTAGTGTTGCAGACTCTTAAGGAAAACTAAAGAAAGGAAAACTAAGAAAACCCAAGTTCTTAAGATCGTTAATTTAACCATTAAAAAAAAAAAAAAAAGAGGTCAAAGCACTGTGTACATAATACATTATCAAAGACTGAGATGGACTGAGGACTTAAGCTTTTCTTACTGGACTTTGCTCCTTGTGTCATTTTCATGATTCATTACTCTTGCAATTTATGTAAAAACCAAAAGGAAAAAGGAAAAGCACTCACATGTAGAAATACAACTAGCATGTAAAAATTGGTGTACTAGTTTGAAAGCAA
>VZTA01012221.1:353281-410671 GCA_013398855.1 Mohoua ochrocephala | reverse complement strand
GGCGGAGGGAGGGGGGAGCTCTGGTCAGGACGCGAGTCCACCTTTCCAGTGCTTATATACCCAACGAAGCATCCCAAACACGCACCCCCGGGCGTGCGGCCCCTGCTCCTGCTCTTCCCTCCCTGACCATATTTAGTCAACCACGGCAAAAAATAGCCCGTCAGCTGGAGCCTGCCGAGCAGGGCTTGGAGTTCAATCGCTCCTCGCAGCCCATTGACTACTGGTCCTGCAGGGTCCTGACTCTGCCTTTTTTTTCCCCTCTGCTATTTTTAGCTAGGCCAAATAAAGAGGGAGCTCATCTTACTACTCTGCGCCGGCCCGAGGTTTCGCGGGGCCCTGGCTATGTTTGGTAAGCGCCAGCGTTGAGAGACACGGAGCAGAGACCTTGTCCATGCCGGAAAACCTTAGGCTCTCTCCCGCTTTGGTTCTTTTCTTCTCCTTTTCTTTCTTTCACGTGTATTTCTTCCTCCATGGTAGAAAGGTTTCCAGGCGAGAAGGTGAGGAAGAAGCTCAAAGGATCCTGATTCTCACCTTACAGAAGGAACAACTGCGTTTCAAAGACCTCATGCTGGGGCCAAGTCCTTCAGCACAACGTCCTGGGCACCTCGTTGTCTGGCCACGTCTGTTCCCCTGTGTCTCCAAAGGTGCTGAATGCTGGGAAGGTGTTGGACTTTCTGCCCTACACGGAGAGCACTGGGGAGCCTCCTTGCCAGGCAGGGAAACCCCCCTGTCAGGGTGGGTTAACGTGGGTCACCAACACAGCAGTGTCTCGCGGGTGTTGAGGCCACGGGATCTTTCCAACCTCCAAAGTTTCATCCAGCGGTACAGCGAGGAGGGGTGCTTTTGGCAGCACAGGCACTGCCCTTGGCTTGCACCCAGAGAAGCAGATGAACGTCCCTAGAAACTTGAGTTAGACCCAGCTTCAAAGTGAAGATGTCCAGGGCCCTGGGGAGGTCACCCGGGGAGAGCGGATAAATGATGACAGACATGGCAATGGCGGCGCTCAGCCAACCTGTCCTGCTTGATTGCAGCAGACCCTCACTCTGGAGCACTTCCCCAATCCCATGTCCCTCCCTGCCAAGCTCTCTCCAGGTCTCTACACCTCATCGAGGCTCCCCAGAAGGACCATGACCTCTCAGAACCCAAGGGCACCTCGTGACGTTGACCGACCACTGTTGTGGGCAGGCTTTGGGGGATCAGGGCTGAAGGGACCAGCAGCTGGCAATGGATGCTTGGGTGGTGGTGGCTGGATGTGGATCTGGGGTGGGAAGTTTGCATGAGCCCAGAGAGGTGCCCAACACCCTCTACTCCTATCAGCAGTCCATGGATGTGGAGTGGCGTGTGACAGGGACAGCCACCCGTAGAGACCCGGCACCGCGATCCCGACGGACACCTCCACTTAGGACATCCATGTGAGACCGTCAGGCAACACTCGTCTGAGGCTGTCTGACTTGTTGGGAGCTGATAGCAAGACATCAAAGGATAGGAAGTGCCTGCAGGAACCACCCCATAGTGCCACGAGGTGGGAAGGGCTCCCAGGAGGTCCCAGTGGGGCTTCCCCCTGCTCCCGGAGGTCCCCAGCTCTGAGGATGATGCCAGAAATAGCCACCACGGGTGACACGTCTGCTGCCTGTCCTGGGCTGCTTTGGGCTTTTCTCTGTCTCAGCCTGAGCCTGTGCTGGGAACTTGGGATTTCCTTCTGCTGTCCCAAGGACCCCCCCAGTCCCAAGGACAGGCTGTTCCACACCGTCACTGTTCGGATAGCCCAGGACAGGTGTGTGCCAGCAAAACCACAAAGTCTGGTATCCCTGTGGTGCCAGAGCCATCTCTGCAGTGACCACAACACAGAGCAGTCCTCGGGCAGCTCTGACCCCAGGAACCAAACCTGCCATCCCTCATGGCACTGGCAGTGGGGACAGAGCCTGTAGGAGAGCCTCTCCCCCATCCCCACCCCTCTGACCCAACGTGGTCCTTGTGACCACCAGTGTCCCCCCTCTGCCCCCTCTGCCCCCCATTTCCCTGTGGAACAGCTGGGAATTTCTCCACAATGACAGAAACCACTGTTGGGTTTTTCTCCTCCTTTTTTCCATCATTGCAGAGATGTCCAAGCTGCTCCTCCTTGGACATCAGTCAGGACTCTCAGTGCTTTCCCAGCTCATGCCCTTTCACTGACTGAAGCTATGGAAGCCTTTCTCCACCCTGTCTCACCCCAGGATCACCCCAGGAAGGCCTTTACCCAAAATGCCAGCCCAGCCAGCACAGGGGAACGTTGCCTGGTACTCCCTGGGGAGCCCCTGGGGCTTTTGAGAACCCGAGCACCAGAAGCAACAGGTTCTTGTGCTATTTTGGGGCACATCTGAAATCACAAAGTCCCCAAGGTGTGTGGCTCCCCATGCTCCAGCAGGACACTGCCCTGGCCACAGGGGAGCTCTTAAGAACCACTCAGTCTTACAGGCACAACCATGCCCTTCTTTGGATTGAGCGAGTTGTTATCACATCCCTGACAGGTTCCCCGGGGTTGAGAATCCATCCCGACACCAAGATATGTTGGGAACAGGAGCAAACTATAAAGGGAGATGAACCAAAAGCAAATCTCTGAAATGTGAATTAAGAGATTGTTTAAAACCCAGACCTGGGTTCTGCACACAGATTTCTTCTCTTCGCTAATTGCTTTAAAAACCACACTCACCCTTGAGCTCCCAGGGACTAAAATATCTGTGTTCTCTCCAAAGTGCGTGGCATCTTTTTATCAGGACTTGGTTTGGGGCTTGCTCCATGTGCTGATAACGCTGGGAGTTTGGGATGCGGGGAGTGCTTGGGAGAGATGGGGCCTGGATGTGCCACCACCACCGTCTGACAGGCTTTATATATATATAATATATATATATATATTTGCATACATATACACATATATGCCTAATAATATATTCATGTGTGCACATAATAATTCTGCATTAAAACTCCTCTAAACGAAGAAAACTGAGGGAGCTGCACGGCAGCCTGTAAAACTGAGCCAGTTCAAAGTGATATGTGAGAGATTGCAACACTCCAAACAAAATGCAAGAGGTTACTTTAAAAGAGCCAGGCTCGGGCTTTTGAATTTATGTAACCTAAACTGATTTTGTCTGTTTAAAATTGTTGTTGCGTGTTGGGAATCTCAAAGAGGTGAGGAGCAAAGCTGCAGACGTTTCCTTTGGAGTCCAAGATTACAAGCCCCTTTGCTTCTCCCTTCAGCTCCAAAGCTGTTAATGGTTTGCTTCATTTTATTAACAGCAGACAAGAAAAAAAATTCCTCCTCGGAGCCTGTGTGAGGTGACAAGTTGGATAATAACAGCTCCTTTGGAAGTTTTTATAGTGCATTAGGCAAACATAGTGGATGTTTATAGACTTTTAAAAATGCTGATTATATAAAAATGCATTTATAGCCTTCTAAAATACCAAGCTACTGTAATATAAATATTTCCAATAATAAAAACTAAAAATGCAGATTATTGGCTCAATTGGAGCATTTTTTAAATTGATTTCTCTTTTTCTTTGGGCCAAAATCTGATGTCAAACCAAAAAGACTGGCCAATACCCTGTGATATGAGTCAGGTCAATCGGGTTTTCACATCCTGCAGATGCTGCTGCACTGTCCTGGGATGAAGCCAAACCGACTGAACCATGCACCCCATTCCCCCTTCCAGTGCCCCAAACACCTCTGGCTCAAGGGAGCTCCCGGAACGCCCATTGCACATCCCAGCAACCTGCTGGCCCCGCCACCTTCCCACCTCGCTGGTGCTCAGGAGGCTCTTGGTCACCCAGTGGTTGGTCTTCCTCTGTTCTCCAAAAGAACTTGTATGAATAATTAATTTTTTATTGGCACAGAAGCCCGAGCGTGGCTCTGTCCTGTTCCAAGCTGATAAGGTTGCTGGGGATGTGCCTTCTCCTTTTCTTGTCTTTTTTTTCCCACTTTGACACGAAATTCCATCAGTGGGTGGAATTAGCTTTTGCCAATGGCAGTTGTCTCGACACAGATAAATTCTTTCAAAAAATTAAGCTCCTGACAATTTGGCATGCCCCTACCAAAAAATACCCCAAACACTTAGTGAAAAATGAGTTATTCTTTATTTTATAACAGCAATCTTCATTTATTTTTTTTTGGCTTTGTCTTTTATTAATGATTGAGAAAGACCAACTCTGAGCTTTGGAGCTGTCTGCAAAGTCCCCCAAGTCAGCATGAGGTCAGGCTTTTACATCATACAATACACAGTTTGACCCAAAACAAGACTGTTTATTTCAATTTCATCTCCCTGAAGGTAATTTTCTTCCTTTTGGTCATTTAAGTTCTATTTTTTAAATAAAAAACACCTTTTTTTTCAGTGTCCCACCTCTCCAGTAACAGAGCCCATTGCAAAATGTCCAATTACTTTAGAAAATCTCAGCCCCACTGGCAAGGAAGGATGGAGGGAAGATGCTGCCTACAGCTCTCTCACCAGATGAAAGCAGCACTTGCATCACCATTGTGCAACATAACAGTGCTTAAAAACACATCTCATAACTTCTCCCAGAGGCCAACCCCAGCCCTCTCTGCTGCACACAGACAGAACCCATCTGTGTGACGCACAAAATTTGTGCCATACAATGGAAAAGGTGGGCTAGGTTTTTTTCCTCATGGCTTTTTTCCCTTCATTTGGTGTTTCTGACAAGAGAAAGAAAATAAGATTGCTTTCCAGAATAATGACAAAGGAAGAGACGTTCGTTGACGGCGCAGTAGTGACAGCTTTTCCTCTCAAAGTCCTAAAGCGAGAGACAGCGTTGTGTTGGTGTCCCTTGTTGAATTGGGAAACTGAGGCAGGAGAAGGGGTTGCTTTGCCTGGGGAGGAAGGGAACAGCTGGGGGGTGCTGGGGCCGTTCCCCAGTTCAGCCACCTCCGGGGCTTATCAGCCCCTCCCTGTTGGCAGATGAAGCAGTGACATTAGAGATAACTGAGCCTGTTACCCACCAGATGACTTGAGTTCATTCACATGTTGGGGGCTTTTATTTTTTTTTAGCTCAGCAAGATGTAAGGGTTGAGTTTTTCCTCGACTTTTCCGAAGTTGTGGAATCCAGCTGTCGGATGTTCTCACAAGGATGATATAGGGCTGTTTCAGGGGCTGGCTGGGGGGCTCTGGCTCTCTCTATATGCACATCTATGCAAATCCAGCATGGTGTGCCTGCAGTTTGCATGTGTAATATAATGCTCTTGCTTTGGAAGGTGTTTCCCTGAAGACACTATCCACCTCACCTCCCAACAGAAATGTTTTTTAATTATTTGAGGGTTTTATCCCTTCATTGCTGGAGCAAAATGAACAGTGGGCAAAAATTCAGCAGAACAAAATATTTTCATAGTGCTCCATTTGTTTTTAAAGCAACCATCTCTCAGATACTTGGCTCTTACTGTAGTTTTAAAAGATTATGCCATCATACTCTGAGGGAAAGAACAAAGGACCACTCATAAATTTAACCAAACTCCCCATATTTTCCAATCTGTCTGATGTCTCTGAAACCTGGGATCTTCTTTTGTGTCAGGGACATTTATGTCTTCTCCGATGTCCTTCCAACAATACGTGTTCCAGCAACAGGGATTGCATTATATACTGTGGTTTTGTTTGTGGCAGAACAAAATTAAATGAGTACATAAATTACTCTGCTCCTGGAATAAAGAAACAAGCTAAAGAGCTCTGTTGCTTTTTTTTTTCTCCAAAGTGGGGTGGTTTTTTTCAATAGGATGAGTTAGATTTCCTGAAACCATGTGCAAATTAAAAAGTTCAGGCTTATTGTGAAGACTAAATCTCAGCCTCATTTTGAGAGGCAGCGTGTTTAGGAAGACACATTTGGATTTATATAAGAACTCGTAATTGGCTTCCCGCATCTTCCTCGGGCCAGCACTCCTCCCGCCCCTCCCAGATTAACAGTGGTGCTGCTTAACAGCAGAAAAGGACACTTGTGGCTTGGTACACTCTACAGAAATATCTCCTGGTGGTCATGGAGCTCTGCAAGGTTCCTGAGAAGACCCGTTGCCTCAAATAACTCATTCCTGAAATGCAGCGGCACCCATGGCACCCCCGGGTGCAGCCTGATGCAGGGCCCTATCCTCAGAGAGGTTTCAAAGCAGCAAGAAGAGCATCCCTGGAGGAATGAGGGCTGCAGCAGGGACGCACTGGTGGAGATGGTCCAGGTCCTTCAGCACCTCTACGCCACCCACTGAGCACAAACTTGCTCTCGGCTCTCTTACCAGGCTCTTCCTCCACTGCGAATCTCAGACCAGGAGTGCCTGGGGTCACTGCTGGTGGCCCGCCAGAGCCTGGGCTATACAGACTGGTTTGAGAGCAGAGGAACTGGAGGAGGATGGGAAGAAACCAGATAAGGAGCTGACACGAGAGATGCACAGGCTGGTGGGAAAAGCAGAGTGCTGGAAGGGCTCCGCGCTTTATTGCTCAAACACATCTTTTCCGTGCGTACAGGCTAAGGTAACAAGATGCATGATTTATTTAGCACAGGGAAAGCAGCTGTTCGGAGGCAGTGCAGGAGTTTTTAGGCAATCATGTTCAGTTCCTGAGGAGTCCCATTTACAAATGCTCACTGCTTCATTTTACCCCCTCCCTGCCTCCCGCTCCCCTGCCGCTATCTCGCCGTCAGGCTGTGCCGCGGATGCCTCAGGCTCTCACTCAGCCCTTACGTCCGCCTTCACTTCAATTTCCTGGAGTTCTTGGGACTGCCTGGCTCTGAGGGTCACCCCACCACCGTTATCTAATCTAGGAGACTATTTCTGAGCTTCTCACAGTGTCTGAGCCAAGGAACTCCAGCAGCACTGTGGCGTTTAAAACAAGCCACCCACTGCAGCCAGCGGCGTTGCGAGGCTTTGCTGCCTGCCCAGGAGCAGACGAGACGTCTTTGAGGGACCTGTGCCAGCAGCTTTGTGCCCAGTGCTCAGATCAAACCCTTTGCAAGTTCACCTTTCCTGCAGGGTCTGTGTTCCCACCCAAAATATGTTATACAGGACTTGGATGTGTGGCTGTGACTGGGGCCAACCTCATCCATACAAATAACAGCTTCTCCTCTTTTCTCCCATTCCGGGGTTGGGAATGAAACCACAGAACTTCTAGACACAGCGTTGGTGGTGCTGGGCTCACCAGCTCGCTGGGCTCGAGGTTTGGGAGCCACCTGGGAAGCACAGCACGTACCCTCAGCCCTTCTGCAGAATTTCTAAGCGATCTGGAATTAACTGTTCTCCTGCAAGTAACTCACTAATAGACGTGATTAGCAATTAAGAAAAACATTATTATCTATCACATGGGAACGAGGAAATATTCATTGCAAACCTGTGCGTGACAGCAGTAGGAAAAGGGTCCAGGAAGGCTAAGAAAACATCCGTGAGACAGTGTCAAGGAAGTTACTGTGGGCAAAGACATGGTGGTGGGAGAAGGAGCCAACAAGTTGATCCATGAAAGATGGGAATGAACAGTGGTGCCACAGCAGGGTGTGCATCACGTTGCACTGACAGGAGAAAGTAATTTCTCATTAAATAGGGGGAAAAATTCTTCTGAAAGATCCAAGAATCCTTTCATAAGCCAGGAAAAAATCAACAAAGAGAAAAAATAGGTGAAGCAATGAGCAAAAATAATTTAACAAAACAAGGTGCTCTGTGCTTACCAAGATGAGCAGTTCAAAAATTTGCTGTTCTTCATCTCTGTCTTGTGCAAAGCCTTCCAGACTGGTCTTAAATGTCTGAGGAGATTTTTAATGGGGTTCCCTGCCCCTGCCAGGCCTTCAACAGTGATGAGGCACCAGACCACGCAGACAGGTTGGTGCTTGGTAAGGTTTCCAAAAGCACCAGCAGTGAATTAGATGCTCGCTTACAGCAAAGTGCTTCTGAGATTCAACTGAACTTCCTCCCACACTGTAAGAGACCCAGGTACCTTTGGAAATCTGCTCCTTCCAGGCACACCGTTCTGCCTCCAGCTAAGCATGATGGACCTGAACTCGCTGCAACCAAACCAGTCCTGGAAGAGCCACGTCAGAGATGCCAGGTTGAGAGAGGGTCAGATGGCATCCAGACCACACCAATACCCTGCTCAGATATCTCCAGCTTTCCCAGACTACTGATACACAAGAGTTCGATGGGAACTCAGTTTCGTGCTTGCTACATTTCCAACTTACAGCCACAGGCTGAGTTTCTTTTCCCTAAAAAATGTGGAGTCAATATAAGGGAAAGTAAAAGGCATTTTCTCCTGAAGCTGCAAAAGTTGGGTTAGGTTTTCATGCTCAGACTGCATCAAGTTGCCATATAGACACGAATAACTAATTTCCTCTCAGGATTGCTGGAACTGGAGCAAAGGGTACTCTTCAGGGTGAACGTGAGTGACCCTCAGACATGTTCTGATTGGAAAAGATCATCTCATTTAAAATTATAAAGGAATTCCCTTCTGAAACACATCTGGAAGTGAAGGCTGTAATGCACAACTTGCTAAGCTGACCATCATTGGAGCCAAACCTAAGTAAGCCAGGCTTAGTTAGGACATAGCCCTCATGAGCCATGAACTTACAGTGGCACCGACGGGATTTTGTCCATTCCTTTCGGTCATGCTTCTCTATTTATTTAACATTAGCCAATTTATTCAAGTGTAAGCTAAGAACCAGTGGATTATAATAAATATTTATTGAATTTTAACAAATCTGTAGGACCTGTATGTATATTAATCCTCATTATAAGTGCTGCCACTTGCCACTTAACCTACAGAAGCTGTCTTCCAAATTTATTATATTAAATACATATTTGAGATGACTAATTTACAGCATTAGCAGAATACATTTATGTCACTTTCCATATTTCCTGTTTTTGCTGGCTCCTCATTCCTGAGAATCCCTCAGGAACCAGCCAACACGCCCCAAAACTAGAAGCAAAACGCGCATTTTGAGAAGTTCACTGACTACTTTGTAAAACAGGAGTCCTGAGAGAAACAAACCCCAGACCTGTGGAGGACACTGCTAAAGCCAAAGGTCTCCTTGGAGGTTGAAGAAGAGAGCAGATGCCACAACCTTCTCCTTCTGGGGCCATCAGGGGTCCGAGCCTTTGCCTCAGCCACGTTTTGCTGGATAGAGGGAAGTCAAAGTCCTTCTGTCTGCTATTCCTCCCTTGAATGTGATTAAATTTGGCTTTCAGGTTCAAAACTTAGTGAAATGTCCACAGATTGTGAATGCCCAATCCACCTTTCTTTAGGAATCCATGCCAAGAAGCCTGAGGGTCATCATCCAAAACTCACTGCAGTCAATAAATGGCTCATTTGGATGCCAGTGACACAGACCCAGATTTTCTACGTCCAGCCTCCGAAAGCATCTGTGGGTTTTGCACATATCTGACTTGGGGGCTACAATTTTCCGAGCAAGTCCTGGATCTCTCCTTGATTTTTGCCCTGGAACTGAGCGTGCCCCTCGGCGAGTGCAGTGAGGTGTGTGCCCATTCCGTGGCAGGGGTGAGGTGTGTTGTTCTGCCGTAATGGCATGGTAACTCCATTAGAAATAATGGTAATTATATTGTGACTCACCTTAACGCTACCAGATTATATCCTAATGACTGTTCAGTTAATTCATTTTTATTGTCTGTGTCTTGGAATGGAGTTTTTGGAGTGTGCTGTTAGTGCATTGGAAATTAAGAGCGTACGTGGGCCCGTGGGGTGATCCGTACCCAGCTGCATATTTGTGTTCCTAAAGCAAAGAGGCTGTGAAATCAAAAGGGATTTAGTCGAGGAATAGGAAGTGCAGCCCTGCCATGAGTCCATCAGGAATGTCACCCTTGTTGGGAGGCAGTGGGAAGTGCAAACAAGTTCCTGCTGCACAGAGCTCCCTGGGAAGCTCAAGTAGGTGTCATTGGATGCAGGAAAAGTGGAGCAGCAGTTGAATCATTGCCTATTTTGTAGGGAAGATGTCTGGGACGCACACTGGCAGCTTCACCGAGAGAAACTACCTAGGTCTGCCCAAACTGCAGCCCCAGCCTAATATTTCCTTCGTTAACCTTTGTGCTAATGAGAGATAACGACCAGACTCTTGGCTGAGGCTGGAGCTGGAGCTTTCCCTCTTGCTACTTTGTTTACAAGGAAAGGGCTCCTTTTGTCTGGTGTCTTTGTGGCTCATTATGGCCGTAATTTATTTGGGGACACTGTTTCTGTAATGTGCAAATTGCCTTCCTCCAGGGAGGACCCGGCCTCAGAGCGGAGTCGCCTCCTCTCCGCTTCGCAGCTCTCCAGCCACCCAGACGGATCACCGCAGGTATTTTTAGAAGGTCATTCTGAAGCAGCAATTTCATCTAGTGATTTTATCTCCTGCCTTTTAGCAAATATTGTTGGTTTGTTGCTTTTTTTTTTTTTTTTTCTCCCTCCCTGCTGTTTTAGATGGTGACAGGTTTTAATGTCAACTTCAAATTACCCCATATTTCTCAGCCCAGTTCCTGCGCCAGGACCTCTGCTGACACACGGAGTCACGCTGGTTGTCATTCTCAGCAGAGGGACCAAGACCGTGTGAGCCTGGATGAATAAATTTCTTCCTTCCCTTTTAGAGGTGGTCCCTCGAGACCATTTCTTCAGGCAGAGGGATTTTCCACTCTGCAGGACAAACAGTGCCATTCATAGAAAAAATATGTTAATGGAAGCGAGCTTCATGCCAGAATCTCTCTGCGTGTGTATCAGGCTCAGCAGCAATGACAGTGCAGCTCCTGCAACAGGCTGCTCCAGCTAGCCAGGCTTGGGAGCTGCTAAAGGAGAAATGCCTGGATTGCTGTGCACCCTAACAAAAAAACCCCAGCACTTTTCTTTCTATTTAAATCAGGATTTTTTTTCCTCCATTTTTCTTTAATTGCGGGCATCAAATTTACAAGAGCAAATTTACTCAAAAAAACCCCCCAAAACCCAACAAAATCATCTGGATTTTAAAGAATTATCCCATTTAATAAGAGCTATTTTAAGGTAGGTCAGACCCGTGGCCCGAAAACCCTTGGCAGTGTCCCTTTGATACATTTCAGTAGCCAGCAAAGAGTTTGATGTAAACAGACGTACATCTTTTAAAAGAGCAAACTGGATTGCGACAGCTGATAATCTCATTTTGGTGAAGGACTCCTTTTATGTCGCCTTTAGCTGGAGACTGAGGTCTCCAGCAGGAGTTGGAGGCAGCAGCAGGTGGCCAAGCCCAGCAGCCACATTTCGAGGGGCAGGAGAACGTAACCACACATTTGAAACCCCAGCAGAGAGAGTCAACCAGTCACCCACTCCGGAGGGTTCATTCTCCTCTTAGAGGTGACAACAGCACCTGGAGACAGTCACAGGCAGCTCAGGGAAGGTTGGGTTCATTTTTTCTGCAGAAGAGGCCCAGGCAGGTGAAACCCCTTTCCCCCTCATCACAGTCCCATCCAGGATGGGGTGGTGCTGGTGCTGTAGGCGGCCAGGAGGGAATCATCTCCTCATGGAAAACCCACTCCTGCCTGCTCCTGCCACTCATCTCTCTTCCCAGTGCCACTATGAGCAATGTGTCTTGACACTGCGTTCCCCATGCAGGAAGGTGCCCAGATGGAGGCAGGGAGGGCTGGAGGATGTTGTTGGTCCTCCCAGAAGTCTTGAAGTCAACAGGCACCACTCACAGCAGCGCGAGCTCTTTGCTCAGAGCGGGGCCTTGCACCACCATGAAGTGATTTTCATGCCAGTAATGTGACATGTACCTCGGTCCTGGAGCCTTTTCCACTCCTTGGAGCACTATTAACACAGAATTTTGTCCAACATGTCCTGGAGGTATTAGTTACATTTACTGGTCTGCCAAATAGCTATTTCTTTCTGGTTTGGCAGGAAGCATCTCATTCAGGAGGGAGATAATTGCCTGGCTCAAGAGCTGATCTGTTTTCTACCCAATGATGGCTTTCCTTTTTGAAAATTGATGATCGATCAGTTATGTTAAGGATCACCAGATGTAATATTTACCACATATTATGTTTATTCCAGTGTGGGAGGAATGCATTAGGCTTCACATCATTCAAAAGGGATATTTCTGATGTAAAACTGTGCTGCATTAATGAGACTACCCATCAAGATGGATGGGTCAAATTAAAGTAGAACAAATTGCAGACTCCTACTTAAAAGTCACACAGGAACCTCCAGCCTACATTATTTGTAAAATTCAAATTGAGCCCATTTTTGGCTCAGACATGTTTACATTCATATTGGAAAATATATTAAACTGTATTTAATTATATCCATGTGAAAAGTTGTATAATTTTTTTTTTCTTGATGCCACCCAAGATAACTGAACCTCGAGTTCAGGACTTTCAGATACTGCTGTAACTCAAATACTGATATTATCTCTGCAAGATAGGTCTGGGAACGGAAGCAAAGCCTTTCCTCTTTTCCAAAGGAATCACAGTGATTTAGGAATCAGTTCACCTCCTTTTGTTACATTTCAAGCTTTACGTTCTATTTTAATAAGTCTGTCATACTGTACAGACAAAAGGATGTTCAGCTTCTGCTGTAATTAAAGAAAATCACTGCAATGGATAACATCAACCCAGCAGATTCCAACGATCTCACTTTCAGCACTCCAAACTCTGCTGCTCTTTGCATACTGAACTAAAACAGCACCAGTCTCCAGGCTGCCGCTCTCAGGGCTCATCTCTCCCAAATCCAGCTTCCAAAGAGGGGCACTAAATCAGTCAGAGCCTGGCTGTAGGATAATTTGTCCCATGCCAGCTTAGCCACCTGTGTTCAGCCTATTAATGTCTCCTGCACCAGCTCTGGGAGCAAACCGGGCAGGAGGCTGGCAGTGCATCTCCAGCAACACCAGAGCTATCACTTCGATGGGTACCAAGGAAATCCCACTGGAGAATAATGCTTTTGGTGCTCCCTTTAGCATCCCTGGCCAGTATCCAGAATTTCTTACGGAATTTCAAACCTGAAGCAGCTCGCTAGACCTGCCTACAACCACCATCGCCTGGTCAGAGCACCCTCCTGCAGATGTGGAGGAAATCCTTCCAGTGCCACATTCAATGGATTTAAATAGGCAGCGGAGCTCCCCTTTAAGATTTTACTTCTTCCTCTGCCTCAGACGAGTTAGCCATGGAAAAAATCACCTATAGTTAAAGTTAGTTAATTGGAAACCGTGAATATTTTATTGTCCCTTGTGAAAGGAATTAAAGAAATGGATTTGGCCTTGATTTTTTCATTTGAACTTCTCTGCTTGAACTGCACTTTTCTATTACCTCTGCAACTCTGCCTTCGTTATGTTATTAAAAGAAAAGTAATTTACGATTGCCAGTCTTGCAGTCTCTAATTATTTCTGGCTGCGCATCACAATTATTAACTTGAGTATCCACCCTTTTCCTAACAGGATAAAAGACTTTCAACCTCTTTTAGATGAGTTACTCACAGGTAGCCATGCATCCATCCTTGCAGGCCACTGTCCCCAGCCAATAATCACGCTTTTCTAGTTTGATATGGTTTTTTAAACTTTGGTGCAAGCCAAAGATTGGATTTACAGTGAAGATGAAACACAGCCACAGGTTACTTGAGGCCTGGGTTTAGCACCGGGGTGTCCTAAAGCATCTTGCACTGTTCATACTCTCCTTCAAGAGTAGGCAATAAAGTACCACTCAGCAACAGCTAGAATATCAACATATCACTGCTGCTCTCTTTCTTTTCCCTTGGTTGCACTGGTTTTCCATTTACTTCTGGTGGGTAATGAAGACATCTGTTCTCATCCCGATAGCTCTCTGCAACTTGCTTTCTGGGAAATGGAATAGCAGCCTTTCAGCAATTTTGATCAACTGAGAAAATACTGCCCTGTGTTTATGGAGGTCAGGACAGTCATTATATTCGGGACATTTCTGTGAAAAGTCTCAAGGAATGGATGATGAATGGAAAAATCAGATTTCTGAAACAAGTTCGGACACCCCAGAGAGGTTTTACAGGTAGATCTCAAGCAGAAATACCCTGGCCAGGTTTAGGGCTCATGAAAAGCAGCAAAATTCAAAAAAAGGCTGGGAAATTCCCCACCTTTCGCAGCAGGAACCCCAGAGCCACTGAGGAAACTCATTTTGTATCAGTGAGTGTGCATTCCCCAGCTCCCACGGCCCCCAGCCCCTCCACTGGCTCGTGTTGGAGTAAAAGCCTGGGAAGTGCTCTGCTGAATTCCAGGTTTCATCTGTATCAATCATTTTCCCCTGTACCAGTACAAAAAATATGCTCCCTGGCCCAAATACAGCAATCTAAGTGCTGCATGCCAAACCACACATCTCCATGAGTGAAGCCAGGCTAGACTGCTTTTTGGGTCCAATCTCTCACTTTTCTGTAACAAGACCATTTGTCTATAAAGCACCTCATTTTTATCATCTTTAAGATAGCCTTTATGGTAGGTGTAACTCCATGCAAAGGAAGGAGGGGAGGAAACCCTTTAAGCATTTTGCATTTATAGTTATATGCAGCTTTATTGCACAGTCAGTAAAAATCCCTGTTGATTATGTCATTGCTGAGGCAATCAGGTGCCAAAAATATTTTTTTTTTATTTCATCCGAGCAATAATCATTTTCTGCCTGAACAGTAGACCCAGTTATTGTTTCTTCCCTTATGTTTTCATTAATTAGAAGGAAGTGGAGAGGTAACAAACGACTCCCTGGATGCTGAAGTGTACATTTTTCACTGTCAGGTTATAAGAGGCAATGGGCAAAGACAATATATCCTGTCAGATGTGAGAGTACTTATTGTCAGCAGGGCTTGTAAAAATAGAAAGTGCGGCAGCTTTTCTGGATGGAGTTGAAGCTATCTATGGATGGGGTTTAATCTGACTAATTATAACTAAAGACTTTGGCAAACAGCATCATGTAGCTGCAAGAATACTGGACAGTGCTTTTTTTTCTTATCAAGCCCGTGTGAATGTTAATGTGTGTAAGTGTGAAATCGACTTCTATTAAATCTTCTAAATTGCCAAGCACTCCTTCACCCGCAGTGCCTCGCTGCTTCAGAGCAGCGCCGTGGAGTTATTGGTAAAAGTACTAAAACTCTTTGAAACAGCCATATATCTTCTGGTTTACAGGAAGTGCTTCAAGTGAAGGGGAAAAAAAAGAAAAAGAATACTTTCCAAGGAGCAGAGAGGAGAAGGGAGTTGCATCTCCAGCTGAACGTCTGGCCAGGCTCCATTTTATCGACCAGCTCCCTGATCCCCACCACGAGGAAGGCAGCCGGGCTGGTGGAGATGAGATTCCCTGCTGCAGAGGGATTAAGGAGCAAATACTGGGGCTCTTACCTCGGTGTGGGCATTTCAGGGAGCTCAAGCAGCTTCTTCTGACTCTCTCTTGCCAAGATACATCCCCTGGAGGGTGCAGGAGCCCAAGACAGCCAAAACTCTCCAGCCTGGCTCTCACCTAACTGGGGGTTCATGGAGAGCCTTTGTTCCTGGAACTAGGAGGAGTCAGGGGATTCATGGAGATGAGTGTTGGGTGGAGTGGGGGCTGCATGGGGGGGGAACACTGCCCTGTGTTCCCTGAGCATCACCCCAGCCCCTGAGCCCCCTGCCCCAGGGCCACCCCACCGCTTCCCCAAGGCCTTCTCCAAAGCGAGCTACTGCAGAATATGAAAACAGGCAAGAAAAGCCAAGCTGAAGCTTTTCTGGCATGCAAACGATAAGTTCAGCTCTGCTTCTTTTTGGCACTGGTGAATCTCATCTTAATTGCACCAAGCTGTGTGAGATTCCCAGATGCAGAGCCTCTGTAGCCACAACCATTCCCACCTTTCTTAGCCCAAATACTTTGCTAAAACCACCAGTCACCCTTTGCTTTGGCGAGGGCTGAGCAATCCTTAAGAGCCGGGGACAGGCACTTCTGCTGGGTGTGAGCTGTTCCCTGCTCTTCTCAGAGCACTGTGAGAGGGACCCTCTGCAAGACATCTGTAGTGTCCAACACCCCAGAGCCCCCAGTCACAGAGGACTCCTCTCCTGCACAGGCATCGACTCTAACGAGCTGATCATTAGCAATGCAAAGCACCAAGCCACAAACCCAGCTCCAGGCCTGGGGAGAGGAGGCAGGAGAGGAAACCTGCCATGCATGACAGATGTGAGCTGCACCACTCAGTGCACACGAGGCAAGGAGCACTGTCAAGGGTGGGGAATGGAATGGAATGGAATGGAATGGAATGGAATAGAATAGAATAGAATAGAACAGAACAGAATAAAAACATTATATGTACTTATTGTGTGTCAAGCTGTGCTACGCAGGTTAACGTCTTTACAGATACATCCCCATTTTTAACACACCCTATATTCTGTTCTAAGAAGAGCAGCCATGAAATCCACTCTGTATGTGCCAGGAGAAGGTTGATGTTTAGGCAGCTGAAAAAAAAACCTTACTTCATTTTATTCTGATGATTCATTTTGCCTGTCTGGGATGGATCTGAATTTTTTTCTTAGTTTTCCAATTAATAGATAGTTACTGACTTAGTACCAATGCTAATATGCGGGAAACAGCAACTGAGTTACAGCTGAGGTGCTCGCTGGTTTAATTTGACTTTTTCTCACTGGCTTCAGTGAGATTAGAGACTAACCCAGCCAAAATCTGGCCCAGCTCTCTTGGCAGTGTCTGTCCATAAATGCTATGGTAATATTTCCAGTGTATAGCTGTGGGTATTTCACAATTTCACATTCCAGAACAACTATGATGACTGCTGAGAGCTTTTGCTTGATGGCATTGCTGCTGCTTGGATGGCTTTTGGGGATGTGTGTATTTCAAAAAAAAAAAAAAAAAAAAGAAAGAAAAAGAGAGGGAGAGAAAGAAAAGAGAGAGAGTAAAAAGAAAATTAAAATTTATCTGAATTCAATGAAGATTTTATCTTCCATTCTGCCTAATCCTAAATGTGAAAGGTCAGCAAGGACAGCGCTGTGAAAAGGGAAATGCTGTAGGGTTGATGTAGAGGAGACCACCAGTAAATCTCAGCAGTTTTACGTAAGGCTGCAGCTCCAGCATGGGGAATTAGGTGATGCCAGCCTGAGGGGAGGGCCAGGGAAGCTTGGGCTTTGTCCCAGGGCAGCCTGAGCCTGGGGATGGAGGCCGTGCCTGGGTCCCTCCCACACAGGATCCTGCTTCCCCCTCAGAGCATCCCTTTGCCACCATCAGGGTAGCCTGGCATGATCAGAAATACCTCTCCATTCCCCATCCTGTGCTAAAATCAGTGAGAGGGACCTGTCCTTGCTGCTATATCATAAAACACATCTATAAAATGAAGAAGGAAGAGAGAGAATAAAACGCAGAAAGCGGTATTGTGTGCAATCGAGCCTTTTGCCAGTCTGAGAAATAGTCTTGGAGTTGCCTTTGCACTGTGTGTGATGGGTTTGGAAATGAAAGATGAGGACTGAGCAAACCTGTGGCCATCAGAGTGCTCTTCGCCCAAGGACATCCCTCCTCAAACCCACGCACGCCGCTGGCAGCTGCCAATCACCGTGAGGAAGATGTTTTACGGCCTCAAAAATATGAAGTCCCTTGCGACACTCTGCAGGTTTTATTCCCCCTGCCTGGTTCTCGGTGGCTGTTAAACACGATGGACATCGAGGGCCTTTTCCAGTGCATGCTCAGCATTGCAGCTCCCAGAGCCAGCACTGCCCGCAGTAATAAAAGGTGATTGCTTCCAAAACTGAATATCCCCTTCCTCTGGGTCATTCTTTTAATTGACTTCATTAATAAAGGAAAGGCCCTATTCAAACATAACTTCATCTTGCTGGCAGAATATAAGCAGATGTCATAAAGAAAACAACACACACTGTTTTTAACTCAAAACTTTAATACTAAATTGCATTAACTAATAACATAAAAACACCAACCATCTGGCTTTTTGGTGGGAGGACTCTAATTCCATTAGGACTTTAATAAATGTACTGCACTGTAGAGACATTTTACTCTGATAGCCTGGGCAAAAATGAGGAGCGTTTACAAGATTAGTTTACGCAGCAGCCCCGGGATCTCTCTCTTGGAAAAGCTTTAGATGGAGCCAAGGGGACATCACTGAAGGACAGAGATGATGTAAAAAGTACCTGCAATTTGGGGCTCTCGGGTGCCCTTGGGTGCAATGCCCTGGCTTGTGGATGTGCTGCTGCCCAGTGCAGGAGCAAGAGCTGGTGGCTCTGGCACTAGTGGGGCATCCAGGTTTTGGTGGAGCCAGCAGGAAAGATGCAGGAAAGGAGTGGATTGCTCCAAATTCTGACATCTCTGTCTCTCTGGAATGACCACTGTCATACCCAGCACAAAGGCTTGGCGGTGTCCTGGTGGCTTTCTTGTGCGTGACTCTGCCAGCCCTCTGTGTCTGCCCTGCTGGCACACCCCAAGCCCTCCTGCCCCGAGCAGATCACAGCATCAGACAATGGTTTGGGTTGGAAGGGACCTCAGTGGTCATCTCCTGCCATGGGCAGGGGCACCTTCCACCAGACCAGTTTGCTCCAAACGCCATCCAGCCTGGCTTTGCACGCTTCCAGGGATGGGGCAGCCACAGATTCTCTGGGCAACCTGTGCCAGGGCCTCCCCACCCTCACAGCCAAGAATTCCTTCCTCAAATTTAGTCCAACCGTGTGCTCTTTCAGTTTGAAGCCATTCCCCCTTGTCCTGTCACTCCATGCCCTTGTCCAAAGTCCCTGTCCAGCCTTCTTGGAGCCCCTTTAGGTTCTGGAAGGTGCCATCCCACCTTTTGATTTGAGGCAGTCCATGCCAGCTGCCTGTCTGTCTATCTTTGTGCCCACATGAGTCACTTCTTCCCTTTAGGAAAGGGAAGCACAGCAAACGTCACGCTGATTGCAGGAAAGGTGGGGCCTGAAACACACCCAGTCACCAGCAAACTGAATTTTGAGCCGTGTAATCACTAGCAGCCTTCATTTCCCTGCTGCGCTGGCAGGACGAAGGAGGCAGAGTCCCATTTTGCTCTTAGGATGTTCTATTAAAGTGAATTAATCCGAGTACGCTGTGAGACATAAGGGCAACTCTGTGTCCTTCAGCGGGGTTGATCAACAAGCCCTGACTAATGCAACGTGCTGGTTCCTGGCATGCTGAACTTCCCTGGACGAGTACCAAATGGGAGTCAGTGAGGGTAAAACCTGACAGCATTATTTTTCACTGAGATTAACACGTGACACAGAATTATCGGTCTTCCTTCACGTCACTTCTGTTTTCCCTGGCTCTATTTTCTTTCAGCACATTCGGAGCAGATCCTCACCTCTCCACATAGCCCAGTCCATGGCACGGGGAGAAACAGCAAGCAAACAAGGCAAAGAACATCTATGCATGTTATCATTAACATTTTTAACAGAATTCATCAATAATGGGCACGTTTGGGTTATTTTGAATAAATTCCAAACTGGTCTTAATGCCACTCGACCCTCGTGATCACCTCGTCGGAGTAATTACTGGAGCTTTTTTAAAAAGCATCCTGGGCCCAGAAATATTTGTGAGCGAAAGTGCATTTCCATGTCGGTATCTTTGGAACACAAAGTCAATTTGCAAGGAGTTGCAGTGTCAGACGAAGCTTTTAAAAAGTTGGCTGCCTTCCAGATTTTAATTTACATGATCATTAATACTGACTTAGTCCAAATATATCAATCAGTTTAAAAAACACCATGTCTCACTCCTCGTTCAGGGAAGAATCCTTAACCAGGTGAATGCTTGAGCATTTGCTTAGCTTTAAGCAAGTACTTGAGTCATATTGAATGGCTCAGCGTTAAGCACATTTTCCACCGAGAGAGAGCCGGAATTAAGTCTTCAAAATGCAGCATCCAGATGTGGTGTGAGAACAGATGCCCTGGGAAACCCCTGCGTGGGGGACGGGTGATGGTCTGCACCCCGCGACCCCCAGAATCTGAGCCTGAGCCATCCTGGCACAAGCACGAAGTTTTCCAACAGCCTGTTTGCATTGAGACACGCTGCTACAACCGAGCAGATGTAGCTCTTTTCATTAATGCTCCTTATTATCAGCTGAAATAATATTTCCTCAGCTGCCAGCGCTTGCACAGCACGGCGTTCCCGTCAGCCGGGAAACCCCGCAATCCCTTTAACCTGGCCAAGGATCAACCTGGGGTTTTTTCAGATACGGAAAGCTGTAATAAAGCCATCCAGAAAATGACAGGTTACAGGGCTCTGTGATTTGGAAACTGTTTCTGTTAAGTTGCCTTCTTGTCTGGTGGCGGCGGGAGGGATGGTGATAGCGGGCCCCAGCCGAGCCCTCGAACGCGCTGCTGCGAGAGCGGCTAATGCCATCCTTGTACCTCTGGCTGTTAGTGTCATTTCCCCGTAATACGCTGCAAAATAAACACCCTTTGGGTTTTCTACCTAAATCCGCCATACAAAAGGGGAGTTGACTTGAATTGCCCGGCTGAATCATTAGAAAATGAATGCTTTGGGGGAGGAAAAAAAAAAAAGAAAAGAATTACATTAGTGATCCCCCAGCTTGCCTTTGTGTCTTTTCTCTTTCAGAAATCTCTCATGTTGCTGCTCTCTGCATTTTTCTCACAGTATTGATACATGAAATAAAGCATAAATAACCTCCCTTTCTATTCTTAAGCCTTCGATCCCAGATCACCCTGAGCCTCTTGCCGATAAGACCATTTTCAGCATCCGCTGGCCTGGAAGTAGCCAGCGACGGTCAATGAGCTTAGGAAATTTGTCCTGTCACCATCCGGGATGTGCTGTCATCCCATCAGGCACCTCTTTGGTCTTCTTCCAGGTGTACTGTGGGAATTTTTTTATCTACAGATGAGCAGTCACGGGATGTGCTCAACATTTTTGGGGCGTTTCAAGGGTATGGGCCAGGCTGACACGCTGCCAGTGGGTTTCGGCACGGGGGCTGCCTTGCTCGTGCTCTGGTGACGGGCACATTTTGGTGAACAGTCTTAAATTAAGCCAGGACTGCCCGCATAAACAGCTGGTTTTACATTAATTGCACTTTATTCTGCTCTTACACGCAAAGGTTTCCATTTGCAGCAAGGTCGCTGGTAAGGGTGTAAAACCGATGATATATGGAAGAGGGAAAGGGGATTACTTGGTCCAAGCCCATCCTGATTTTACTGCTGTCCACCCTTTTTGGTGTTTATGTGGAGCTTCCAGAGATGCTGTTAGCTCTTCCAATGAGGTGATTGCAGAATGATTGCTTTTCAAGGTCAACAATTTAAGTTTTACCACCCTTTCTCCAAAAGGACAAAAGAACAGCAGCAGGTAGGCAGAGATGCATAGATTAAGCAACATGATCAGCTGTTAATTAAAGTCCTTTAGGAGGAGGAAGAAATTACTTAACCCTTCCCATCACTGTGTGAAGCCTCTTATTAGGGGCAGTGTGAAATTTCCCTTTCTTGCCTGTCAAAACCTCCTGTTTCCGTGCAGTCCCCACCACTGTCTCGTGTGCTCTGCTCCTCAGTTGTCATTAGAAGTTATCAGACAGAAACTTCATTTTTACTCAATATTTCCTGACCAGTTCAGTGTGTAATTGGTTCTCCTTTTCTCTTTTGGTGATTGAACAACAAAAATTACATATTTTATTTATATATAAATATATATATGGGGGATGGGGTGTATATATTTATTTTATATTTTTTAAAAAATATTTTATATATCCTCCCTGTAAAGCCCACAGGAAACTCATGGCCTGGGCTGTGTTCAATGGCACTGAGAAACCAGTTCAAACCACTGTGATTTATATGCTGGTTTAACTAACATCGGGGCAGTAAATTAATTCTGCAAGGGTCCTGTCCAAACTTACATTGATTCTGATTTTCTTGAAAATCATCCATTAGCCAAGAATTACTACCAGTGTTAGTGGAAATGCTGTAGTGTCATTAATTGGAATTAATGGATGGGTAGTTTTTATAGGAGATTTGAATGAAGGCAATATTCCTTTCAAAAACCATTTTATTAGAAATTTGCTTCCCAGCTGTAAAAGGCAATGCCACAACAAGCCATTCCACAATGCTTTATCCATGGCTTGATGTGTTTTTAATTAAGGGAAAGCAAAGCAGTTTGAAGTGTTTTTATTAACAAAAAAATAGCCATATAACAGATAGTTATTTATTTACTGCATAATGGGGAACTCAGACCAAGAGAGGCTGAGAAGGGTCACAGCAACACTGTCCCTTTTCATTTACTGGATCCTGAATGGTTCTTCTGGGTGTTTGAAAGGACTGCAGGTAATTATTGCTGCCTTGTAAATTGTTCCGTTCACACGCTTCTCAGGAGTGACAAAAAAAAGAGGATAATCTGCTCTAGCTCTGTCCTAAGAACAGCTAAAACCCTGCAGGGTTAATACTGGAACTGCTGGAATAGCCCCAGTCCTGGCTGAACTGGGTCAAGCCCAGCTGAGAATGACCCATTTTCTGCCCTTTCCAAGGTGGGCATGAAACGGGAGAAGAGACAAACTGGTGATGCTCCACTGAAGTCAGAGGAGCTCTCCTGATCCACGGCGTGTGAAGATCTTTTGCCCTGCCCTTCTCATCTCGTGGGGATACAAGAAGCTCTTTTATACACCTCTTCCATGGCACTTGAAGCTTTTTACCAAGGCAGGGTGAGTTGGCGTTCTCTCTTTATGCTGAGAAGGCAGACGTGGAGGAGGTTAAAGGTTTTGCTTTAGACCACAGAGCAGGAGCTCACCAAGCTTGTTATAAAATATCACCCTCCCACCAAGAGAATATG
Source organism: Mohoua ochrocephala (assembly GCA_013398855.1). Classification (NCBI taxonomy): domain Eukaryota; kingdom Metazoa; phylum Chordata; class Aves; order Passeriformes; family Acanthizidae; genus Mohoua; species Mohoua ochrocephala. The sequence goes on along the minus strand of VZTA01012221.1, from coordinate 387,981 downwards.
TGAAGGTTTCCTACAGCACTTACTTTAGCTTTTAAACAAAACCAGATTATTTTTTTAACTGTTTCAGTGCCACCAGCACACAGCCACTTGCTGTCTTTTCTTGCCTCTCCTTTCAACTGGGGCTTATCGATCTGGTTGCATTTCCCCTGGAAAAAAAAAAACCTCCAGTGGTGCAGCATCAGCATCCTGTACCTGCCTCTGGCAGCAGGAAGGCACATGTGCTTTGTATGACCTGTGTGCGGGGATGCTGCTTGTTTTAAACGTGTGTTTGAAACAGCAGAGCCTGAGCTGAGCGCCTGTGCCAGGGTCTCGCAGAACCACAGGGTTTAGGCAGAGGCAAGGACAGGCTTTATTGAGCCATGTGCACATAAAGAGGGGAATTGCACTTTAAAGCAGCGAAAGGCAGCAGTTTGCTCGTCGTTCAGGCGGGTGGCTCATGCAAACGCTCACCTCGAGTCCCTGACCTGCCCTGGCCCGCGGAGCTCACCTGGAGCAGCAGTCCCCGGGCTCCTGGGAGCGCCTGCGCTACATCAGCGCTGGCAGAAACCCTTCGCAGTCACACTCAAGGACACTCCACACAGCCCAGCCTACTTGGAAGTGATCTTATTCCCTTCCCCTTCCCACACCGCTCTAGTGCTGCTCTCCAGACAGTCTCATTCTCCCCTAAACCTGTACACAACATTTTAGCAAACAGCGAGGGGCACGTGACAGCCTTCAGCTCACAGAAACTTCCCTCTCTGGTGTTAGAAAAAGGGGCTGGGGCCCTTTTCTGCTGCCTCAGGGCTCCACATGCAGAAGGGGTGCCAAGGACACATTGACTCTCCTTGGACGGTGGGGTGGGCAGAGGGTACTTGTGGGCTCGGGTGGGCACAGAGAGCTGAGGAGCCTCTGCCTGCTCCTCCCCGGTGCCACCAACTGTGACCCTTCCCACCAGAGCTGGGCAGGTTCAGAAGGCCAAGGGGAAGCACCACAGGAATGAAATGGGGTTGTATGATCAGAATCCTAATTAAGGACGAAATATTGGAAATATGCCATATTAGAAACGCTATTACGATTAATAGTGACAATACCACTCTTGGGAAATAGGCAAATTTACACAGTAGCTATACATAAAATTTACTTTAGCATATTCCCCTCTCTGCCTTGTTTGCACACTGTGATAACAAATTGCTTGTATACTGTATGGTGGTATTTTTTTTTTAATATTTAAATATTTGAGCCTGCAATTCATTTTGTGAGGAGGGAAAGGCATGTGGAGGTCTCAGAGCTGCAGAGCAAAGTAAATGATGGGTTGTGATATATTTAGCAAGTGATAATGTGAAAAACACCAAAAAAAAAACCACCCAAGTATATTGGACAAGAAGGTAAACACAGTAAGAAAGAGCTTAGTTTGGGATTTCCCTAGCAAGAAAAAAGAGTGATTCTTCAGGTAAGATGTGAATCTGTCAACCACGTTGCCATATTTGCAAAGTTACTTTATCCTTCAATTCTTTAGTTTCCTTATTTAAAAAAAAGAGGGGAGGAGGGGGAGCATCAGTGAAGCCTTTGTATGGTGTTTCCACATCTACCAAGGAAAATATTTTTTTGGTGGTAAAAACGACAAAATTATTTACTGTCGCTAGCTCTTCATGTCATTTGACTGCATCATTGGCCTGTCAGGCAAAACATTTCTGTGATACATTTATACACAGATATATATGTTTATACACCTATACAACGTATGCCAGGCATGTATTCCTGTCTCCCACTCACTCCTCTCCATAGATACCCTTTGGTGTGGAGAGGAAGGTGGTGTGGAGGATGACACTGGGTCGTCATTAGTATGGGATAGCTGTGGATCTGTCTCCTTCGTGGGTAATTAAAAGCTGCTCTGTGCTCTGAGCTGCAGGAGCCAGGAGAGACTCTCATTGACATGCATTCCTGCAGCACACGGCGAGCTGGAGGGCAGCGAGGAGCCCTCAGCCCATCCCACCCCATCCCAGGATGTGCCAGGAAGGATATCCATCTCCTCTCCAGGCTGAGCTGCTGGGCTGGGTTTGGCACTGTGCTGCACTGGCAGGGCTGTGGGGACCCTCAGCTCCAGATCCTGCTCCAGGCTGGTGCTGGGGTAACTGGTTTTCTTCCAACTGGTGATATCAGTTGAGAGAGAAAAGGGAAAAAAGGGTTTCTCCTTGCACAGAAAAAGAAGTCAAAGCAGAAAAGAGCTCACTGGAAGCTGTGCCACGGTGTAGGCAACAGGCAAACAGGCTGCCCCAGGATCAGTGCCAGGAGAGGCTTTGTTCCGTGGAACCAGCTTCATGGGTGAAGTTGATCTCACCCGGGAAGGAGACAAGATGGGGTCTAGACCCTCTGAAAGAATTTAAGGTTTCTCTGTTCCATCCCAAGATCCTGGAGAGGCAGTGGCTTGTTGCTGGTACATTCCAGGGCTATTCCACACAAATCCTTTTCCAGTCCCACACGAGGGCCAGGCCCAGCAGACCCATGATGCTGCATTCACACCCCGAGCAATTCGTCACACCCAAATTGATTTCCCCTCTCTCTCAGGTCGTTAGGGGACATCCCGCTACCGAAACACGGCCAAAAATGCAGCGTCGTATTAATGCTCATTGGAAATGCAGGACAGATCCCCAGCTGGTGCGAGCTGCCAGAGCTCCCTGAAGCCTGCAAAGGTTTTATCATTTGGATCAACTATAGATTGCCCCAAAGGCTTTAAAACCAACAATTCGCAACACCGACACAATGCCTGTAACTGATCGCTCTTAAGACACCCACCTTCTTATTTAATAAAGCCTTTCAAGTCGCTTTGTATTTTATTCATAGGAGCTGTAAAAAATCCAAGGACCCGGTATAAAGACTCATTTATTCTCTTCTACATAGCACTATAAATTTACACTGCATTTGCAAACTAAGAGCCCATATCTTAGGGCAAAGCAGAGCTCCAAAGTGAGAGCAGGAATGGCTTTCAAAAGGCCAATCTGTCCCAACTAGAGATTGTGTCGAGAGCTCAAATTTACAGCCACAAACCCTGAAAATGAGAAATTAGATATAGAATTTAGCTACATTGTTAGAGCTGCCTTGGCCATTTAAAATAAAACTAACACTGCCTTTTGCCAGTTTGCAAATGCAGAGCATTGATCCCTCCCATGTGTGGATACACAGTGCGGGGAAGTGGGGCTGGAAATGTGTCACAAGGGGCAGAGACACTGAATGCCCAGTGCCATTGGGGTAAATCTCACTGCATGTTGCTGTTCATCCTGTGCATGAGAGTGGCACACGGGTGTAGCCAGAGGAGTGATGCTCTTCATGCTGTAAATACACTGAGGTGGCTCAAAACACTCTTTACCCCTCTTACAGGTCTCTTTGTCCCCCCTCATTCAAGCCACCAGAAAGGGTGACCCGGGTGACACGCACCAGCACTGGGATCTCCAAACTGAGGCACCTTCAGCATCCAGCCCTGCTCTGCTCCCTCCTCTCTTCATCTCCCGAGCAGGCACTGGGGCTGTTTCCAGCTGGCCTGAGCGATGGAGCCACTGATACCTCAGTCCTGGCTGCCCTTTCTCTGCACCAACAACCTGCTGCACCCATGAAATTCCCCAGGCTCTGCTGCTCCCAGCTCTCGCCTTCAGCTCATTCAAGTAAGCCGCAAAATGGCACAAATCCAATGTGATCAAATGCTTCCTTAGTGTCAGTCTTTTCTTTCAAAGGACAGCGAGGAAAGGGTACGCGGTGGGATATTTATGAGCCTGTCAAGCTCGCTGCTCTCACCAGAAAGTGCTCTCAGGTTTCCTTCCTCGCCGGGGAAGGGACAGAGCAAGCGCTGGAGAAGGGCAGCCGTGTTTGTGGGGGCTGAGCTGCCAACTGTGAGGCCTCTCCCCAATTGTCACAGGTGTGGTGGCCTCACGCAGAGTCACCCCAGATGAAAGCCTGGCCCCGGCACTTACAGGCTGCAAATCTGGCAGTTTTTTGAGCAAAAAGAGTTTGGGGACGCAAGTGCTGCTCCTTCCCTGAATTCAACCATGGCATCCAAGGAACTTTCTGCAGGACACGAGGAGACAGGTTTGAACATTGCCCTGCCAGTTTCTTTTTCCCACTTCCTTAGAGGATAAGTGCATTGGGAAATGCCTTCTATTGGCTTTGGTTTTGAGCGTAAAGTGCCACAAATAACTGAGAGCACATGAGCAGGGACTGTGCCTTGTGCTCCAGTGGGGAGGTGGCACAGTTTGTGTTGGACCATAGCTTGCCCTTGCTTTCAACCAACATGCTTAAATCTGTTCAGAATTGTTCAAAACAACTGTTGCTTCTCATCTGTGTGCAGATAGTTTTCCATGTTGCTCCCCTGCAGGAAAATGATTGAAGCAAATTATAAGTGGAGCCTCTAAAACTGAAGGGCAGATCCTCATCGGCTGCACATCGGCGCAATTCCTTTGATTTAAACACCCGTTTATAACTGCTGAGGAGCCTCCAAAATGAGAGGACTGTAATTACAGCTGTATGATAATGCCTGCTGCCACATCAAGTGGAGGACTATTGACAGCGAGCAAAGACCTGAGAAACACTGATAAGAATGAACTGCAAGCCCGGTCCTCCAGTGTGATTCCCCACGACCTGTGATTTATGAGCCCAAATTAGCTGCCTCGTCTTCAGGAGGAATTGGCCAAGGGTGGTTTTCCTTGGAGCACCGTGCCAGGAAGGTGCCAATATCATACGTGTTTCTGAGGGGTATCTGACCTGCCATTGATCTGTCGGGGTCACAGATGTCCTCTGAAAGATTTCCTTTAGGCTCAAGGAGAACAGCATAATTTGCTACAGTCATGGTTGTCCTGCTGGCTCCTCATCTGAGGAAAAACAGCCACTCCTTTAGGGCGATTGCCAGGAGACATCAGAGCCTCCTCCTGACCCTCCTGACCCATCAGCTGCTTTCCATACCCTCAGGGAAGGTGGAAGGAGTAGCTTTTTGAGCAATTATGCTGGGTTTTTTTCCTAAGAGCTTGTAAGTGTGCTGATCTCTTGGCCAGCTAAGGTCTAGGGCATGTTGATCTGACATTTTATGGAAGGGAAATCAGATCACTCCTCTGGTCCGTGCTGGGAGCTCACAGTTCCTCCTCTCAGGTTTGAAGCAATGTTGGATCTCCTCAGTCAATTACTGAGGCAGACGAGGTCTTCTCAAGCAATCAAATTACCACTTCTTTAGTTTGAAAGAAGAGGATGAGGGCAAGAAATTTGTGATGAGCGGTGGCCTTGGACACTGAAATTTTCCTCTCTTTTCATCCAAAACCATCTGAAATGCTTGGCCTTGGTTTACCTCTCAAAGTTTTTCTTTTCCCCTCCATTTTTAAGAAAAAGGGCAGCCAAGCCTTATTTCTTACAGGCCGGGGAAGTAATAGCTTGTCATTTGAAAAAGGTTTATGAGCTCTGATTAGTGACCCTTTCTCTTTTGTACATGTGCTTAGGGGGAAAGGGAGGAATTCATGCAACGGCAGAGAAAAGGCTCATATTCATTTCAACAGAGCTGGCACTGTGCTGTTGAAGGGACCACCCCAAAACAGATAAAAGAGACCCAAATCGGTTATTCAGCATGTGGCCATGCTGAGAATACAGTCAGAAGCACAAAGAGTAAAATTCCAAGATTTATTAATGCTATCCTGCTTTCCCTAAAAGGATAATCGATGTACCCAAAGTCTCTGAATCAATATTTGTCCTTCTCAGGCGGGCTATGGTAAAGAAATATTCCCAAAAGCACTCACTTCTGAGATTTTGTCTGTTGCATAACATTTCAGTCAACTGCAGAATGTCTCCGATAATGATGATAAATAAGTATAAAGCCTACAGTGGTCTGTCTTATAGAGGAAGTAAAATAGACACTTATGTGCTTGGTAACAAAAGTTCAGCCCCAAGTAGACCTGACCTTGTGATCTTTTAAATGTATGGCAAAGATTTTATCCACTAGATTTAGGTTAACAGCTCTGGGAATTCGCAGGTGTTAAATTAACCACAAGAGACAGTTTCCTAAGTGCAGCAGAAACACACTGAGCACGATAAGGAATAATAATTAAAAATTGAATTAGAGGGCTGTAGGGTTTAAGGAAACGTATGTGGCTTTGTTTGTATAAAAGCGGCACCTACTCAGGAAATGGGTCTGGTGCTGTGGGGTGCCCCAGGGCAGTAGCTCAGGTACAGCTCCGTCAGCTTCAGCAGAGACCTGGCCATGGCCCATCTGCCAAGGCAGAGACCTCCTTCACCCAACATCAGTGAAATCTGGACATCCCATAAACCCCAGGGTGCCCCAGGTGCTGGGCTGACAGTGGGCAGCTCCCTTGGGAAAGGGGCTGGGCTCTCCGAGCAATGTGGACTCCATCCCACAGTGCAATTTTGCTGCAGTTCTGGCACAGCCAAACCTTTAACTCCTGCCTCCTTCCTCTGAGTCCTAATGCAGAGCAGGGCACACACCCAAATGCCTTTTAGCTATTTCCTTGCTGACCCATTGACCTGGTTTCTAGGTTCACTAAACACACGAGTAATCAAACACTGTTTCAGTTCAGGCACAAAACCTAAAGTATGTGAAACCCTGCAAATCATTATTCATTTCTTTTTCCTCACCCACACAGCCTTCTCATTTTCCAGGTGTGCCTCTTCCTGCAAGCCTGCTCAGCATGAGAGATCACACATTTCTGCAAATTTAGCCAAGATTTAGGCTTACAGATAGTGCCCGGTGCTATCAGCTGAGCTGGAGCTCTGCGTAGGTAATTATTGCTTTAGCAGGGTGCTGAGTAAGGCTCCACTGAGATTTTCCTGCTCTTGGCTCCTTGCTTGGCTCCTTCAAAGCCATCAGACTCAGGCACTCTCAGGAGGCTGATCCAGGAGCCAGGGTGGTTGTTAGCAGTGAGGAGTGTGGGGCACAAACGCAGCCAGCTACAGGGATGAAGGCCAGCATTCCTCCTCCTGATGGGCAGCAGCATCTCCCAGGGCTGGTTGTGGAAACCCTCCTTTGAGGTGCTCAAAAAGACACTGGACAAGAGTGGAAAATGAATTGGTGGGATTGGTACTGGGAGCTGCCAGGTCATTCATTCTCCAGTATCCATGATTCATGGATCCCAGAACGTGACAGTCTCCCTGGCAATCACTTGGTAATGATATTAGGAGCTGCCTGGTTATTGAAGCCATAATTACTACGTAATTTGCAGCTGTAAGATCTCATGATAACCCTCTCCCTTGCAGACAGGAAAAAATAACCCGGTGTTTTATTTGCCCTGTCAACATGTGGAACTTGCCTTACAGTGTAATTACATGGTCAGTAGTTACATGGCTCTCTGGTTGATGGTGTCCTGTAAACAAATAAAGACCCACAAATTCCACCTGTGGGGATTCAGGCACTACATAAAAACGACAGGATTTTTAAAGCCTCCTCAGCGTGTGCAATACTGCACTGAGGAAACTGCGTGCCCAGTTCTTGCCCTCTGCTCCTGGTGTTTGCCATGCAAACAGCTTCTCCCTGCAGCACCAGCTGATCTACACGGTCTGTACCTCAGGTGTTCAGTCAGTGTCACAGCATCACCTTCAGGGCCCAAATTTAGGTCAGCATCCCTCTCTCTGACACATCTGTGCTATAGAATTGAATCACATTTAGGTTGGAAAAGACCCTTAAGATCACCAAGTCCAGAATTCCGTGTTTGTGTTCGCAGCCTCCTTCCCAGCAAGACAACATCCTACTAGTTTATCTAATTTACTGATGGGGAAGGAAGTAGCTTCCTCATGGCCCCCAAGGACTCACAGTAGACTTGGGATAAGGATCTGGGTTTCTAGAAGCCAAATCCGACCTCTTAACCTTCCAAATCCAATCTTTTTCTCTGCTAGGATATTGCTTTTGGTGAGTCTGCTCCCTGCTTTTGAAATGTGCTTCATTGCACACCCTGGGAATGTGCAGAGTGTGGCAGGGGGAGGGCTGGGATAAATCCGAAGAGCTTTCTTGCTTTGTTTATTTATATGACCTTAAAGATGATGTCCGTGCATAATGTTGAACATGACGGGGGGAAGCTGACAGGGCAGTGAGTTCTGGCTACCGCGGAGCAGAAACAAAATTACACAAAAATATCAATTGTAAAATTACTCAAATCCATTAGCTTAATTAGCATCATTAATCAAGGCAAAACATTTGATACGTCATGTACTTTCACGAGAGATAAATGAGCCTTTGATGGAGGCCCAGCAGGTTGCCCTGCTCTCCGATGCGCCGGTGGCTGCCCGGACGTGGAGGTGAGGCTCAGCAGGCGCGGGGCACGCTGGCAGCTCGGAGCAAACGCCGTCCTCTGAGCGGAGTTCCAGCTCAGCGAGGGGCTGGCAGCACACTGGGCCAAACCTGGCCAGGGTTTCGTATTGTCAGGCCCATCTGCAAGGTTGTAAAACTGCCTAATGGGCTGCGCTCATGCAGCATCATCCCCTGGTCTTGACTGGTTTTGAGGCAAGGTTAGCAAGGAAACAGCAAGGATGTCAGTAATTCCTGTAGCAATTCCAATAATAAATCCAGAGCCTGAGCTACACTGTTTTACTTGAGGAAGGGAGGTTCACTGAGCTCTTGCTTTTGTTTCCTAGGGCGATCTCTGGGGAGAGCAATATTTCTCTATCTGCAAAGCACTCCAAGGAGAAACACTAGAGAGATCTGGATAGCATGCAACAGCACATCTGCAGATTCCCAAGATCATATCTGTCTTGGAGGGCACTCTGGGCTCTCATCTTTCCTTTTCTCTCTGGGATCACACGGCTGTGGTCAGTCAGGTCTCCCGTGTGCAGCCCAGGGCGTTGGTGATTGCTGAATGACTTCCTTCCCTTTGCATCAGCGCTCAGTTGTTGCTCCTTCCCTCTCCCCGTGCCAGGGCACATAACTGAATCTTCTCTCCTGCTCCTTGTAACAAGACCCAGCTACAAAGGCTAAATGCTTTATTCCCAAGAAAAGCCTTAGAGATAAGATTCACCAGCTGTGGCAGCACGGTGTGGGTCTCAGCAAGAGAAATAAATGTCCCTTCACTCCACCACTATCTTCCCAGCACTTTATCTGCAATGAGCCCAAGCACAGTTCTCAGCTATCTGTATTGCTAAATATAATAAAGGAGAAGTCAGCACTTTCTGAGGGATACACTTCCATAAAAAACGGTTCGATGGCATTTTTCTGCATTAAACACATTATTCAAGGGCTGTTCTCCTTTCCAATATCCAGTTTCTGCTGGGTCTACATGCGGCTGAAGCTTCCTTCAACACATCAGACACCCAGGCTGTCACCGAACTGCAGGAAGCTGGGTCCAGTTTTGGAGCTGGAGTTGGATTTATTAATCCTACTTGAGGATACCTGGACAGTAATTGCCCGAATAGTGATGGGGAAATGATGAACTGATTGAGAGCGCTTCTGGCTCTTTGATGTTTGCCTTTTTGTTTTCCTGAGCAGGAGCTGATCAGATGGGCCTGGCTGGGACCAGCAAGGAAAGTCAGACTGGGGAAATGCAGGGGTTTTAAAGAGCTCTGTTGCAGACTTGCAAGCTAAAGACCCAGACACAGCCTGTCATCCCAAGAAGAGCTTTTCTGACCACCTCTGTCTCCTTCCCAAGGCTCAAAGGCAATGCAGCTTTTCTCCCTTGCTTGCTCTGAGCAGCACTCAGAGACAGATGAGTTTTGGGCTCTGCTTTGCACCTCGATGCAAACACTGTGATGATAAAGTAATCAAAACTGGGTATACTTGACTGTAAGCCTTAATTAACTATTAATTACATTTTATTAACCCACTAGTAAAACTGATTACAGCAAACAGTGACTAAAAGGCTGCAGTCAAAGCCGTTAATGTATCACTCATTTTTATGTGGGAAGAGGGCTCATCGTTTTCCTGAGATGGCCAATACATCAGGATCCCTCCTCGCTAAATCAGTCCGGTCGTTTTCCTACATGCCACTGATAAGGAAGTATTTACGAATTTATTCCTAAATTCAAAGTATACTTCAGGCCTTAATTTACTGTCGTAATTATATCACTGGCTCAATTAGTCCCCAATAAAAACGTTATGCTATTGTATCAAAGAAATGTAGTACCTTTGAAGTAAATGGATTCACTTGCAGAGTAAGAAATCTTCCTCTTTATTGTGTTTTCTCATCTGCTACTTACAGCCACCCTTGTCTTAAATTGCCCTTTTTATTCCGCTCCTCGCGAGCGCAGTTTGTGCCTGAGCTCCGGATGCTCGTGCGGAGTGAAATACTCCTCTTAGCCTTGGGGCTGCATCGGGAAGCTTGGTGGTAACTTCTTCTCGTTAGAGCCTTGCCAGCCTCATTTGCATGCTGATTTACATGCACTGCCTCCGATGTTTGCTCTGCCACACAAAGGCTACGGGGTCTGGGGGGGTTTTTTTCTCCACTTCCCGGCTTTGTTTCCTTCTTGGCAGTGGTGGGGCAGTGTTGGAGCTGCAAGGAAAGGTGTCTGTACCTTCTGTCCTATGGCAGTGCTCCCCACCTGACTCTACCTACCCCAAACCAGCTAAGACTGACACAAGAAAAGAGTCCCTCGTGTCCCTGCAGAGAAACCACCCCAGAACCTCTGGCTGACCCATCCACGGTGTTTGGGGACAATGTGGAGCTGCAACGGATGCAAAGTCCTTGTCTCAGAGAGTTCAGCCTCCAGACAGGGCAGGAAAAATGGTGAAATTGGACAAGCAGTGTGTCAGAGGGATGAGGTAATAGCACAGCAAGGAGAATTTGGCAGGAAATCTATGCTCTGGCTAGACAGCACAGGACACAGATCCGTCTAAGAAATGGGAACGCGTTGCCGTGAGCAGGGTTCTTGTGGACATGGAGCTCTTTCAGACATCATTTGGCATCACTGCCTGTCCTCACTTCAGCGAGCCTCTGGAGGCCTCCGGGTTTGATTTTCAGACTCAGGGACTAAAGAACCATCCAACTGTTCATCCAAAACATTGTTCAATGTAGCTTTGATTGACTTCTGAAAGCACGATAACAAGATCACCTCCAGACCAGAACTGGGCTCAAAACCAATGGTAAAATTAGCATTTTCTGAGAACCTTCTACCCATCCAGAGCTCTGAATGGGTTGACCTTGGAGGGGCATGTCCCTCAGCAGCCACCAGCCTGACATCTGCTACCTTCCACTCACAGTATAAAGACAAGTTTTGCAATGAGCCCATTAAAAGATGATTCTCCCCCACAGAATCATTTCCGAATTCTGGCCAGTGCTGGTAGCACAGCCCCAAAATGTGACAAGGACCAAATTGTGTCTTATCTGCATTTCTTCTCCAACAAAAGCATCTGCCTGCGGTTCAATGTGTTTCAGCTGCCAGTGTTGGTGTCTGCAGTTTCTCCCAGCGCTGGGCAGGGAATGCCATGGGCACACCAAGCACAGATTCCTCATTCTGCCCATACAGTCAGTCCAGCCATATTCCCAGGCTGGGCTGGCTGTTTTATCTGCCTCTGGAGCTGACATGCCAATGGGTTTGCCAGGTCTGTTCTTCCAGTCAGGTGGGTGACCTTCTGCTATTTAAAAAAAGTCAACAAAAAGCCACCCCTGAACTCCTGTGGAAAACAATCCCAAGTATCCCTGTTTATCCCTGAGAAGATCCATTAGAAACGGTCCCCAGGTTTGTCCACTGGCAGTGAAGCCATAACGAGGGAATGTCCCTGTGTCCAAGTGCACAGCATGTGAGATTAATACTTCCTTTATCGTATTTATCAAAACCAACATATTTGGCATTAAACATTAAAACCTCTAAATATTTTAAACCCAGAGGACATTCTTCATCGTCTTTTCACGTCTTTATGGTGGATGAAATTATTGGAGCCTAACATTTTCCTTCACTTCATACCAAAAAAAAAAAGCTGAAACTAAAGTAAAAAGAAAGCAACATTTCTTTGCATATACTGTTTTCTTAATGTTTGACTTCGTTATTTTAGCTGACAGTCTCTGTGCCCAGGTCCATGGCTGCTCTCTCTGTGTTACCTGTATTTATCCAGGTGGCTTTGTGCCTATTAAAAAAGGGAATGTAACAAAATTAATGTATCTTTTACAGCAGGAGAGCTGAATTTATTGGTCTCACCGCAGAAATTAATTTAGCACTCCCAGCTCCCCCTCGCTGGACAATAAAGACACAAAATGAAACTGCCACACAAAGTTTTGACAAAATTCACAGTCATATGAAAAAAAAAAATAAAAGCTATGGGTAATTTACCACCAAATCTGAATCAGCCTTTTATGCCAGTGATGCACCAGTGACACCATGAAGGAAATTTCTACCCGGTGACAAAAAAACCTACCTGGGGGCTATATACAAGAGCAGGATGGAAAACAAACAGATTTATCTTAATTTTTTTTCAGACTGAAGAATAAATTTGGATAATAAAGCAGATTGTGGGGCTTGGGGAAGGCAGCATCCATTGGCCTCATGCGCTCACTGGTGTGGGACCAGGGTGGTGGTGGATGTGTGGGGCCAAAGGATGCTGCACGTGGAGGTCCAGCAGTGGTGGAAAACACAGCTCAGAGGAAGCAGAGGTTGTTCTGCCTCTCCTCTGGTCCCACACCAGGAAGAATCAAGCCAGCACATCCTCTGGATCAATACATAATTTACATATCGGTCCCCACCTCTCTCTCTGCACCCTTGTTTTAATGTTTCCTAAATATAAAAATCAAATATCTACTGAAAAAAAAAAACCACCAAAAAACAAAAAACCAAACCAACAGAACAAACAACTTTTTTGTATTGAGGTTGATTGGGCAGTGGGTGGTGAAAGATTTATCCCGGCAGTAAAGCTGGAAAATGGCTATAAACCTCAGCAGAGTGTCTGTGTGCTGGGTCCGAGGGAGGCTAATTGTTTGTTTGTTCTTCGTGTTTATGGTTTATCTGCAGCTCAGCTGACAGGAAACCTAAACCTGAAGGAAGCAGCACATCAATCACCATTATCTGCCTTCTGTGCACACACTCCAGGCAGAGCCAGGCGAAGGGGCAGCTCGCACACCCGAGCCATCCTGGAGCACGCCGTGCTCCGGGATGCACCAGGGATGCAGGGGAAGGAGGGAGGGAAGAGCATGGACTCACCAGCATTGAGTTCACCTCCCTCCTGAGCCCACTGCCACGACAAGGATATGGGTGCTGGTTGCACAGGAAAAAAGCCAATGGGGTTTTTCCTGCAGTACTGCCCCCAAAAGAGAGAAGGTTGTTCTAAAAGCAATGTGCGAGTGCCACCAGCTTTGAAATTCCCTTGGGATTTCACTTCAGTGATTTCCTTTAGCCAGAAGGTGCTTGGGTGGTGGAGTGAGTTTCATAATTCAGTGGTTTTAGAGCATGATAAGCATTAGTGCAGTCAGAGCAGCGCTGATTGCTGTCCGTGTCACCTCCCAACCTTGATGGGGTCTGTGGTGTCTCTGCCAGGATGTTTTGTGGTGTGGCACACAAGCCCACCTTGATGAAACCAGCCCGAGCCACCACTGTGGGGCTTCAGCCCCTCCAAGGGATGAGCACCCTGCTAGAAGGAGCACAAACTCCCTTGCCTTGCCCTGTCTGCAGGCACTGAGGATGGAAGCAGGACGGGGCTAAAGGAGCTAATCCTGGGGGAGCATGGCACAGAAGCCTGTCCTAAAAGGGTCCAGAGCAGAGTTGCATCATCTGAGCAGGTTTCTATCCCTGCCAGAAACACACACCCCCCAGAACACCGGCCCCACACCGCGTTGCACTGGCCCTGTGCCTCTTGCACTGCTGCAGAGATGCTCCCGCAGGCTGGGACACCCACGCTCCCCTCCAGGGCACTTGGGTGGTGAGGATAAAGAAGTTTTGCTGCACCATAAACTTCTCTTTAGAAACAATTCCCTGCCTCAGTTTCCCTGATTCGTCCTTTCCTTCCCACACTGCGTCACTGCCAACAGGGCTGCAAATGCTCTGAGTGGGGGCAGGATCCTGGGGCAGGGATGTGCAGTGCCCCACACACCACAGACCCGGAGACACTGTAACAATAATTATTGATTTTCCAGTTCCCTGCATGTTTCATTGGGTGTTTTGCTGGAAATGATATAAATAGCTGTCTCTGTCCCTATCCCAGGGCACGATAAGGCAATGTATTTTTTTTTTCACAGTCCAAGGAAATAAAATGCAAAGTTCATTTCGCAACGATTTAAAAGTTATATTAAGGTCCAGGGTTGGATGAAGCAGGAGCAACGTGCCTGTAACTAGATAACTCCAGAGCTGGAGTGACCGCTGGGGTAAGTCACAGCTGTTACATTTGATTTATCCCAGCTCAGGGGCTCCAGCCCTGCACCCCAGGTCTCGGTTTACAGTAACTCTGTGCTCACCATCCTGCAGCAGAACCCAGCCCAGTAACACACCCGGGTGTGTTTTCCCTGTGCTCTGCAGCCGCTCCTGGTCCAAAAAGTGCTCTTTGGGGAGAGCAGTTCCATGCAGGAATGCACTCACTGTATCCGTGCTAAATATAGCAACAGAGCACGCAGGGAGTGTGGTCCCTCGCCCCTGAGAATTGCAGGAGAGATTATTCATTTTCAGTCTGTTGTACCTTCACACTGGCAGGAATTACTTTAGCCAAGGGGATTTAATAAATGATCTGTTCATAAACAACTGATCATTTTTCCAGCCCCACTGCTGCTCGCATCCCAAATTTCTAGAGGGAAAGGGGATGAGAGCCCAAGCACAAGCAGTGCCTAGGAGCCCAGAGAGCCAGGCATTGGCACAACCTTGCTCATTATGCTTCCAAGGTATTAAAAAGTCCGGGTGCGATAAGGAAAAAGGAGGCTGTAAAACTTCATCCTTACCTTCCAGATAGTGGAACTGATCTTGCTTTTATTTATGCTGGTGTAAAGCAAAAGTAATTCCATCAGTGCTGCTGGTGCAGAACCCGAGCAGGTGATCTCAGAAGCGTGCCCGGACTCTCGGCTGGGGTTTTCTACTTTTAAATCTATTAATTTGACAAAGATTTTCTTGAGCTGCTGGAACTGCAGATCCAGCCTGCAGGGCTCAGAGTGAAGGGGGGTGAGAATGAAGCCACGTGTGCATCTTTTCTGCATCTTTTATCATCTCCACTTGCATTGTTCTGTTTGATATGATTTTAAAGACAGCTGACCAGGTTTTCTAGGTGGGAAATACAGATGGAGTGGACATGCACATTCCCAGCATCCTGCATGGGAACACGGGTATGTGCTGGGGGTTACCCTGCCAGCAGTGGATCGGGGTCTGGGGGCAACCCGAGTTAAATATGCCCAGATAAATGCATGTTCCCTGCTTGTGGACTTATTCTTCTCTCACACTTTTTCCCCCCGTGGCGACAAGAGGAAAATGAGCCCAGATTTGCATGTGCACAAAGGAAAACAAAATCACGTCCTTAACTCAATGCCGGCAATCCTAATTATTAGTCATTGTTGTTACGTTAATTATTATTACCGCTGCACAAAAGGATTGTAAATAGATAACATCACCTTTTCTTTTGCACCATGTAGTGGGCTGCTTTTTTTGTTTTTTTTCTTCTCCGGCGTTTTTCCTTGATGGTACCAATTAAGAAACCACAAGACAAATGTTGGGGAATCAGCTCGCGGGTGGTAATTTCCTTGCCAGCGAGGACGCAGCGCAGAGCCCGCAGCCTGCTGCTCTGCAGGTACCGCACGCTGCAGTGCTGACAGCAGTAAAAACTTGTCTCTGACAGTAAACTAAGCATGTATGACCCGGAAGACATAGAGAGCAGATAAGGGCAGGAACACAGACTCCATTTAGTGCTATTAAAATGGTTAAGGAGACTTACGATCAGAGATGCCAGGCTGAAATTGGAGACGCTCGGAAAGTGAGGAGTGGCAGATGCATGGCCGGCAAGTCAGGCTGCAACTTGGGTCCCTGCAGCACAGACGGCTTGTGCCGTGCTTCCAGGCTAGGAAATCTTGAAGTGTAAGAACATTTCACTATCAGAAATTGGTTTTTTTGCAAAGCAGCATTCCTGGGAATCTTAACCAGAAGGGAGAAGCAGCTTCAGCATCACTTCGTGGGACTCTGACAGTCATTGCAGTGAGTGAAAAGGTTTATTCTGATTAAAATACACAGAGACACTCACAGGTACAAACCCACCCTCTGGAGCACCACTGACCAGGACGGGACACCCAGAATTTTAAACAATTCAGTTTGGATCTGGGCTGTCTGGGGAGGTCTGCAGGGAGCACTGGCCCGGGACTCAGTCCTCAGCCCTGGTGCCAGGACACAGCTGTGACCCTTGTGACACCAGTGATGCTTGGGACAGTCCGTGACTCTTCCCCCCACTCCCTGCAGTGCCACAGAGCTGTGCTGCCCTCCCGGGACCATCAGGGCAAGGACCACCGAGTCCAACATCCGAGCACAGCTATAACTGTGCTGCAAAACCCACTCGTGTGGTGTTTGAGAGAACAAACACCTCTTGTTTTATTACCATTTATGTGACAAATTGATTTATGGTCGATAGTGACAGAAAGAGCCTGACACAGAAAAAATATTTTTTTTAATCAAGGAATGATCGCCATAAAGAATGTGCTATATCAGTCAAATCTATCCAGCTGCAAATACCCTATATGGTAGCATTAAGAAGATGTATTTATTATAAACAACTTTTTAAGGCAGCTGAGGCTTGGAGGATTTTGACACAGGAAAGGATGAGAAGTATCATAATTCCATATGTGTCCAGGCATTGTGGGCTTCTTAATGAAATTTCCAGGGTTTGTGGGAGCTCTTGATATATGCCCATTACAGCTGTCAGGAGTCGTACAGGTCCTGAAATATTTATTATTGCTTATTTTTTGCCCATATGCCTCTTGCTTCCGTTGTGCTCCATAACACTGAGGTTCCCTGACACTCATCACCCAACCACTGCGTCCCCATCTGATGCTTTCTGTCCCTTCTGTTCTCAGCCTTCCTTCTTTCCAGGAAACTCCAAGGTGCTTTCAGAAGGAACCTCGTGTCCCATAACTCAGCAGCCTCCTCTCCTTGTCCCTTGGGTCTTTGGTCCCATTTTCCCATCCCTTTCCTCTGTTGCTTTCCATCCCACTCTGTGGATGCCCAGACCCCCATCTACTCCATCAGGAGAGCAACAAGGCAGGAAAAAATGAAGGAATGACGTTCTTCACAGGGTAACCCAGCGGGTGGACTTTCATGCCTCCACCAGCATCTCCCTCCTACTCCTCCCATCCACAGGAGCGTGTTCCCTGCCTGCCATCCCTTCCCCTCCATCCTATTACGAGCACAGCAGTCGATCATTTGTTTCCTGTCCTTGAGGCATTGCCAGTGTGTGACCTGCCGAGCTGGCTCCAATTCTTCACTCGTGGCTGGTTGTTTCCCCGTCGCTCCGTGCAGCAGCGAACACGCGGCATCCACGGCTTTGCTCCACGTCTTTTATCTTCCACTCTGCCTTCTGAAGGTGTGCTCATTTTTAAAAATGCACATTAATGCTGGTTTTGAAGATGGTTTCTAGGAAAAAAAAAAAAAAAAGCTGGGGTTAGTTTATATCAGGGAGGTTTACTCAGTAAAAGTACAGAAGTAAATGAAGCCACTGGGTAACAGCAAGGATCCGGACTAAGGTAAGGAAAGAGGAGCAGGAAAAGTGCTTCCTGCTTGGAAAATTTGATCCAAGAAGTTCTTTTTGATCTTTCAGCCCTTCTAATTTTGGGGTAGTTTGTCCAAAACAAAAAATATCCTAATTCATGAGAACAATTCACATGCATAAAAGAAGTTGAAAGGCGGCTGTTTCCTCATTTACAGTGTTTCTTTTTTGTCCTCTCCTTGTTTTATATTGAAAACAGCGGGGGTGATAAATAAGCAAGACAAAAGAGAAAGAAAACTGCTTTAGTCTTTTTTTTTTGCTCTTTTCAGAAGTTTTTTTTAAGAATTTTGGCTCAGTGTGTTCCTGTTGGTGTATTTTCCCTGTGCCCAGCAGAATTACTGCTACCTCCCTGAAAAGCAAAGCAGGAATGGCCCCAGGAGGGAGGAGAGGTGACTCTCCCCAGACATTATCTGGCAAAGGCAGTAGCTGTTTTGGGGATAAACAATGATGAATTGGCTCCAGCTTCTTGCCAGAGCATTAGATAAGCAGTGTAGGACCGTACAAATCAGCCCTGCCTATTCCTGGTTGCATTTGTGCCCCTTCGCCTCCTAAATTTGCCAGTGCCCGAGGTGCCCTTTGCTGGCTGCTCGGGCATGGATGGCGTTGGCTTTCGATGGACGGAGCCAAAGGCAGACAGATGGGGAGGTGATCACGGCACCGGGCTGGGCTCTGATCCTCCCCTCCAGCCTCCGGACCTGGTTCTGCAGTGTCTGTGTGTCCTTCGTTTTCTGCAACCTGCACTCAGCCCTGCATTGCAGCAGCAGAGGAGTCCCCTCTCTGCGCGGCTCCCGGAGCTCAGCGGGGGCTGCACCGACCTGCAGCTCTCTCTGAGCTGGGGGGAAAGGGCAGGGAAAGGTCCCAGGGCCTCTAGAGCCTCATGTCTCCAGCAGAGGTTTCCCCAACCCAGCTCTGGAGGCTGTGCAAGGGCGTAGGGGAGACCCTGTGTACCAGGGTGACCTCCCCAAGTAAAGAAACCCATATTTTCTACTAGTCCTGGAGTGAGACAGTCGCTGCCGGTGCTTTAGGATACAGATATATATTTATAGATAGAGATATATTTATTTAGGATCATTCTGCGTGCTGCAAAGCTCCTCTGGACAGACAAAGAGATCCTCATCCAGCAGAGTCATTCCAGAAATGAGATCGCAGGCTGACGGGATTAAAACCTGTCATCCCAGATTTGGGGGGTTTTCTTTCCAATGTCCTTCTTCCCTTTTGCACCCCCTGAATGGAGGAGGGAAACCAGCACAGTCAAACCTTTGGAACAGCCTCTCCGTTGTGGCTCAAAGTAGAAAACGTTGGGTGCCAAATTTTTTACTGCAGTGTAAATTAAAATGCCTGGACTAAGATGATAGACACATCGCATGGAGATCAGCACAGCCTCCTGCCTGGTCAGAGACATATCAGAATAGAGAGCAAACCATTCCCAAATGCATTGTCTGACTGAGAGGAAAGACAAGAAAATAAACCACAGCCGAGGGGGATCAGGACTCTGGGGCCAAGGCCTCTCCAAGCCTTTGGGTGGTTTGAAGGGGCTGGAGGAGGCTCGTGGCTCCCGAGCATGAACCCTGCCCATGCAGACACGCTGCAGATATTTGTCTCTCCCAGTGTGATTACACTCCAAAAAGTGACTTACCGTTACTACCCTTGTGGGATTCTGGGTTTATAGGCTCTGGTAAATTTTCCAGATTAAAAAAAATACCCACATGAAAAATGTGAAGGGGTTTTGTTTCTTTCTTTTGTTTTTTGGGGATTTTTTTTTATTTTGCTTGGTTGTTTTCTGGCTGGAAGCTCAGTAGAGTCACCCCAGGCTCTGGGGTGAGGAGGAGCCATAACTCTTCCCATCAATGGGACAGAGGGATGGGAAGGGAGGCAGCTCCTGCCCTGAAATCACTGCTGGGTGGCTACGCCCTGCTAGCAGGGGCAAAAGGTAGTAAGAAACATATTTTATCCCTAAAGTCAGCAGATCTGAGGATGAGCACGCAGATCTGTAGGAAGCTGATGGTTTTGAGGGCACCTTTGATGTGTGACCACACTTTAACCTGATTGGGTTCAACAGCAGGACGAGGCAGGGACCAGCTCTTCTGTGGGCGTTTGCAGCAGAGGGTGATGGCACAAACCTGCATTAACACTTTCCCAGAGTAAACAAGTACCTGCTCAGCAGGGAAAAAGCCTTTCCCCTAGACAGGAGAGGAGTTAATGTGAGTTTCCAGGTTTTGTGCCTAAGTGTATCACAGAGTTTGGGCTGTTTGGGTCATTTCTTTGATTAGATTGTTCAGGGATGATGCTCAGCTCTAAAACAGAAGGATTTTCTATGGCTTTGCTTCAGGTCCTCGAGCCCTGTATGATCCCTGCAGCTCCCAGATCCCACTGAACCCCTGAGCTGGTCTGAGAGCAGGAGCTGTCCCCACCACTGCTGGGGACAGTAACTCATCATCCCTCAATCGCTGTTTCTGCCCTGGGCATGGTTTCTGCCTGGCACTTTTGGGAACAAAGTCCCATCCTGCAGCATTGCAGACACGTGGAATTCACGAAACCAGAGCAAAGAATGTGACAGGAGTCCTTTCCAGCCATGCTGCACGCTCCTGTGTATTTTCCCATGTTTGCATACAGTGTGCTCTCTGCTGACAAATAAATGTATTTATTAACTCACACCTGGCTTGCTCCCTGCTCTGTGCTGCCAGGCCCAGCCATGTGGGTCAGCAGCAGGGATCAGTTTTTAGCATTATTTCCCCCATTTGAGTGCGAGCAGCACTGGCTATAGAGGCTGCAGCCTCACGCTCCCAGTGAACTGTAAAACCAATTTAAAAAAGACATTTCAGGAATTAATGCAATGCCCACTGCAATCACACGTTGGGCTGCTGAGGAGGCATATTCCAGCCCGGAATTTGTTACCTGGCCAGGCCATTCGTCACTGCACAAGAAGAGAAAACTTCCCCACCTTGTAGCCCCTCTATGCAAGGACAAGGTAGAAATACCAGACAGGCTGGGAGGTGGTTTTAATCCTGCTCCCACTTCCCTGGAGTCAGTACCGTGCTGTGCTCTAGGTTTGCAGGTAAAAGGGTTTTTAACAATTTTTTTAGCCTTAATAATCAGGCCTTTGGCAGCACCTCACTCTCCCACCGTGGCTCATCTGTGGGAGATCACAAAGCGTTTCACAACGTGTGTGAATAATTCAGCTGTTGCATGAGGAAACTGAGGCAGGGAGAAGCTGCCAGGTCCCGGGTGTTGGGATGGGGCCAAGGGCTGTGTCTCCCATGGGAGCTGTGCTGCAGAGCAGCGAGCTCGGCACCGCTCGGCTCCGGGGTGCCGCTGGCAGGAGCATCCCAGCTCCCAGGAGCCAGGTTTCAGAGGCCATTAGGTGCCTAATGATGCAGGCAGACACCTGGTGGCATTTGCACTGGGAATGAGGTGCTTTACATGCCTCGGCACCTCTGAAAATCCCACTAGGCACCTACCTGCAGCTGTAAGCGTCTGCAAAAGCCACAGTGTTTTCAAACTGCTGCCTGGGAGGCTGCCCTGGGCTGTACAAAAGGCTGTTTTGGCTGCAGACGTGGGTCTTCAGCAGGGGAGAGAAGGGCTGGAGGGCACCACATGTCAACCAGTCCCTTACAAGAAACACCCATTGCCCCAAGCTTCCCGCTGGCCACCACCCACAGGGTCCCCAAGCTCGGCCGCTGCACACGGAGCTGTCACCACATCTCACCCTCTCCTCCAACATTGCCTTTGGGTGAGTTCAGCAGTTTTTGAAGAAGAGTTTAGCACAGCCTCCGTCCCTTTTGCACAACCACTCCACCCCTGTGCCCGTAGCTGCTTATACTTCTTGTACCTCCGGGCACAAGGTCCACTTCTCTTGGCAGGGCAGAGGCGGGCAGGGATCCCTGCGGATTGGAGGGTGCAGAGATGGGCTGGCTGGATGCCATGTCTGGACATCCTCCACGTGCCCATGAACGTCTCGTTGGGTTTGCAAACATTGTGGGCAGCCAGAGGCTCTCAGGAGACCTCAGCTGGAGCAGGGCTTGGATAACAAATACTTGTGGCTTGGGGGATCGAATAGCTCGGGAAAGGGATGCGTGGGGGAGTTTCATAAATGCTCTGGTGCTCCCTTATTCCAGCAACAAGAAAACCTGGATCCCTCACCCCAGCTTTGAAAAGGTTCTTACAGTTTTGTGCCTGCTCTGAGCCCCTCTCAGACCTCAGCCCAAACCTGCCTTGCTGGACCTCCCCCAGCCTTGCCAAGCTGGAAAGCATACGATCCAGTAATTTATTCTTAAAACCAATATTCCTAGATGACTCCCCTAAAAAGGAATTTATTTCCATGCTATTTGGTAAAAAGCAGAAGTCACACCTCCTGGTACATGGTTAATTTTCCAAGTTTGTGGAAAACAGGCAGAGAAAACAAATGGTTTCAGTAGCTGTGAAATAATCTACAAGGCAGAGTGTGTCTCCTCATCTTCTTGCAGAAGGCTTTATTCAGCTCAGGCTTTCTGTAGGATCCAGTGATGAATGAAATACCTGGGAACAGCACAAAGTAACATTATTTATGGAGAAGAGTAAAAGAGCATCCCCTTTCTTTGCATGCAGTTTTGGGAGCAGCAGAATTTCAAGATTTAAATTAGATTCCTCTCACCTAATTTCAATTCATCCCAAACTTAAAAACAGGTCTAGTGCAGAAGTGGTGTTCTCTTGGTCTTCCCAATGTCCCTCATGTCTTTCAAACATCCATCCCTCGGTAAAGACTGCAAGACCATGAACACAGACTGAGCACCCCACCTGTCCTCTCCACTACACTTATTTTGTCATCAGTGAGCCCTAATCATCCATGAAGTCACACCCCACCATCACCTGGGACATTTAAAACTAAACTGAATGAAAATCTGGCCTTTACCACAACTCAGTCATTTGGTAGGCCCAAATTTTGATCCTTGCAAACAACTGCCACAGCTCCAAAGATAAACTGACCCGTCACTGCAAGGATCCTGTGCTCAGGGTGGGCACCTGCCTTTCAAAACTGCTCCTCCTGCCTCCAAATTCACTAAGTCCTTTGCAAACACGCTAAAAGTTTGAGCTGAGGGGTGCCAGCTGACTTTGGTGGAACGTGTCTTGGTACCTTGCTGAACCAGGGCCCCCACTTGGAAAGGCTTTATTTAGAAAATCATAAAACCATAGAATATTTTGGGTGGGAGAGGTCCTTTAGAGGTCACATAGTCCAATCCCCCTGCAACGAGCAGGGAGACCTTCCACACGCCTCACGCTCGCTAAGCCTGGGATGAAAACCCTTTTCTTTTTTTTTTCTTTTTTTTTTGTTTGAAATGGTTTGTTTGCTAGTAAATTCACAGTACGGCTGAGGTAGCACATTTGTGTTGTTAGGTACAAAGATAATGGAGGATTAAAATGCTGACAAGTGTGTAGAGAGGAAAATGATTTGGTTACCTCTTAGCGATGCAGCAGCAGCTGGAGTGAGCCCTGCATCTGTGGCTGCTTCCAGGCAATTACTGCTTCCCTCCCAGTGCTCCTGACAAATGCTGCTGCTCTCCTGCTTTGAACTGTCAAACGCAAAAGTTGCCATGAGAAGTGGTTCCCCTCCTTTGGCCTTTCTTTTAGCTTTGCTGTGATTCGTTTGGAGCATTTCCACAGGGAAAAATCCCAGCGTTTTTTGTGGTGGAAATTCCCCAGGCGGGAGGGTGAGACGAGCCTCGGCACTCGGTGCCTCTGTGAACTTCACAGGTTTGCTCATAAAACACACCAAAGTGACTTTAATACCATCTTTAATTCGGCTTTAACAATATCTCCGATTCCAGAGCGCCGCTTTCCCGGTACTCCCCGCGGCCGTGCCAAGAGCCCATTACCCGGGTGAGTGAACTCCCCTTTGGGCCAAGCATCGCCTTCCTTCTGCCACCTCCAACTCTTGTAAAAACAAACACGGGCTCCCTAAGTGCAATTAGCATCCGAGGAATGCCGAGAGAGGGAGATTAATCATTCATAAACTAAACAAATACTGTTCTGATCCCATTAGCCAAGAGACAGCGTCTCCTGTTAATTTACTTCTGTTTGAGGTGTATCTATTAACCCCTTTTAATCAGCTATTATTCTAGTTAAACTCTTAGCTGGGCTTGGTTATCAGAGGATGGGACCCTTCTGACATGAGATCAAATTAAGATTATGGAAAACTTGTCAGGAATGAAGAGCCTTGCATTCGTAATTAAGTTATAACCTAATTAAAAAAAATGAGGTGTGCTTCTGAGGAGGGCCCCGCAGCACTGCTTCTCCCGAGCATCCTCTTCCCTCCACGGAGGTCTCTCTGCTGAATTTTGTCAGCCAAAACTCAACCAGACAGGTGTCACCATCGTCTGCCTTGATGTGCTCACCCCCTGACACGTGCAGCTCTTCTCTGTGCCTTCCTTTGTACCTACGACAGAGCCGAAAATTTAATTTTTTTAAAAAATTGTCAGAGAGGCGCCTGAAGTTAATACATTTACCAGTTTGCACTTAAAGTCAATTCCTGGCAGTGGATCCGTGTGTCCTGGCAGTGGGAATGTCTGTGGCGGGATGGGCTCTCCCAGTCTCCTCATTTAGGGAGCGTGCTGTCGAGGGAAAATTTAATATTTTAGACTACTGGTAGCAGTGTGTTAGATCTCCAGGCTCCTGAGGTCACCCTCAGGGAGCAGCTTCCTTCTGCCCACACCCACGAGCAGGAGCAGTTGGCAGCTGGGAGGAGAAGTGTGTCCCCTGGAGATGCTGCTGGCGTCCTGTGTGATGCCACCCCGTCGTGGCACTGCTGCTGGGTCAGATGGAGCAACCAGGCTGAGCAGGGCAGCAGGAGGTGCTGCCCTGCTTTGGGATCATCGTGCCGTGTTTAATGCCATAAGGGAATGCCAGAGGAGCCAAGGGTCCCAGCCTGGGAGCAGGGAGTGGCTGGGCGCTGGTGCTGCTCCAGTTATTGAGCCCGAAAGTGAGCGGTGAGAGGAAAAGGCTGTGTCCTGTGTCTCCAAAGTTATTGCTCTCCCAGCACCCAAATTTTCCACTTTTTGGGTGCATGGCACTGCCGAAGCAGAGCTGGCTTTGCCTCAGTGGGCAGCCCCACAGGGGCTGGGGCTGAGCGCTGGGAAAAGGCAGCCCTGCACCCGCAGAGGCAGAGCTGATGCTCTGGAAATAAGAACTTTGATTAAATTGCTCAGTTTCTATTTTAAGAACCAGAACGGCTCAAATGGATTTCATTTTCCTCCAACTGAGAACAGAATTTTAAGAAAAATTTGCAATTTAAGCCTGGAAATCTTAGTGCCAATTACATCCATTTCCACACTGGGGATCACTTCCATGACAACTCCACGCAATCAACCAAATAAAGGAAAAGGAGGAAAATCTCACCTGAGCTGCCCAGCTCCCAATTAGCAAAAAGTAAATAACTCTTATTTTCTCTCTCTTGCTTCCTGGGCTGTGATGGCTGATGAGAGTGGTGAGATGAGAGCCCTCCCTTCCTGCTTCAGTGCATAAATACTGCATCTTCGGGGATTCGCTCCAGTTAATTTAGGAGCTGCTTGAACTTTGCTTAAAGGCGCCTGCGTGTTACTATCCCTCGGAGTCGTCCGATGTATTTGTCATAGCTGAACCTGCAGTTCATTAGAGGTACAGAGTCAGCTAATTACTCCCAGAAAATGTGGTATAATTTTATGAATTATGCATAAAATATTAACTACTTGTGAAGTTCACAGATACATGTGTAGGGACTGCAGGGCAAACGCTTCCTCGCTTGAGGGCTATATACAAACTGGGAACAAATAATGCATACATTTACTCTGGCGTTGCAGGCAGGGTGGCAGCACACCAAGGAGTGTCGTGGAGATGTGGGGTCCCCTCCAGTGCTCAGCCCATGGAAGGGGCTGCCAGGCTCAGCGCTTCTCCAGGCTGGAGTTCGCAGCGAAGTCCCCACCAGTGGAGCCTCACACTCCAAGCCAAGCTGATTTGGGAAGGTCTGTGCTGAGTTGCATGGATGTTGGCCAAAATACTGCCTTTTCCCAGCAGAGAGGTTCTGGTGCACTGGATCTGTAGGTATCCATCCTCCTCTCAGGCCAGGTGCACTGGAAGGACGAACCCTCAGCACTCTCAGCCCAGGGGAAGCCCTCCTCTCCCGCAGACACGGCAGCAGGACGGGATCCAGGATTTGATCCATGGACGTTCACTTCAAAGATGCAGATCAGCAGCAGCAGTCCTCCTCTGACAGATACTCATTTCAGAGTTCACCAGCACGCTTTGGAGACATAAAAATCAATAGAAGAGAGGGAACAATAAAGTTTCATTGTTCAGTAATGAGGTAGACGGCATCTATCACAAACTCCCAAAGTGCTGCTCACTGCAGGATTCTCCTCCACCGTCTCCTCCTGGCTGGAGATAAAGAGCCCTCGGTGCTGGAGCTGGACCTCAGCTAAACAGAGATGGGCTTAGCTGGGAGAAAAAGGAATTCTGGAAGCTGAGCATCCCTCTATGGCCAGACTTCATTGCTTCTTCCTCTTGTGTGCAATATCATAGCAGCATCCTGATACTTTCAGCTCAAGGCCTTGAGATGGTTGCTGAGCTCCAAATCTTGACCTCCAAAGGGTTCAGGAGTTCCTGCAATTGTTTAGTTTATTCCCAGCACGAGGGTGTCCCCATCAGCATTGCTGAGGGCCATACAGCAGCCAGGCTCTGTGCACACCTGTGCCAAGGCACCGGCACTGGTGGGGAGCTGTGGCTTCCTGGATGGAAGGGAAGACACCAGAGGAGCCACCTTAAACCCTTTGACTCCAAAGATGCTGATGCAAGTCATTAAATGTTTTAAAACAGAGAACTTCACGTGGTGTTTGGGAGCCCATGAGGTGACACAGGGTGGTGTTTCAGAGCTCGGTGCAGGGCTGGGCACTGGCAGTGCAGGTTCAGGCTCATTTCAGAGCTCGGTGCAGGTTCAGGCTCTCAGCTCCATCCCTGTGGGTCCCCAGCTGCTCTCCCATCTCCACCACGAGCATCACCCAGAAAAGCATTTCCTCCCCACACCCACAGCAGCTTTTATAAAACAAGCTGTGCTTCATTTAGTATTATTTTAACAGAACTTAAGTCACCTGCTTTTTTTTCCTCTTCTTCTTTTTTTCCCCTTCTTTTTTTTTTTTTCCCCATGCTTTCTTCTGCTGAAGAAGTGGAAATGAGCTGCTGGTTGCGTGGAATTCTTTATGCTTTACCCAGAAAAACCTTTAAAACCTGAGACAGGGCACATGCTGCAGCGGCCAGGGGAACACAAGCTCATCTCTTCCTGGTGACCAGCTCCCTTGTACTGTCACGCTAACAGGAAGAAATATGCAGTCACCCTTGCTGCATATTCTGGCAGGGTTATTGTCAACTTATTATTTTTTGACTCAGAGCCAAAAACGAAGGGCATTTGCATCTTGCAATTTTGCTGTTTGCTTGTCTTGCTTATGTTGCTGGAAATGACCTACAAGGAGTCAACAGCAGGCAACTAGGACAACACAGGAGTGGAAAAGAGGTGAGGCTGGGAAGTTCATATCTCACCCTGAAACATCCCACAGTATTTAGTTAGTGGGAAGAGAGCAATTAAAAAAGCACATGGATGTTGCATCTATAGATTTATTCTGATTTTTCAGGGGTTTGTGTCATAAGAGAGCACATATGGGATTTGGATTTCTCCCTGAAAAAACAAAACAAGCACACAATTAAAATAAATGTAGCAACCAGATGCTAGACCTGTACATGGGGATGACTCTCATTAACATCCATGCAGTCAATGCAGAAAAAAGGAACACCTTGCTTATTTTCCTTTGTTTTATCTTATACCCTATCTTAACAAAATCATTTTGCATCTTGAAGTCTGAGGATACTTTATTGGAAGAATTTACACAGATGTGATAATGAAACTGCACAAATATAATTTACTGTAAGTGGCACTGAATTATATAAGTAAGAAAAGGTGAGGACTTTTGTGAAATACTGCCTCTCACAAAAAAAAAACCAACAAAAAAAGCAAAAATGTCCTAAGAAAAATATCTTCTTAAAGACAGTTTTGCATAATTGCTCCGTACATCTGACAGGGCTGGAATACACTTTTCCTCTTAGGTGTCAAAGCCTCAGCATTGACTGAAAGAGTGGTGCACTCTGCAGTCTTTGGTGCAATGCCTGGTGCATTACGCTCGCGCTGCGAGACACCTCCTCTCTGCTGATGAAATGGTTAATTTCCAAAGATAAGAAGAGTTGCTGTACAGCAATCAAATGGAAGCTAATGCACACCTAAGGCTGCAGGCAGCAGCTCTCTGAGCTGTCGGCGTCGCACGACGAGTGAAAAGAAAAAAAAAAAGAAATAAAAGAAACCCGAATGTTAAATGTGTGAAGAAAATATTCTCCGTCCACACACCTCTGCTCTGGTGACAATGAAACTTTACACACGTGTTGGTGTTGGCCCATAGACTTCCAGCAGCATTGCAGGCACCGGAGCACCTACACAAAACAGAGGAAAAAAAGACTGGCTTTGCAAGAGGGGGGTTCCTTCTCACCTTCACAGGAACAATCTTATCAAAGTCCCTGGAGTTATTTTCCTGCATGCAGGCAGAGGGACTTGATGGAGGAGGAGAGCAATAGGGACAGGCAGGCTGCAAATGATGTGGGTGCAGGACGTGTGGAGAGCCAGCCCCGGCTCCCTGCAGGGCTCGGATGCACTGAGGCACCGGCGTGGATGCAGAACACCTTTAACTTCATTTACTCCACTGGCTTCAGAGGCTCTAGGAAAGCAAAAGCAGAATCCAAGCACTGCAAACACTCTTTGAGTGCTCTAACCCCCTGTTATCAGTGAATCTCTCCTTGAGATGTCTGATGTCATCAAAGGTCCCTTTCCAGGTCGCTGTGGTTGTCCCCTTGTGCCACGACCCACCGAAAGCCGGTGACGCTTCGGTGACCTTTGTCTCAAGGTCGTGGATTTATGAACTTGGCAAGTGTGCTTCTTATTCCTCTTCTTCTGAACACTTTTCTAGTGACACCCCTGGAAGGCAGCCTTACACTGCAGCTGTCTTTTGGGATTCATCTAGAGGATTTTTCAGGCTGGGTTGCTTTTTCCCAGAGTTCGTGCTGGATGACT
The DNA here is from genome assembly GCA_013398855.1 of Mohoua ochrocephala. Classification (NCBI taxonomy): domain Eukaryota; kingdom Metazoa; phylum Chordata; class Aves; order Passeriformes; family Acanthizidae; genus Mohoua; species Mohoua ochrocephala. The sequence goes on along the minus strand of VZTA01012221.1, from coordinate 359,284 downwards.
TCTTACCGGGTAACATCATTGCAAGGCAGGCTCCATCCTCTGCTCCAGGTTTGAAAACAACTGGGAGCAGGAAGCAGTGAGAGGCTGCTAAACAAGGCTCTCACACCTAATTATCATCAGGCAAAATTAAATAAAAGAGAAATGTTTATGCAGTCGGTAATTACTGAGCACAACATTCGGGGAGCAGCTCGGGCAGATCTCTCTGGCCGACGCGGAGGCTCTGTAGGAGAAATAGACAAAGTTTTTAGTCCTCTTTTTCTGTGAACAACTCTCTGTACCCTCCACTTCGTGATTATTTATTTCTGAGGTGAGTAATTATCAGCTGTAGAGAGAAAGCTGCTGCAGTGTGAAGTGCAGTGAAGCTCCGAGGGGCGGGAGGGATGCACGCATGGACGTGCCCTGCCAATGTCAACCAAGGCCACCTGCAGCTGCAAGGGTTCTTCTAAAGACAGGCGAGCCCAAAGAGGGGACAAAAGTGAGGGAGCACAGCGTGCTTCTCTCCTTTAGAGCCACTGGGAGGCTAAAATGCCTGCTCCACCCGAGGGGCAGGGACGCTGAAGCATCCCAAAGGACTTTCCCTGCCCCTCGAGCGGAGCGGGAAGGCTGAGGCAGTTTACACTCGGCGTGCACAGCCACAGCTGCCCTCAAAGGGGTCCCACCCCCCAGCTGATGAAAGCACGGTCACACATAGGTCGTTGTGAAACACACCATCCGTAAGGGTCCCTTCCCAAAATAGCAAGTCAGAGGAGCAGCACCTTATCTGCCCACAGGCATGTCCTTGGGTGCCTCCCTGGGGAACAGGGACCAGGACCAGCTTTGCAGGCAGCCCCCAGACACCCATCACTGACTCAGCAACTTCGGGCGGCAGAAAAAAAAAATATTCCAGGAGGTTAAATTGATTGCCAAGGAGGTCCAGCAAACCTGACAGCCTCCGAGAGGCTCAACTTCATTTAAGTTATTTCAAGGCAATTCCAGGAGGGCAAAGAGGAGAGCGGCACAGGCAGCCACCGACGGCCAGCCTGTTCTTAAAGAGCACAGTCACATTTTCCGAGGTCATTCTCTTTTCTACTTCTTCTTCAAGGAATAAAATTCCTTGCAGAATGAAACCTTTTTCTTTTCTGTTGGTTTTTTTGTTTTTTTTTTCTTTTTCTGCCTTGCTTTTTAATGCCTGGGTGGCTGCCGAGGAGGGCAGGAGCTGGCCCAGTGTCCAAGCTCTGCATCAGGGAAGCAGGAGCAGCGCTGGGTGACTGCATTTCAGGAGGCCATGGCAGAGCCCACACGCAATTCCACAAGCACTACAATTAACTATTGCACTGTTGGATGCCAAATAAATTACCTGAGTGGCTGCTCCGAGGCACTTAGGCTGGAGCAAGCAGATGATGTACTATTCACCAGATATTTCCATAAGTAGGAGATAAGAGAGGCTGGAGGAGAGCAAATCAATGTCTTTTTTAGATCTATGGTGCTTGAAGCATCTGTCAATGGTGAAGAGTAAATATTTACTTTTCAACATAAAGTCCATATAATCACTTTTCTATCAGTCACTTACTGCTCCTGAGTGTTTCTTACTACGATGTTGATATTTGCATTAGCTACTTACCCTGGCTCTGAGATTCATACAGTTGTCAACTGCATTTAGACTTCAGCTGAAAATCCCCAGGTCCTGTACCACAGCTGCTGCAACTGCTAATAGCAATTGAAAAGAGAAAGCTGTGATATTTCCTACAGCAAATAGCAGGCAGAGATAAAGACAGAGCTATGGCACGAAGGTTGTAATAATAGGCTCTCTCGTGCTTATTAAATGAGGGGTCCCATTGGATTCACAGTGTGCAGTTGTGGGCAGGACATAGCGAGGAAAACTCAAAGTTGGAGAAAGGAGATGTTATTAAGCCCGTTTGAGTGCTGGGAGAACTAAGGCACAGAAGTTGGAGGCGACCTTGCTCAAGGTCAGAGGCAGAATTGTCTCAGAGACTGCGAAACTGAACCCAAGTCTAAAAGCTGGGGGATCTGCAAATTGCCACAGGGCCATTTGTGCTCCTTGTACACTCAGAAGTGACAGGAAATCACCTTTGCAAATGCTTTCAGGTAGATGGAGAGGAGAAGCAACTTTGTTTGACCTGAGCAATAACCGGGGTTCAGTCTGGTACAAATGGGGAGAAGGGAGCCACAGCCAGCATCAGGCACAGCCGGCGGCCAGGAGTGGACTCTGCTTCAGCAAAGTGTTCCCACTCGAAGATACCGAAGGAGTCAATTTAAAAGCTTCAAAACCAGCTCTAAATACCCTGCAAAAAGCCTTGAACAGCATCTGCCATCTAAACCATCAAAAATTACTTTTCAGGCTTTGCAAGCAGAGGGAGAACCAAGAACTGGTGGGGCAGCTGGAGACAGCTGGAGCGGGGCAGAGGTGTGGGGTGCCCAGCTGGGTGCCCTGTCCATGTGACACTGACTTTGCACTCCTGTGGGGTTTATTCCCCATATTTTGGAACAGCCAGAGTGAACCGAGGGGTCTGCTGCATTTTCAGGACAGTGTTGCTCCAGCAGACTGATTGTGCTGCTGTGTAAGGCTGTGGTGCAAGATGCCCCTGGGCCTCAAGGTCTTTTCTTTTTCTCCTTTTTTACAGCACAGAGGGGAGGTGAAGGTTTGCCTGAAGAGTGGGTGCTTGTGGGGAAACCTCAGCACAACTCTGCCTTGCCCACTTCTGCCCCAGCAGCCAGAGAGTTCCCCCAGCATCACCCAAACAGCGGGGCTGGGAGAAACGAACCCTGCCCACGGTTAATTCTGAAACTTGTGCAAAAAACCCCACCAGATCTCAGCCAAAGAAATAAACACGGTTTATGGTTAAACAGGCCCCAACAATGAGCTGTGCTGGGACATTAATCTCAGCCTACACCTCTCCCGGCCGTGCTCCTGCGTACGAAACACTGCGGGCCGGATTCTGGCTGAGTTACTCCTGCCCGCTCCCACCTTGCTTTACAAGCAGTAATTCAAGTTGATGGAGCTCTTCACACAAAAAGCTGCTTCTCAGTGTGCAGGTGGCAGGACGTGGCCGGCAGATCAGCATTTCGTGCCTGCCCGCTGCTTCCCCCCTTCTCTTCCTTCTCTCCCCCCATCCTTCCCGCAGCGAGTGGTCAGCGTTCTCACCGCCCCGGCGTGTTGACATGCCAGAAATATCTCTGCTTCACTGCCTGTGCTCTTGGAAGTATTTTGCTGCTCTCTCACCTCTCCATGAGAGAGACACATTCATCTGTCAGCTTATCGGAGGAATTTCCAACAATCTGTGGCAATGCTACAAGTCTCAATCTTGCTGTAAGTACCTAAAGCCAATTAGCATACAAGATGTTTCCCTCTCACGTAGTGCACCACTGGCCTAAGGGCTTTTTTTTTCTTCTGTGCATCGGGATTTTTTTCTTTTTTTTTTCTTTTTTTTCCCCTTTTTTTCAGGGCTGATAGCTGTTGAAGCACACAGCGGCACCCTCCCGGCACAGACGGGGAATGGGAGAGGATCCAAACGGATCGGCGAGGATTCATGATCTCCTGATGAACCCCTCAGTCGCTCAGCCGGTGGCAGAGGGATGTGGGGGACCGGGGGGGATCCCGCTGCCCGGAGGGATGCGAAGGACCGGGAGGTTCCCGTTCCCGGTGGCAGAGGGATGGAGGAGCGGAGGATCCCGCTCAGCCGGGAGCAGAGGGGTACGGGGGATTCCCTCTGCCCGCTGCAAAGGGATGCGGGGGATCGAGGGGCTCTCACTGCCCGGAGGGTTCCGGCGGTGCGGGAAGGGGGATCCCGCCGCCCGGGCTCGGAGGGATGCGGGATGCCGGGGCCGGGAGAAGCGGTGCCGCTGCCCGGGGCCGGAGCGGCTGGAGCTGCTGTTTCCCACGAGTGCCCTCTCCTGGAAAAGGCTCCTCTCCACTCGTGCCCGCCCCGGACACGATGACGGAGGATGCCGAGGTTTAAGAGCGGTGAAGTTTCCCGTCTCCTCCCCTTCCCCGTTCCCTCCGGCCCGTGCGCGCACGGCTCGGTGCCAGAAATCCTGCCGGTGGTACTTCTCTCCAGCCGTACCCTTACATTTATTTTGGGGCATAATTAATCCTTTTGGCGTGCCAGCTTTCTCCTGCCAACGGAGCCCAAACGCTGTTTCGGAGGAGTTGTCCTTGCCCGTGTGCTGTCAGCTGGGTGATGGCCAACAGACTCTGTCCTTGCTATCAGACATCCAGCACGCCTTGAGGATCCTAAAGGATAAGGGACACCTACATTCCACATTCCTGGGTGTTTTATTTGGAGTAGATCCATGCATTTCCCAAAGATCGGATTTAAAGGCTCAAAGCTGCTGCAGCAAAGCTGGCCCGCAGCCCTGAGGGGTGTTCCTCATAGCCCTGAGGATGTTTCTCATCCTCCTCTGAAAAGGAAGCTCTCGTTTGGAGCGCTGATCCTGGAGTTGCTTTCATATGGATGAGGATTGGGATATTCTCTGCACCTCTTCCTTGTAAGAACATCTCCCTTCCCGCTTGTGTCACCGCTCAGAGCACTCCAGGAGAGCAAATCCTTAAAAAAACCCTTTTCTTGGAAGCTGGGGCATGAGCACCTTGACCATGGTTCCATCAATAGCTGTTCCTACACGCAATTAAAGCACCCAGTGAACCGATGGCTGCTCAGGAGACAAAGGTCCTTCCCACCACGACACCCCGGCAGATGAACCAGTTAAGAGGAACTCAGGCCAATTTATTTCTTGATAGATAATGATGCGAGTTCTCACCGGGGATCTGTAATTTTCTATTGATGAAAACCTGCCTTTCCTGATTTGCAGGGTTATCTGTCTTTCTCAACTCCAGGCTCTTGCCAAACTCGCAGGCAGCCCTGTGAAAGTGCTGTGTCCCACAAGAGCCATGTATTTTAATATGATGTAGTTTTCTTTGCCCTGGAACCAGGATCAGTTCTCCATGCTGACAATCCATAAAAGACCTAATGACCCATCTGAGGAACATTAACCAGCGCTGTGACCATTCCAGGCAGAGTGTTTGTTTGTTTTCTGCCCCCCTGCTCGGGAGTGTAATTTCTGGAGAGGATCTTTGGGGGTGAGTTGGATCTTCAGAGATCTTTTAGTGTCGAATAACTAAAAATCAGGCTGAAGAGTGACTTAGGCTTTAAATGTAAAAGCCTTATTTATCAAGCCAAGCTTTGTTAAAGAGCTGCAGTGCGCCCCAGCAGGGTCAGCAGTCTGCAACAGCCTTCACATACCCCAAAAAGTGAATTTTTCAGGCAGAAACACATTACTGCTTTCGCCAAGAGCTTGCAAAAGTGACTGCTAATTTAAAGGAATTTTTGTCTTCTAACTTAATTGTCTCTGCTTATAATTTAGTGCCTTATAAAAGAGAACTATTTACACCCCGCTGTATTTCATGATCTATAGTTAACATTTGTGTTTAGCTGGGAATTACGACCGTTTGCTCTCTGAGAAATGGTTGGAAATATTTAAATGCCAAAGGAATCTTTCGAGGTCAGAGCCTTTCCACGCTGCTGGGTGTGGAGGTGGGACAGAGAGGATCTCCACCATCCCCACCACCAGTGCAGAGAGGAGGGCTGGATTTGCAGGGGAAGGTTTGATCCTGCCCACCCCACCCACAGCCAAGGTGGCTTCTGGACTCTTTTTTCCTCTCGGATCATTTTTGACTGCTGCCAAAGGGCTTTGCCATCGAAACAGATCTCACTGGCAGCCTAAAGTGGTGGTCAGGGTGTTGAAGCCCCAGGTGTCCCAGCTGAGGACCGAGGAGGTCGTCTCCCCTGTGATTAGCATCCCAAGCTCTTGGCACTTCACAGCCGGCACCAAGACAAAAGGTTTTTGCATCAAACCCCCAAGATCTTCCCTCACTGGCTCTGAAACAGGCTTAAAATCTGTTTGTTCAGGTGCTTGTGACTCCTCCAGCCTTCAAGAGTCCTGGTAGACACTGAAGATCTTCCCTTTTTAATTTTCCCTTTTATTCCCCTTCTTTTTCTTTTTTTTTTT